>OY728165.1:1444168348-1444778348 GCA_963277665.1 Viscum album | reverse complement strand
ACAATGTTTCTTTTGTGACATCACACTAACTTTTCCATAATTATATTATAAAAAAGACATTGTAGATGAGAATTGGATTTTTCGTAGACCACTATTTGTGGGGATTCAGCCTGACATGTTTTCTGACCTTGATCATTTCACTTCTCAAATCTTTCCTAATCCATGTAGAGTGTAGGTATGGTGTTCTAAGACTCTAATTTTTTCAAGAGTTTCCTTTGTTGGTTTTCAAATAGGTTAGTAATGTGTCTCTATTAAGGGGTATTTTAATTTAATAAAATATAGACTGATCAGAATATTATTTTAGGTTATAAATATTTGACAATGAGATTTGGATTGATGACACGAACAAGTCCCTTTAGATAATAATTCACTAACATTTTTCAGATATGTGAAGGTGATTTTAGAGTCATGATTTTCGGAATTCTGAATCAAAAAAATATATGATAAAAATTGTGAGGAATTTATATGAAGGTATTTTAAAAATATGATTATAGAATAATATTTTTATGGATTATGGATATATATATGGTGTCTTCTAAGAATAAATATGCTAATGGTTGACATGAAGTTTTTGTGGGCGACTTTATGCAAATCTAGCTAGTTTTTTACATCATAGTAAAATAGTGGAATCCTTTGGTTGATATTCTCTTATGGTGTGTGTCATTATGTGTATCCAACTATGGAATCTTTCTAAATAGTATTACAATGGTATCCTTATGAATTCCAAAATTATTCTACATATTTTTCTAAAGTTTGTGAAGATACAGACTTCTTAAAACCATGATCAGTGGTTTTCCAAGGGAAGATATTTGTGAATGAACATATGTATTATCATCTTCCACAAATGAGTATCTACTCATACATGAATTTCTCTCATGTGAAGTAGGGTATATTGTGTAATGTTACTGATGTTGGGGGATGACCCCTTAAAAACAAGGGTTGAAACCTATTTCAATTTAATGTCATGTGACCATCACGTAGACCATGTAGCTTAACATATTACAGTGAGAATTTTTTTTAATAGTTTAATGTTTGGTGTCAAGGAAGCCGTTATATTAAGTTAAATGTCATACAACTAGTAAATTGGGGGATACAATTTGTGTTATTTTGATGTTACCAAAAGATTGGTTATTCTCCCCATTCCTAGTAATCTGTCTCAGAATGTTCCATCATATTCAAATATTAACAAAGAATTTTGCAAGCTATAATTTTTAGACTTCCATATACAAGATGTGATATGGGAAATGTTTTCAATAAAACACAAAATATCATGTTCTAAATGTGGTTTCTAGTATAATTCCATTAAGTATTATTAAGATAGAAGTGGTTAAGCCTGTGAAGCAATATACCTTCGGCTGAAAGTACCTTTATGGGAGAGACATACAAAAAACCATATAGGTAATGTGAATTCATAGTCAAACTATGGAATATTGTGAATGAGGGTACCATTATTTGTGTCATGTGTTCAAATCCAACATGGATTATAATTTGCATTTAAAATTTTCCATGAATGGGGGGAAAAGGTTTCCTATATAGGTTTGATTGAAAGAAAAAGGAAATTAAGGTTTTTTTATTATTGTTTGTCCTAAAATATTTGTTCAGGGAATCACTACATATTTCATTTGAATGGAATCCTAGATATATATAGTTATGGGAAACCAAATCATTAATGTATTTATGTACAGAAATTTGGTGAGATTTGAATTCATTCAATGAGTATAATGTCATGTTTATTATTTTAGTTCGTATGATTAGGACCATAGTATTATCAAAATGATGAGTAATATGAAGCCTAGATTACAAAGGATGGTATGATATACTTCAGAAATGAGGTAGTTAATTGTATACCAATATATTAGGGGTTCTCAGAATAGTATAAGTGGCCTATGACTTGCAGATAAGGGATGGACATGGGTCATTGTCGAATAAATGGTTCCAAAATGATTTTATTAGGGATTCTAGAGATAGAATAGCATTATCCATAGGGATAATGTACCACTCATTAACAAACAAATTTTTTCTGAAATTTTTCAATGCCAACTGGGGAGAGTTAAAATATAGTCAAAAAGTGAAATCTTTCATGTGATTATCCCATTGGGTTGGAATATTACACAAGTTATATTAGTAAATGTTACTAAATAATAATAAAATAGAGTTCTTAGGTATTAAAAATTCAATCACCAATAACTAGAGAAATATTACGATGATTCAATATTTTCAAAGATGAGGAGAATTGAATGTTGAAGGAATTTTCCTAATAGAAAAAGAAGCATTTTGGATGAAAATTGACCATGGTGTAATGAGTCCCTTGAATACATCTAACTCATATGAAAGGTGGGGCATCTAATTTTATGTGTTAGCCCCCTTAAGGAGATAACCCATATTATAATAACCTTCAAAGATCATTATTCTTTTATGAGATAGATTCCATTTTTCACAACCTCATGGATGGTAATAGAATATGATGTGTTGGAATCAGTGAGTATATCATTTTAATGAGAATAATTAAATTTCTAGTTCTTGTGGAACCATTAATTTTAGATTCATTTGATAAGATCATTAGGCGGGATTCTTAATCCATTTTGGTATGAAAAAATGTGACTCGATGTGAAAGGGAAATGTGGTTATTCGGCCATGGTATGGAAACTAGGCATCATGGTTTACATTGTTGGAGTAAATTTCAAGACACACATTGTTGTAAAAAAGAATCCCTATACTTTTTTAATTCATGTTCGGGGAAGGGGTTTTATGGAATACAAGCTCATGAATGGCATATTAACCAATATTGGATCCTCTTATATAGATTCAACACTAAAATAGAAGAGTATATAATTTTTTTGTATTGCAGATAGATTGAGATATAAGATCTAGGAGTCACTATGTATCTCATTTGAATGATAGTCAAGACACACATAGTTCTCAATGAAACATTCAGTATTATTTTCTCAGAAAATTCATCTGATGTTTCTTTTTATGTCTTGGAACCATGAACATAATAACTCCAATCTTAATTTATAGTCCCTAATAAGGTGTGTAATCCTTCTCTAAATATCCAAATCCTACATGATCTATGCTTGATATGAGAAACAAGGAGTAGAAAAGGATTCTAGCACCATACAATAGAGATATGAATGATGTACGTGGGAATTTTTTTCATGGTTTCCATTCCATGACATAAGATATAGGTGTTGATACATATTTCATTAGGATGAGAATTAGGAAATATGTATCTCATAAAAGGCTCACTATCTAGGTCTGACCCACAAAAAGGTAGGGATAATTAATTTTTCTTGAAGGAACTAAGATAAGAGATTTGTTCATCACTTAGTATCTCATTGGAATGAGAATGAAGCCACATATAATTTTTTAATAATGGTTTCATGGGTTACTAGCTTCAATGATAATGATCCACTAATATATAGATTCAATTGTTACATGGTATTACAACATGCAATAATGAAAAAAACCATGTAGTTTTACATCATGCAGAAAGGAATTTTTCAAATATTTTAACGTATTGTGACTAAAGAATTGTTCTATGTGGCATAATGTTATAAAAAAGGATGTTAGTGTAATGAAATTTATCATATTGTGATGAGTATGATATTCAATTCTTTTTATGACCATTAAAAAAATATTGACTGTGAAATTTATCATTGTGTTGTTAATACATATATCACTTTATTCACATGAAGCAATTTTTGGGAAACCTTGCATCAGTTGTGTATGTAATGATCTCTCCATCCATTAAGATAATAGAATAAGATTTATTAGAGTGGAAAATGTGTACTGATTAATGACTATCCCACTATGTATCCAGTTTTTATGGATTCTTCCTGAGTATCATTAGAGTCCTAAAAACCAATAACAATTCCTTATAGAGGAATGAATGGAGGAATACCATGTTATTGAAATATAGAACAATTCAATTTTTGTGGACCTTTGAGTGATGATGGTTATGAAATATTTTCACATTGAGTCTCTATAATTCATCAAATTGATTCTTTTATTGATCTTATATAGATAACTGATCACATATGGAAACAAGGATCCATACAAATTGTATAGGAATGGTCATTAATTCTTGTGTTCTGTATAAAATTTAATATATCATCTCCCATATAGCTGTATGGGTGGTACTATTTTTGTACTATAAGGCAATGAAGACCTTGATTGGCTAAGAATTTTTATATTTAGCCACCATATTTTGGAGTATATTCAATTTAAAATTTTTTAAAGACTTCTATCTATCCATTCAGCATTATAGGATAGTGAGATGAGTGGTTGGATTTGATATTATAAAATTGGTAAAGCTTCTACAAATCTGAAGAATATAAATTTTTGTCATTTCCCATTAATACAGTATGAGGAAGATAAAATCTAGAAATAATTTTTTCCTTCATGAAGATAAATATTCATTTGGTCTTTACCTCATTGAGGAGTATTTACTCATCCCATTTGGATATGAAGTTGTGATTAGATAACAATTATTTTAATTTCTTGTTTCTAGATGAAGGATATGGTACTATGATGTCTATTTCCCTATGGAATATGAGCAGGAAAACTTGGAAGTGTGCAAAAACTCATGGGTTTGATTAATGAAGTCGGAATTCACCCGGAAGGGATGATAATTTTTGGTAACTTTCATGCAATTCTACATTTTACTAGGACACTAGTACCTAATCCTCTAGATATGATGAGAAAGCATGAACCTTGTATTGTGTGCACTGCAGGATTTGGTGTAAACATATTTCTAGATAGTAGATTGATCATGTCTATCAATTCACCCATGAAAGACCCTATCATGTACCCACTTATAGAATAAATTTTCATGATATTTGTCATCATATAGAAAAAAATTTGGCGATCATATTAATATTTTCTCTTTCCCATATTTGTTGATCGGATTAATCCATTTTAAAGGAACTTATTGATGTGTATCATTCACATAATGATCAAACTATATGGATTTCTGTTTAATGAATTCAATTGATCTCTTCTATTTTGACATGATAAAAGGGAGACATCATTCAAAGGTGTGTGATGATAATATCTATTTCATCATTATTTGGATCTTCCAAAGATGGTACTACATTATTCAATGCATATACCATGGAATTCTGTGATTTTTTAACATGATTAAATGTTGGCTCGGATGTGAATTATTACATTATCCTTAAGACAAGGTAAAATTAGTGGATTATCTCTCTATTTATCATTTAATAATCCTCATTGATCTATTCGATTACTAACTCAAAATCCACATTCACCTATTAAAGGACCATGGTAATCATCTGTTTAATTTCTAGGCTTCTAATGGAGACAAATATTATACATCATTGTTTTTAAATCGTTATAACAATGTAATGGATTTAGAAATATCTTCCTTTTTGGGAGATAAGATCATTAATACTAACAAAACCTTTTTATCACGCTTTCATTCATTATCAAGCTTATTGGACTTTTTCATGAGCAATAATAAAATATTTCATATGTTTGGGGACCCTATTGAATAGATAATATATTTTCATCATATTTTTTAGTATCTAGTTATGTTGTTTTTATAGATTGGTGTTCCAAAAAAAATATGAAAATTCATAACCTTTCAATGCTTTCTGATGCCTGAACTGTATGTCAAAATGATAAAAGATTACCACCCACCATGCCAAACATACTATATACATATGAATAATGGAAAGATATTTGATAAGGATATTTTGAGAGACCAAATGAACATCATGGTTATGTAGGTGGTGACTCAATTTCTGAATCATGATGATTAACACTATATAAATCTTCTTACTATTCAAATAATGAGTCTCAATGTTGAGCATGGTTCAACTGAGATAATAAATGTTATGCCATATTTTTCAAGGAAAGAACATAATGATCTATTTTTAGTTATAAAATAAAAAATTTGTTGTCTTTATTAAGTAAGAGGAATCAACACTAGAGGTATAAATATGTATTTATTCATATTTGTGAATACTTCTTGATAATCATCTGTCCCATGATATGTAATTCCCTAATTAATTATCCAATTGAAGGGGAAAAATTTTCATGAAAGGTTGTCTATAATGCATCTAATGTAGAGATGGAGTCCTTGAATTTCTCTCAACTATTTAACATTTTAATTAGGTGACTTGATAAGGATATAAATTCTCTTCCGAGGGTCTACATTGTTGCCGAGATGGCATACGATGATGCTGAGAAACATTTCCTACTTTACCCAAAATACACATTTCAAGTTATTTATCTTTAGGATATGATACTATAGATTGTTTAATATGATCTCAATATATACCATATGTTTAAGATGAAAATGGGATATAACCATGAGATCCTTTATAGAGCATTCCAGAAATGTCCATAGGAAGAGTTTGAAGATGTGGTACATGGCACATTAGAATGTAGAACCATCAATATTCAAGCTAAAAAGAATTATTTGATATAAGAATACTCCATGGGGCCACTAATTATAATTAACCATACATTACATACATTTTTAATACTTCAAAATTTATGTACACTTATTACAACATATAACAAAACCATGAAAGGACCGTATAGGTATAGTGTGTTTAGAAACTGGGAAACATAAACAACTGGTTCATAAAGCATCTACATTGTCTCTCATTTATTTCATCATATCTAGAGTCCCATTTGGCATATCCTAATTAATAACCTTCTTCCTACCCTGGGGAAAGAAAACATACAAAAGGGTGAGCTCAAATGCTCAGTAAGGGTAAACAAAAGAAAAATCAATCACATCATATTCATAAGAACATCACATTTTGGAAATCGTAACCTGCAAGAGAAATCATAATTTCATAACATGGGATAAACATAGTAGTGAAATGTAATCCCAATAATCATAACATAAAACATGAAACTTTGTGGCATACACACATAATCATAGAGAATCATTTCTTAGTAGTCAAGACTCATAGCCAAGACTATCTTAGCGGACAAAGTCCATTTCTGAACCGAGTTCACTCCTCATTTCATTCCTGTTTCACTGAACCG
This sequence comes from Viscum album, assembly GCA_963277665.1. Taxonomy (NCBI): domain Eukaryota; kingdom Viridiplantae; phylum Streptophyta; class Magnoliopsida; order Santalales; family Viscaceae; genus Viscum; species Viscum album. The sequence goes on along the minus strand of OY728165.1, from coordinate 1,444,771,322 downwards.
GATTAACCTGTCATTCCATCCATGTCTATCTCATGAGATATAAATATTTACCCAATGCATTGGATGGAGATATAGGTCTCACCCATCTCGTAATGAAACCATTCTTATGTGTGCCACGAAATCAAAAATCATGCATCATTGCATAACCCATGTAATAAAAATGGGATTCTTAAACATCGTGACATCATAAAAAATTTCATATAAGATAAAGGAATTTATAAAAATACTTCCATCACAACATAATAAAATCAATTTAATAATAGGGATAGAAACATAACCCTATATTATCTTAGATGTAAAATAATTTTGATAAAACACTTGAACTCCATTCTTGAGGAAACTATCCTTTCTACTTCAAAAACATCTTTCCTTTCTTAAAATGTCATAAAATTTTAAACTAAAAGAAGCTGATTAAAAATAAACATGAAAAATTTTAAAGGAATATTCTTCAAAATAATGTTTTAAAATTCCATTCCGGCAATATAAGTTAAAAAAACATTCTTCTCGTACTTATGTCAGAAAAGTCAAAAAGTACCTCGTACAAATAACGACAAAAGATTCCTTTCATATCTTTTACTAAAAACTCACCTAAGGGTAAAATTGGATTTAAACAATTGTAGGAGGATATAAATAATATTACATATTGAGGAAACATAGATGTGGATGATAAATATTCCCCAGTAAATTCTGATGTATAAACAATCTCAGATAAAAATTGAGATTGAGAAATTGTCCCATACCTTAGGTCCGATTTGCTTCGTAAGTGTCCGAACCTCCAGTATAATGATTTAAATAATGTTATTTACTTATTCTAGAGTCATAATTATTTTTATGATATCATATATGGTTGTATTCTTATCTTCTTATTAGTAATATTTCATTGCTACTTGTTATTCGGTGTTTATAACTTTTTGTTCTTATGCATGTTTTGTCGAATAAATTCTTATTCTTCTTTTTAGGTTATATATACCTCATTTACAGAATGGTATTACTGTAATACATATCATATTTATTCACTCAATTCATTTGTGTAATCATTATGCAATGAATATCATGTAGAACAAGTCGCATCACATCGTGGAGACGGTATTTTGTACGTACGCACGAGCGATGATATCATTCCCATTACCGTGGAATTGTATTGGAGTGTATGTATAATATTTCAGAATCAATATCACTTCACAATAATCATATATATTTATTATTTACACAATTACACCCATCCAAGTAAGGTGGTGGGGGAAAATAGATTACACCACGGCGTGGAGACAGTATTCCGTACATACGCACGTGCGGTGATTTCGTTTTCCGCAGGATAGATAGATGGTGAAATAGGGTTGTATCATACTTATAATAACATATCAGTATATGAGTTATACTTATGTTATTACTTCATAATGAAACAACTAAAGAAGAAGTATAAGAAGAAATACATTTGAAAGAATCGGTAATGGACATTACCACTTCTTCGAAGTGCCTCTTTGAGACCTCATTTTAGGGCACTAAAATTGGACTTTGAAGAAGACCAGGACCTCTAATATGTTTCTAGGGAAGTGGAGAAGATAATTTGGCAAGGTTTGGCCGATCTTGAAGGCTAAAAGTGGTGTGAGGAGGAGAGGAAGGAGGTGCCCTTTTATAAGGGAGGAGAGGGGCACCTTAGGAAAAACTAAAAATATTATTTTTTTATAAAGTCATATTCGGTTTTTAATAGCTCCAAATTAATTTATTTAGAATCTAAGGTGGGGATGGGTCTAAAGCCTCTCATCCAATTGAATTTATACATGTTTATGTTTCTATTTTAACCTTATCAGTTATATTTAACTTTAAGTTAGATAATTTAACTTTTACCGTGTCTTCTTGTTTACTTACACTATAAGGTTAATAAACTTACTATAACAAGCCAAAATAACCCCAAGTTTTTTATTATTAATATATATAACATTATCTAAGTAATTTGGCAGATCCTTATATTTTTAGGAATAACATAACAATTAATAATATAATATTTTTTTAAAAACTATTTTATGTCAATTTTGACACTATTTGGTAATTGAATTTTTTGAAAATCATAACAGAAATATTAGTTATAATAAAGTTAATTAAATCAGTAAAAATATGTAATATTTACCTAATTTTTTTTTGGAATTCATAAAAAGTCTCAAATTACAATTATTTTGGTATTTATAACATCAATTATGTCAATATTTCATTAATAAGATAATTACTGCATCATCATTGTGTCATAAATATATTAAATTATTTAATGTCTAAAAAATACAAATAAAATACCAATATGTAGAAAATATTTTTATGTTTCTAATTAATATTTATAGTCTAATTTATCTTATGTATAACCCTATATTAAAAATGATTTAGTTATTAAACTTTGATTTTAACTATTTTAACCCTTCTTTAAATAAATTAATAATAAATGTCCTAATCTAATCCAAGTGGGCCTAAATGGTCATATTGTATTCCTAAGGTTGTTTTTGGTCGAATTACACTTATCCAGTAGAATTAGGACATGTTTTAGGGTAACAATAATAACATGTTTACCCTTAATTACCCTATTTACTTTTAACCGTGGTAAAAAAACTAAAAAGTTACTATTCACCAAAAATTATTTTCATCTCATTGAACCACATTTTAGTCCTTGATATTAACCGTGTGTCTCGGATTTTCAAAATTCCACTCACAGAAAAGGTAAAATTATGTTTTATGTAAATTTGCAAATTCTCCTAGGAGGTGGGTAAAAGACGGTGAAAAGTTCAATAAAAATTTTTTATATCTAAAATTATTATAAAATGACTCCAATGCATTAATTTGAACTCAAAAAGTATTATGTATCAATTTTGACCTAAAATAAATTTATATAAAATAAATAATTATTTAAATAAAAAGTCCGTTTTAAATAGTAACCTAGTGTTTTCACTATTCATCCAAAATCAAAAGTTTTCAGGAAAATACCCAAATTTCACCGTAGGCTAATTTTGATATTCCGAATCTAAAAATAAAGTCCATATTGAAAGATTAAATTTACAAAATTTCAAAAAGTGAGTATTTCTATTCATAACAGCTAGTTTTAATAATATTTTAATAGCACATCATTGTTTAGTGAAACTCAGTATTGCGTACAACTCAAGCTATCGAGGAAGGTCGCGGTTGAGTGTAAAGGAATCCAAGCTAGTTTTGTTTGTAGTGAAAGATTCATTTGATAATTTATATAACATAAAAACAAAATATTTCTCATTAATGTCTCGGGTGTTACATTCTACCCCCCTTAAAATGAATTTCGCCCTCGGAATTTGTCACTCTGTAACAAACAGACGAGGATAACTCTCCCTCATCATATCCTCAAGCTCCCATGTAGCTTCTTCTAATTGGTGGTTCCTCAATAAAACTTTCAACAAGAGAGTGGTCTTGTTTCGTAAAACTTTTTCTCTACGATCCAAAATCTCTATCGACTGTTCTTCATAAGAAAGATCTTGCTCCAGCGGTACAACTTCTGAGCTGAGTACATGTGAAGGATCAGGTATGTACTTTCTCAGGAGAGATACATGGAACACATCTTGAACTTGGGAGAGATTCAGTGGAAGTGCCAATCGGTATGGTACCTTCCCAACATGATCCTGTATTTCGAAAAGACCGATATACCAAGGGCTCAGCTTTCCCTTCTTTCCAAATATCATTAATCTCTTCCAAGGAGATATTCGTAAGTACACATTATCACCCACTTCAGACTATAGGTATTTTCTTCGGTTGTCGGCATAACTATTTTGTCGACTCTGAGCTACTCTTATGTGTTGTTAAATAGATCAGATCTTTTCTTCCATCTCATCAAAAAAATCAGGTCCTAATAGCTTTCTTTCCCCAACTTCATCCCATCAAGTTGGAGTCCTGCATTTCTTTCCATAGAATGCTTCAAAAGGAGCCATCTGAATACTGGAGTCAAAGCTATTATTATAAGAAAATTACACCAAAGGTAGGTGTTGATCCTAACCACCTTTGAAATCCAAAGAGCAAGCTATCAACATATCTTCTAGAGTTTGAATTGTCGTCTCAGACTGACCATATGTATAAGGATGATAAGCAGTGCTGAAACTCAATTCTGTATCCAGAGTATGTTGAAGACTTCGCAAGAACTTCGAGGTAAATCTCGGATCCCGATAAGATATAATGGAAAGAGGTACTCCATGCAATCTTACCGCATCCTTTACTTATATCCTGGCTAGCTCATCCATAGATAAATCTTATCTAATAGCAATGAAGTGTGCAGACTTTGTAAGACGATCAAATATGACCCAGATAGAATTATTGCCTTTGGATGTTTTAGGAAGTCCGGTGACAAAGTCCATAGTGATGTTTTCCCATTTCCATTCAGGTATGGGTAATGGTTGTAACATTCCCTTAGACTTCTGTCTCTCAACTTTTACTTGCTGACAAACCAAGCATTGAGAGACATATTCAGCAACATCTCTTTTCATTCCATCCCACCAGAAGTACTCTTTTAGGTCCTTATACATATTCATTCTTCCAAGATGAATAGAGAATGAAGAACAATGAGCCTTATCCAGCAGCTCCTTCTTTAATTCTGGGATGGGAGGAACACAAACCCGATTCCTGATCTTTATTAACCCATCACAATCAAGGTTGAATTCAGGATCATTTCTCACCTTCTTTTATACTCTACATCTTCTTTCTCTACCTCTTTAATCTTCACATGTATAGATGGTTGAACATTCATTTGAGAAAGATACAATTTTTCCCCTTCCATTATAATTCCAAGATCTATACTTTGTAAATCCATAAATATTGGATCTTTTGTGATCCTCATCATGGATAAACTGGAACGGTCTTGTCGACATAATGCATCTGCCACCTTGTTTGCTTTCCCAGGGTTGTAATGAATTGAGCAGTCGTAATCCTTAATCAGCTCCAACCATCTTCTTTGGCGCATATTCATCTCCTTTTGTGTGAAAATGTACTTTAAACTTTAATGATCAGTATAAATGTCATACCTTTCTCCATAACGATAATGGCTCCAAATCATTAATGCAATGATTACCGCAGCTAACTCCAAATCATGAGATGGGTAATTTTGCTCATGGATTTTCAACTATCATGAGGCATAATAATATCACCATATCATTTTGCATAAGAACACACACCAGCCCCTTCTTGGATGCATCACTGTAGATCAAAAACCTTTCTCCACTACAAGGAAGCGTGAGTACAGGTGCACTCGATAACCTTATTTTCAACTCCTTGAAATTCTCTTCACATTCCTCCATCAAAAAAAACTTAACTCCTTTCCAAGTCAACTTGGTGAGTGTATTAGATAATCGTGAAAAATCTTTCACAAAACGTCGATAATATCCAGCCAAACCAAGAAAACTTCGGATCTCAGTTACTTTTGTTTGTCTCGACAATCTTTTGATAACCTTTGTTTATGCTGGATCCACAGATATACCAACTTTTGAGATTATGTGACCCAAAAATGCAACTTTTTGAAGCCAAAATTCACACTTGGTAAATTTGGCATAAAGCTTATCCTTTCTCAGGGTCTTCAATATAATTCTCAAGTGATCTTCATGTTATTCCATGATCTTTGAATAGACAAGAATATTGTCTATAAAGACTACCAAAAACTGATCAAGATAGTCTATAAAGACTCTATTCATCAGATCCATGAAGATAGTAGGGGCATTAGTAAGACCTAATGGCATCACTATAAATTCATAGTGTTCGTACCATGTACGAAAAGCTGTATTTGGGATATCCTCCCTTTTGACCCTTAATTGATGATACCCTGAACGAAGATCAATCTTAGAAAAGTATTGAGCTCCACGTAGTTGGTCAAATAAGTCATCAATGCATGGGAGAGGATATTTGTTCTTGATAGTGATCTTGTTAAGTTCTCTATAATCAAGGCAGAGTCTCATTGATCCATCAATCTTATTAACAAACAAAACAGGTACTCCCCAAGGTGACGCACTAGGGCATATGAATCCTTTATCAAGATTCTCTTGGAGTTGCTTCTTCAATTCCTACAACTCAATTGGGGCCATTCTATAAGGCGTCTTTGAAATAGGCAAAGCACTTGGTACAAGTTCTATTAAAAAATCCACTTCACGATTTTGTGGAAGACCCGGAAATTCCTCCGGAAAGACATCATAAAACACTAGTATAATGGGAATATTATTAATCGTGAGTTTCTCACCAACCATTTGAGATAAATAACCTTAATTTAGTGAAATAAAGACCCATAAGATGGAAGAAATTTCCACTGGAAGGTTATGTTCATCCTTGCATTGATAGACGATCATAGATTGATCTGGAATATGAAATGTGACTTACCTTATTTGGAAAATGATATGAGATCCATATAAATAAATCCAATCCTTTCCAAGAATCACATAAAATTCCACTATAAGAAGGATCACAAGATTTGAAGGATGCACTTTCCCACAAACATGAATTGAAGAAAAATTATAAACTTTTGATGCGACTGTTGTGCCATTAGGGGTTGTCACAGCTAACTCAACATCTAATTGTTGGGGTAATACGGTGATACCCTTAGAAAATTATTCATAAATAAAAGAGTGGGTGGATCCAGAATCAAATAAAACATTTGCTACTTTTGAGTGGATGGTAAGTGTACCTTTCACAACTTTGTTATCATACTCCACATCGCTGATAGAAATTGCATGTGACTTTCCTTTTTCTTTTGCCTTAAGAGTTTGCTGACGTCGATCATCATCAATAACCCTTGGATTAGGGAATTGAATGGAATAATTCCACATTTCCTTGCACTTGTAACATTGAATTGTAGGAGGTTCACTTTGTGTAGCTATTTCTTTGTTCGCATCACTAGACATCTTCTTCCAATCATTGCAGCATTCAAATGCCCAATGACCTTATTTCCCACATTTTAAACATTTACTTGTCCCTTTAAGACAACTCCCCCCGTATTTCTTTCCACACTTTGAGCATAAGGGAAAACTCATCTTCTTTTTAGTGTGATCTTTATATTTCCCTTTGAATTCCATCTTCATCTTCTTATCAAACACATATGACTGATGGGTTAATCCAATCTCCATCTCAAAATCGAGAGCACATAGAATGATTTCCTCATAGCTATTGAAGTCCCTTATGGATAATGCCCTTCGAAGACTTGGTTTTAAGACACTAAATAATCGATCGATCTTACTCTCAGGTTGGATAATAATACCAGAAGCGTACCTTATAAGTCTTGTAAAATTTGCTTCATAGGTACCAACATATTCATCATCCTTTTACTATAGTTCAAGAAACTCATTCTCCATCTTTGTTCGAAGAATACGAGGGAAGTACCTATTGAAAAATAAGTTCTTGAACCCGTCCCATCCCATGGACTCAATTTCATCGCTTTCCCTCATATTCTTGATAAGATTCCACAATTGTTCAGAATCTCCTTCCAAACAATACACTGATAAGTTGACTTTATCATGCTCAGAACATTGAAGAACTGAAAATATCTTTTCAGTAGTGCTAATCCATTGTTCAGAAACTAATGGATCAGTAGACCCGCTGAATGAAGGTGGACACTACCTCATGAAGGATTCAACAGAATGTTTCTCCTTCCTTTGCTTGTTTGGAAGTCCTGTATGATTCATATCTTGAGAAAGTTGTGTGAGCATGGCTACATGTTTTTTCATTCCAGCTCCCATAATGTTTGGTTGATCAGGGGGACAATCATTGCATTGCCCGCCACGTTTCGCATTAACACGGTTCCTTTGGGTTCTAACCATTGACTAAAACCAAGAAGAATAGTGTGAGAAACACTAATTATAATAGGAAAACCACATAATCAATAATAAAATTTTACACTTAAGGTCTTATCATTGGTTATTCATGGCCATTTTTAAAACACTAAGATTGTGTTCTATGCTTAGACTTATCCTTAGGGTTCTTACCAAGGCTTTCACATCATAGTTTCCAAAGGTTGACTATACCTTTACTCTGATACCAAATATAACGACCCATACTTTATATGCATTGTTAATACATCAAAATTAAATTACACTTATTACAACATATAACAAAACCATGAAAGGACTGTATAGGTATAGTGTCTTTAGAAATTGGGAAACATAAACAACTGGTTCATAAAGCATCTACATTGTCTCCCATTTATTTCATCTTATCTAGGGTCCCTTTTGGAATATCCTACTTAATAACCTTCTTCCTGACCTGGGGAAAGAAAACATACAAAAGGGTAAGCTCAAATTCTCAGTAAGGGTAAACAAAAGAAAAATCAATCACATCATATTCATAAGAACATCAAATTTTGGAAATATTAACCTGCAAAAGAAATCATAATTTCATTACATGGGATAAAAATAGTAGTGAAATGTAATCCCAATAATCATAAAATAAAACACGGAACTTTGTGTTATACACACATAATCATAGCGAAACATTTCTTAGTATTCAACACTCATATCCAAGACTATCTTAGCGGACAAAGTCCATTTCTGAACCGAGTTCACTCCTCGTTTCAGTCTTGTTTCACTGAACTGGATTAACCTGCCATTCCAACCATGTCTATCTCATTAGATATAAATATTTACCCAACTCATTGGAGGGAGATATAGGTCCCACCCATCTCATAATGATACCATTCTTATGTGTGCCACAAAATCAAATACCATACATCATTGCATAACCCATGTAATAAAAATGGCATTCCTAAACATCGTGACATCATAAAAAAATTCATATAAGATAAAGGAATTCATAAAAATAATTCCATCACATCATAATCAAATCAATGTAATAATAGGGATAACAACAGAACACTATATTATCTTATATTGAAAATAATTTTGATAAAACACTTGAACTCCATTCTTGAGGAAAATATCCTTTCTACTTCAAAATCATTTTTCATTTCTTAACATGTCATAAAATTTTAAACTAAAAGAAGTTGATTAAAAATAAAATTGAAAACATGTAAAGTAAGCTTTTTGGAAATAATTTTTTAAAATCCCATTCAGGTCGTATAAGTAAGAAAAACATTCTTCTCATACTTATGTCGGAAAAGTCAAAAAGTACCTCGTACGAAAAATGGCAAAAGATTCCTTTCATATCTTTTTCTAAAAACTCACCGAAGGGTAAAATTGGATTTAAACAATTGTAGGAGGATATAAATAATATTACATATTGAGGAAACATGGATGTGGATGATAAATATTCCCCAGTAAATTCTGAATTATAAACAATCTCGGATAAAAATTGAGATTGCGAGATTGTCCCTTACCTTAGGTCCGATTTGCATCGTAAGTGTCCAAACCTCCTGTATAATGATTTGAATAATGTTATTGACTTATTACATAATCAAACTTATTTTTATGATATCATATATGGTTGTGTTATTAGCTTCTTATTAGTAATATTTTATTGCCACTTGTTATTCGGGTGTTTATTACTTTTTGTTCTTATGCGTGTTTTGTCGAATAAATTCTTATTCTTCTTCTTAAGTTATAAATACCTCATTTATAGAATGGTATTAGTGTAATAAATATTATATTTATTCACTAATTTCATTTATGAAATCATTATGAAATTAAAATCACGTAGAACGAGTCGCATCACATCGTGGAGACGGTATTACTTATATACGCACGAGTGATGATATTGTTCCCATGATCGTGGAATTGTATTGGAGTATATGTATACTATTTCAGAATCAATATCACTATAAAATAATCATATATATTTATTATTTACACCATTATACCCATCCAAGTAAGGTGGTGGTGGAAAATAGATTACACCACGGTGTGGAGACGGTATTCCGTACGTACGCACGCGCGGTGATTTTGTTTTCCGCAGGATGGATAGAGGGTGAAATAGGGTTGTTTCATACTTATAATAAAATATCATTATATGAGTGATAAAGATGTTATTACTTTATAATGAAACAACTAAATAAGAAGAAGTGGAAGAAGAAATAAAGTTGAAAGAATCGGTAACAGACATTACCTCTTCTTTGAAGTGCCTCTCTGAGACCTCCTATTAGGGCACTAAAATTGGTCTTTGAAGAAGACCAGGACCTCTAGGATGTTTCTAGGGAAGTTTAGAATAGGATTTTTCAGGGGTTGGCCGAGCTTGAAGGCTCCATGTGGCGTGAGGATGAGTGGAAGGAGGTGCCCTTTTATAAGGGAGGAGAGGGGAACCTTAGGAAAAACCAAAAATATTATTTTATTATAAAGTCATATTCGGTTTTTAATAGCTTCAAATTGTTTTATTTCGAAGCTAAGGTGGGGATGGGTCTAAATAATCTCATCCAATAGAATTTATACAAGTTTAGGTTTCTATTTTAACCTTATCATTTAGATTTAATTTTATGTTAGATAATTTAACTTTTACTGTGTCTTCTTGTTTTCTTACACTATAAGGTTAATAGACTTACTATAACAAGCCAAACGAACCCAAAGTTGTTTATTATTAATATATATAACATTATATAACTCATTTTTCCCAATCTTATATTTTTAGGAATAATATAACAATTAATAATATAATATTTTTTAAAAAAATATTTTATGTCAATTTTGACACTATTTGGTAATTGATTTTTTTGAAACTCATAACAGAAATATTAGTTCGAAAATAGTTAATTAAATCAGTAAAAATATGTAATATTAACCTATAAAATTATGGTAATTCATAAAAAGTCTCAAATTACATTTATTTGGGTATTTATAACATCAATTATGTCAATATTTCATTAATATGATAATTACTGCATCATCATTGTGTCATAAATAAATAAAATTATTTAATGTCTAAAAATTACAAATAAAATACCATTATGTAGGAAATATTTTTAGCTTTCTAATGAATATTTATAGTATAATATTTCTAATGTACAATCCTATATTAAAAATTATTTAGTTATTAAGCTTTTATTTTAACTATTTTAACCCTTCTTTAAATAAATTAATAATAAATGTCCTAATCTAATACAAGTGATCCTAAATGGTCATATTTTATTCCTAAGGTTGTTTTGGGTCGAATTAAACATATCCAATAGTATTAGGACATGTTTTAGGGTAATAATAATAACATTTTTACCCTTAATTACCCTATTTACTTTTAACCATGTTAAAAAAGGTAAAAAGTTACTATTCACCAAAAATTATTTTCATCTCATTGAACCACATTTTAGTCCTTGATATTAACCGTGTTTCTCAGATTTTCGAAATTCCACTCACAGAAGCGGTAAAATTATGTTTTATGTAAATTTGCAAATTCTCCTAGGAGGTGGGTAAAAGACGGTGAAATGTTCAATAAAATTTTTATATATCTAAAATTATTATAAAATGACTCCAATGAATTAATTTGAACTTATAAAGGTATTATGAATCAATTTTGAACTAAAATAAATTTAAATTAACTAAATAATTATTTAAATAAAAGTCGGTTTTTAAATAGTAACTCAGTGTTTTCACTATTCATCCAAAATTGAATGTTTTCAGAAAAATAAAAAAATTTCACCCTAGGCGAATTTCGATATTCCGAATCCAAAAATGAAGTCCATTTTGAAAGATGAAATTTAAAAAAATTCAAAAATTGGGTATTACAATTCATAACGGCTAGTTTTAATAATATTTTAACAGCATATCATTGTTTAGTGAAACTCGGTATTGCGTACAACGCAAGCTATCGAGGAAGGCCGCAGTTTCGTGTAAAGCAATCCAAGCTAGTTTTGTGTGTAGTGAATGATTCATTTTATGATTAATATAACATAAAAACAAAATATTTCTCATAAAAGTCTCGGGTGTTACATTAATGGTAGAAGATTCCTAAAATTTTAGCTTCATAAAAAATTTTTGTGCACAGAATATCCATCCATGATGAAGAGGGATTTGTTATAATTTATTGCAACAATTTGTATCTATGTGATTTTTACTGGTAAATCATCTTCCACATAGTTTCGATTGAGAGTTCTAAAGTCAATGCAGAGTTTTATTTACACATTATTCATATTGTTGGGATGATTTTGAAAATCCATTTTAGATACAAAACTTCCCAAATGAATTTGGCCCTGATAATCATGTCCACTTCAGCCTCAATTTTTACTGGCATGAGACAAGGGTTTCCTTCTAGATACTTGTTTATATCACTAGTGGGTTTCTAGAAAGCCCATATTATGAGTGTCCAATTTATGATCATGTTTTAGTATCACTTAATAATTCAATGGAAAATTGTATTGATTTTGTTCTCATGACAGAGGTACACAAATCATTTTCTACGGAATTCATCATCACACTAATTAAAGTGGGCATTGATTCCCATTCCATTGTAATATTTATTCCTCTGATTTCACCAGCGGTAGTTGATACACCTTAATCAAGTGTTTTAAGTGCATCTCAATGGTCTTCCCTTTCTTTAACTTCCTCAAAATCTTATTTATTTTTAGGGGAAGTAGATACTTAAGGGAGATCTCCATTGTTGATAGGGAATTTGATATTTTGATGACATTTATAAGGTGAGGAAACTACTATCAACCTAATTACTGATTCATGGCCCATTTAAATCTCCAAAGGAGAGATGAGTTATAATGTATTATAATATTAATCTTCTCTGGGTAACTTGAAATCATATTATAACCTATCAAAAGGGAAAGTGATTTTTTGAAGCTCAGGGTATGGAAATAATGAATTCTCATTCAGTATTTTTAAACTTCTTGGGGAGTCAAAAACATATCCAACATTTCTAGGATCAATATTTGCCACTAATATAATAGAATACACTAAATATGTTCATGAATTTATACATACACCTTCAATATTATTTATAGGAATCTAATACTCCATGTTGATATGTATAATAGGATTATTTGGGGTCATCTCGAGGACATTAAAGGCATTGATTTGAGAAACATCATAAATCATTGGTTGTTTCCCTCCCTTATGGTAGAATCATGCATTAATTTATTGTGATTAACATGATAGAAATGGTATTTATAATCTTGAAAATTCGTAATATTACCATTAATTCATTATTAGATGAATTGGTTGTATGATGAGCGGAAAAATAAATGATTATTTAAATAAGGCCTTACCAGAAGAATGTTGAAGGTCATATATTATCGAAAAAACAAGAATTATGAGTCGAATATAGGAACCCCAAATTGATTCCTAATAGTAATCTCATAGAGATTATTTTTTAATATATAGTAATAATCTTTTTTCTTTAGAGTGGAGGGGGATAGGTGGGACTTATTTTAAAACATCTCATGGGGTGTTCAGAATAGAATGTGGTATAATAATTAGTCATTTTAAATGAGGGGTCTCTAGATTACAATGTCATTTGTCTTTCCATACACATACATGTGCCTGATGTCTCCCTATATAAGGACATATTTATCATGGGTTGTAAGGGTCATGATCGTATGACATTTAGAAAGATATTTCAATGCATGATATACTTCTACAATTGTGACATGATCCTCTAACTCTATAGGTAATGAAAACTATTCTATGAGATCTTACCAAATGTCTTTTTAAAGTTTCAATTTATCTAAGATCTTCAACATAGACAAAACCATGGCTAATTTTCTTAAAATTTCATACTTTGGAAAAAAAGGTCGGTGATTTCTTGCATGGGGATTCACCTTTACATGAATTTTAGGAACTGATATATATATATATATATATATATATATATATATGAAGCATGTGGATCATCCATTAAAATTGGAATTGAAGTAACTTCTATCCTTAATGGATTAGGTCGACTAGATCTACCTTCATGTTGAGGCTGATTTGGTGATGGTGTATCCTATAGTTGATCCCCTAGAAAGAATATGTTACCGAATATCACAGAGTGCGTGAGGGAACATTATCACTCCTCTTGAGTTCACTGGTGGTCTCTCCCATGATTTTCAAATTAATAGATGGACAGCGAAAGTATGTGGCCAATGTATTATCTTATGGAACAACCACAAATTCCCCAATATACATAGCTCTATTGGCCACTTAACAAAATTCATCAATCATATGTAAGTAATTTCGGTTCATATTCACACTCATCATCTCATAAGAGATCCATTAGGTGAATAACATTAACAGTTATGAAGATAATCTCTTTGACTAATGAGAACTCAATTTGTTGAGTCAAATCTTGTTTTACCATTCAATGGGGTGGTTCCCATACTCCTGGGACTATCAGAATGATTTTTTATAGATTGCATGAAAATGTTATTTCTCCATATATTCATATTCTTATTTTTTATTTCATATCTCTAACCATGTCATTTCATGTAAGACTAGATTTCTGAAGACTGTGGTGCTGATAGAGTCAAATACAGCATAAGGGAATTAGATAGAGGAATATATTATTGTTTAAAGTATTTTTGAAGGGTAGTATTATCCTCATTGATTTTATTTATAAATACCTAGTCATATAAATTTTAATGAACACTTTTTATTAATTTCATTCACTGCATTATAATCCTTCTAATAAATTGCAGAAACGCATGATAACTACATTGGTAGTTTTCCCAATATCAGTTTCTTGACATCCACAATATTATATAAGATTTCTGTTAAAACAAATCAATTCAGATATTTCCCCAATGTGCAATTGAATTGGAAATTGTTTGAGAGATATTTATCTCTATACTATTAGGTATTATTTGGTTTTTTCAACTTCATCATTTTTTTCTCCAATGCTGAGATGAATTTTCCATGGAAATGATCATTTCGGAAAGAATAAAAATATTATTAAATTAGTTAACATATTTTTTTCCAATGATAACTTTACTCATCTACCTAATGGGGAAATTTTTAATGATTATCAAAAGGAGGGACCACATAATATAGTCTATGTTTTTGAGTTGGAAATGCTGCCGGGGCTAGTTTATGTGTAATAGTGGTAGATGATATTTTTTCCATTCTCTTTCAATGAGTTGATGGGATTACTCTGTACTTTTAATTAGTTCATATGATTAAATCATCTATTATTTGAGAAATAATGGTAGGATTAATAAACCTCCATATATATCTAACATGAATAAGTGGTGTTCATATCTCACTGTGAAGATTCTCTATACATATGGACAAAAAATATTCATGAGAAATTTTTAGAAATGAATAGTATGTTAAACCCTTCCAATGAGAACTATAATCCAAAACCCCATCATTCTACAACTTCTAAAAGCTTGAGAGGTCGAAGAGTTTTTTCTTTGGTAGCATATAGCTGAATCAAAAGAGAAACATTTTATGGGTATCTTCCAACCTAGTATTTGGCCAAGTCGGTATGATGGTGTACAATACAATACAAAGTATAGCCCCAACAATTTTTTCACAAAGCACATCATTTTTCCTACTTTTGTTGTGTAGGTTTACCCATCATGGAATCATATCAGGATATAAAATGAATCATATAAATCTTTGAGTCTCCCAAACAATTAAAAATTGCAAATATAGTGCTTCCAATGTTCAGTGTGGGAATAGTTGGATCAGCCCAACCAAGGTAAATATTCTTTTCTATCTATACAAGAACACTAAATTCCTCAATAGATTACAATAGATCCATTAGTGAATAAATGTAATAGATGATACTTTTAGTAATTTCTGGTTAATAATGATCTTGAACAAGGAGAAAATAGTTATGGAAAACTTCAAATTCCTTGATAATATCTAGCATGGGTAACCTACAACGGTTCGTCAGAAATGATGAAAAAACAACTATTCTCGTAATGTACCAAATATATGGAACTGCCGATTTACTTTTTTGGAAAACCAGAATATTTTTTGCCTTCTTCCCATGTTTTTCAGATGTTCTGGATCCCTTTCAGTTTCTATATAGAACCTTTGTTATTGAGATTCCTCATTCGAGAGCGCATGTTGAGGCTCTGTTTGTAGAAAATATCCATCATGAATGTTTCCTAGATGTAGATCTATGCTGAGTCTTATAAATTATTTCATATCTTATTCCTACTAAAAAATCATTACCAGTGTGTATGGTTTTTATCATCTTCAAGATGTGGGTGAAGAGTAACTTTACATTTACTCTTTTCCCCGTAGGATAATCTCTAAGGAGGTAATAATAGAGTGGTTGAGGGAATGAAAAAATAATCAAAAAATTAAACTTGTACTAGGTACACACACCTTCTTTAATCATTTAGGTGTATAACATATTATTAACTAAATTATCCTCCTCTATCTCCTATGTATTTTCATTATGTTCATTAGGGTATTTAGGGGAGGTTTTAGAAAAATTCACTATTGTGTAATTAATTATTGTTTCATCATAAATATCATTGTGATACTTCCATTTTATTATCCCTCCACTTCATTGTGTTCCCTTCTTATATGGTTAACTTGGATTCATTGGATTTATGGTAATATGTACGGAATGTATGGATAGGTTGGTCTTTCATGATCCCAATGAAGATATTAAATCCATTGATGGGACAAACTATAAGGCATCCTTATGCAGTGTTCCCCCTAAACATGAGAAAAATTTCTTCTGCAGAGGTGGTGGTTTTTGCGATAAAAAATCTCCCATCGTGGATAGTTGGGGATATCCATATTTCTTATCCAAAACTCTTCATGTTCAATTTTTAAAATCAATAGTTGTATTAAAAAATCTCTCTATACTACAAATTAGGTATGCAACTCGATAGCCATGGTGGATACACTGACATATACCTTCTTAATTTTATTGAGTAATGTTTGAAAATTAGATTGTCGAATCATTAGGTTTGGACCTTAACCACCAATTTTTATGATATTTTTGTTATCCATTAAATCTTGTGTTTTATTATGATTAGATTCATTTACATGGGAGGGTTTCTTGATATTTTCAAATACCTCATACAAAATTCATTCAAGGTATTAATCTACACTAACATGATGGTGGTTATGGATGGTAAATTATTAGTTTAGTTAATCATACCATAAGTTTTGAACAAAGTGTGTTTATTAAAATAAGCCAGATTCTATGATATTATATGATTTTATATTTTACAGAATATTGTAATTAGGGTGGTTGGTGAAGTGAAATGCTTCATGTTCACCCCATCCTATGATATGAAAATTATATGGGGAACCTACGATTAGTGATGCAATTATTTTAACGTTATAGTAAATTTAAACTAAATGGATCTTTACTATTTTTCCAATTTCAGATTTCATGCATCCATGAGAGCCACCAACTGAATTTGGAATTTTATCCCTTAGAACACCTTGATATGAATTCAATACTCATTGTAGCATAATACAAATTATTGTAATTGAAGAAAGATTCTTCTATATATTGAGGCATATTTTGTGAACAAAACATTTCAATAACACCTCTGGGATGATGTATGGGTGAGTGGATAAAATTTCAAAACATGACTAGTTTATCATCTTTTTGAAACTATGTCCTCATTTTTAACAGGTCATCATCGTCTTCTTAAATAGTTCCCTAAACCATGTTTTACCTAAGTGGACACTTATCTATGGATTTATCATTAATGGGAGGATTTATATGTGATTCCTATGTCATATTGAAAGGAATATGTTCCCAGGGTGGTTAGGAGAATGTATTCCTCCATGGGTTCTCTTCCCATATAGAATGGATCTCACTTATTAAAGACAATGCACCATACATGAATGGACACGTCTTACCAAGTTCTTCATGGTATGAGTGTGTTATTATGATTACATTACCAAGGGGATGAAACTTTTTACAAATTTAATCACTAATATTGAGAGAACACTCATAGTGAGTTTCATTATGTGGGGGCTGCCATTATGGGTTGGAATTTGACTAAAAGGATAATTCCATTAGTGTATACGCTTGGAAGGAACTTTATGGAGGATGATAGATATTGGAAGACCTTCTCTATATTTTGATCTTTGGGCCATATAGCAGGATTCCATTACTCACAATAAAACATGAGCTCTTGAGATAAATTAAATTATGGACATAGAAAAATATTTCCTACAGAATTGTCCAGGGAGAAACGATGGAAATATTTGTGACACCCTGAAAAACTAAATTAAGAACCATCCATTTAATAGTGTGTATGAAACGGAACACAAAATGAATATAGGACTATAATATCTAGATAAATTACTATATGTTTACAATTTAAAATCAATTCTATATATTACCATGTATGCAACACCCAGTTAGTGTGTGTTATACATAAGAGAGGGCTTCTTCGATGGTGTGTGTCACATAGAAGAGTATTTTTTACCAAAGTATCAAATTTTATTAAAATATTAAAGTTTAATACAATAATATGTACATTATTACTTATTAATAGTTACATATTACATATGAAAATATATGTTTTATATAAATATTAAATTAATACATTGGTTACCAATTAATGAGAGGTGAAAATAATAACCAATTGGATATAAAAAGAAATATGAATATTTTTATGGTTCTAAAGAAGTCTTATAGTAATAATAATAAATAAATAAATTTTTTTAATTATTTTTAATGAAATATATATGTTATATATTCGATAAAATATTTTTTTTATTCATCGATTATATTTTATATGCATAAGATAAAAAAATCCTTTTTTACACATAAAAACCTATATTTTTATAAAGGTATTTTTACCTCCTTTTAGTTAAAACACCATATTAAATATAAATTTTGAAAAATTAAAAGATTTAGTATGACAGAATAAACATAATATTTGAAATTAAATGAAAATAATTATGTTAGGGTGAATTTTTTTTATTTTTCCGAAACATCTCATTTTATAATGAATAGTTAATAATACTGAATTATAGTTTAAAACTGATTTTTCATTGAATTTATTTATATGGATAAATTATAATTTATTTATATTAATGATTAATTAGATAATATTTTTATTCCAATTATAATAATTTTTATCATTGGAATCAATTTAACCTTGAAAATTATTATTAACACATAGGAAACTTTCAAATGTTTTCTACTTTAAACACTCGCCTTACTGTCCAGCCTACCAATAAATTTTAAAATAATATATCCCACTTATAAGATTGGAATTTGGAAAAAAAATACTCCCTATTTTGAATAATGATTTTTTTTATTTCTAGTAAGACCATATTTTTTTCACATAAAATATTAAATGATAATGATTAAAATTAATTACAATGATTAAGGTTAAATTAAGGTTAATAAGGAACTAAACCTTAACCTTACAACCCAAATAGACCTATAATATTTTCAATGAGCAATTTTATGGACATATATTGACCATATACTTTATTTTATCTAATTTTTTCCATTATTGGATCCACATTCAACTTGAAAAATGTGTATCAAATTGGTTTTCATAAATATTAATAGACTCACACGCCTCCTCCACTATGAAAGTCCACCACATATACCTATTACTCACACATATAAAAACACATTGTATTTGAGAATATCTACACAATTATATTCATAAAATTCATCCCTTCTACCTTGAATCTTTCCATTGGGCATAAATCCTTCCACAGAAGCCCTTTGGAATAAAGCAAAAGGAGTTACCCTGTTTTTAATATAACACTTTTCAATGATCACTTTTTTTTGTTTAATTCTCCTCCACCTCAAGAATTATTATTACATGTTTACATAATGAAAACATTATCCTAAATATAATTTTTTATGGTTCTACCAATATTAACACAAAATTCCATCTAATGGGTAATGAACATATTGTTTCTATTTATGGTGAACTACTGCCTCAAGAAATTATTATTGTTCATTTTTTTCTTACCAACATTCATAGATGGACATTATGATATAAAAAATGATTATAAATTTTATATATAATATTTATTATTTATTTATTCTTGGGTACTCATTTTTTTGAAAATATATTTAATAATTTCCATTTTGTGTTAATATGGTATTATCATTTGAGGATGTGTGGAGTACCACCACCTTAAAGAAACATGATTTATTCACAATAAACACAGAACATATTAAAGATAATATTAATAAAAATATATTATATATAATAACTAAATTTGGTACTGAAAATTAAATAGACATGTATATTCATATCATTTACATTTAATTCTTTTAAAATACTAATATGAAATGAGGGCAATGTCCATGCATACATACAAACAACCTTTTCAATGAACGGTGCATTCCATTTATTATCTCAAAAAATCATACATTATTATAGATACAAATATAATGGATATATATGTAATTATTATAATTTTTTATATACTTTATATTATTAAGAATAAATATATTTAATAAGAACAACAAAAAACATGTTCAAACATACTCAACAAACTAGGAAATTAACACATGAAATAGTTTAAATAATGAACTTTTGTTCACAAAAAGGTAATAAAATATTATAAATTGATAATATATGATATCATTAATATTGATATAGTTATATTACATGTAATTAAAATGTTTTAACCAATTACACATGAGGTTAAAGGATGTTCACCCAAAAGGAAACACAAGGTATGAGATTCTCATCTCACATTTCTTTATGTGAGGCATAATTCCTTGTTGTGCACAAAATACATTACATATGGTGTATGTACAGACATAGTGAAATGTAATATTGTTAGGAAATATTTATCCTTGGTATTTTAGTTTCAATTTTAAGTATTTATTTTGAGGTTATTTTAGTTAAAAGATACCAAGTTGAATGTAAATTAATAACTCTGTTACATTTATTGAGTTATAATACTTATTATTTGTCATTAATATTTTATGAATATGTGTGTAATTAATTTTCACAATAAATTTTTTATTTAACATTATGTTATGTGTATTTACATTTGATACAAACAATATTCTCATTTAATTATTTACACATCGATGTTATATCATTCTAGAGGGTTTATTTCACAATCTCAATTTTATTCGAGATTTTTTGTATATGAATTTACATTTGATGAGATAAATGGATAATTACTCAATAAAAAAATTAATTTTATTATTATATGGTTCTTAATAACCTTTATAGTGTATAGTATCTTTTTACAACTCCTTTGTAATCAAATGTTTTATTAAATTATTTTATGAAAACCAGACTTCATTTCAATATTTAGTCAGAGAACATTTTTCTCTAAAACATTATGTATTCTAACATAATTTTCAAAATTTATTTTTAACCCCTACAAATTAAATTTTAAAAAAAATTACACCGTTATGTTGTTAGTAATTTTTTTAAAAGGAATATTCATTTCACTTTCTAAAAATAGAATTTTTCTAACCCTTTTTACCTTACACAAGTAACAATTATTTTTACCTAATATAAGAAGAAAATATTTATTCATTGTTATTTTCTTGAATCATCCTTTGAATTTTTAAAAGGTTTATTTTTAATAAAAAAAATTTTAAAATAGATTTTAATTGTAAAATATTTTAACAAGTTTTTATAAACAAAATGATATTTTATTCAATAATATTTTTTAATTTATTCTTTTATTTCATCAATGACAACAACCCTTTATTTTTACTCCACTTGGGATATTTTTTTGATACCATTAATATCCTTTCCCTGTATGGTCTTCAATTTATTTTTCCAAGGAATGAGTTTATATTCAATTACATAATTTCCTCGTTATTCCCATTTAAATATTCAATTTATTATAATTATTGAGAGTTAAATTTTTCCTGATTATCGATATCATTTTTCATGTATATTACTATTACCTAAACCATTTATAATTTTACATACAAATATTACTTTGATAGTTATTTGATTAACATGGTAATTGTTGATAAAACTTTGTTTTCCATTCTATATAGATAATTGATAAGCCATATTATTTATTTTGATTACTTGGTATGAAGAATTTTTTGGACTGGTAATGATGGGTGGGGATCAAAATATATATATCCCCTCGATTCATCGATAGATTCTCATGAGATAAACTATTTGCACAAATTAAATAGGTTTCTATATTTGGTTTTAAAGTATCTTTTGAGAGGTCATGACTTTATAGTTTTCATGTTCCTTATACATTACATCCATTAAGAGAGAAATTCCCTCATTTAGTTTCATTAATTATTCATCCATGATATTTTCCATCACCATATCTATGGGTAAATTTTATTTTCAATTCATTTTAAATATTATGCATTTTGGTTTCTTATCATTCTATACTTATTTTTCCTTATCTTTTACTTTTAATTTCTTGTGTTTCTAGTTATTAACTTTTCATATTGTTTAAAGACTTTTTTCTCAGTTTGATGATTACATGTTTTACATGATTAGTTGTCTAAAATTCCATATTTATTACTCTTAATGATTCATTATTTCATTCTCTATATATTTCCCTTACTATGAGTTGGATTCCACACTTATTATTTTTATTCACCCAGAAATCCACAAAGCATAATATGAATGATATATATGGATTTTTTTATGTATTAAAGAAATAATATAAGTTATTTACTTATAAATAAGAATACAAATTGTAATTAGTGACTTCATTTTTAAAACAAGACTCATATATGTATATGGTTTACCAGTACTAGTAAATGATTTGGTCTTTAGGGTATTGAGTCCTTGTAATCATTCCAATTTAATGGATAGTAAATGATTTATCTAGGCTACCTAGGGCTAGGTAAAAATATTTGGTGTCAAAGAAAGTTTAGTAGAGACTTGGGTAAATAGAACCAGTAAAACATAAGATATATTACAATACCCTATTATAGCTTTGAGGATATGTATAGAACAACATGATAGAATCTTTTTAACTGAGAGATTATAGGTGTCTTCTAATAAACACATCCATTTCATGAAACTAAAAATTGAAGTGGTTATAGAATAAATATACCTAGGAGTAATAACACTGACATAGTGTTCTAAACTTGGCTCAGGGTATCCTGGAACATGTCAATGGGACTTATGACACTCCTATTATGATTCTCTTAGGGTATATTCTAATGATAATCTACCACTTCTTCTAAAACAGTTATAATGGTTTTGGACACATGTAAGTAAACTAGGTTAAATCGATTGTTTTTAAGATTTAATATATGGGTTTGTGATTTAGAAATACAACAGTTGATAATATAGTTAATCCTTAGACTAATGAAAGACCAATTATGATGAATTATTTCAGGGATTCAATATTTTAATTGTATATGTATTTTACTAGTGGTATTTTGACTATAAGAATCATGAAACCTCTATAGACGATGATTGAATTTAAATGAATATATTTCGATGTTAAAATATTGTTTTTGGAATAATGAATTTATATTTTATAGTTTCATGTTTATGGATCTTGATGACATTCAAGTTTATATAATTAGTAATGACTTCATAGTAATAGTAAAATGGAATATGATACTTTTGAAAAAATATGGTTGTTTTGAAAACAAAAGTTAAGAGGATATTTAGTGATTAAACCTCATGAATATCCAAAAGTTTAATTTTAGAAATTCAATAAATATTGTTTTAGAAAAGAAAAACTCTATGCTGGGTGACAACCTATGATGTCCAGAATGGCCACTGGTCTTGAACACGTGTGTGAAAGATGATAAGGGTTTCATTCCAACAATTTACCCACACAATGTCATTGTTAATATTTCATTTTTCTACATTATTTTTTTTACAAATAAATGATAATGATCATGAAGTATTATCACTTTTGAGATTGAGAGATTAATCTATAAAAAATTGGTTTTAGATGATAATAAAATCCAAATAGTAATGTTATTTATTCATCTATAAGACTTATGATACATTACATGTTTCTTTTAGTGATTTAAGCATAAAAATAATTCATTATTAGAAATTAACTTCTGGTAGTTAAAAAGTTGAATTATAATTTTATTGAATAACAAAAAAAGTATAATGGTTTATATGAAATTGAAACCTATCAAGTACGAATATTTCATTATATTCTATGTAAATAAAAGAATTACCCAACATTAATAAAATGACTTCAAAATAAAAAAATTTCCTAATAAATTAATCTTTTTTGAACCAATGGTATTCTAAATCATCCCATATTTATGTATTTGGGGCCTAATATTTATATTTATCATTAAATTGTATGTGATTGATGAACTCATTAACTCCATATAAATATTTACAAATTTTTTCTATGTAGGTGTTTTCACTTTCAAATAATGTTCTCCTAATTAGTGACACGGTTTTATGTTATTCCATGTGATCCTTGAAATTCCCATTATATATATTCTTCATAATTTTTTATGAACATTTCTCATTTGTTGGGACTAAAACATAGGAAATATCACAAAATATACCACTAAGATCAACTCTAAATTATAAATATCCAATTTTATTATGGTGGGGAGAATGTAAGACTCTGAAATTTTAAAGTAAGATCCTTGTGATCGATAGCGTATATGACACATAATAACAACCAAATAAGGGAATAAAATATCTGAATAATTTATAATATATTTAACATTGAAAATAGATTCTATATATTTAAATTAAAGAAGCGCTGAGTTATCATGTGTCACCCACAAGAGGTACCCTCTTCGATGGATTGTGTTACACGCAAGAATATGTTTTACTAAACAATAACATATTAATAAAATATTATTATTAAATATAAAAAGATATAAACTAGCTATTGTGAATATTATTATATATCCTTTAGAAATATATGGGTTATATAAATATAAAATGAATTCATTGGTTTCCAACTACTATGAGAGAAAATTATGAATCAATTCGATATATAATGAATTATTATTTTCGGTATGCTTCTAATAGAGTTTTGTCATAATAAGAATAATTAATAAAAATATGTTAATGGTTTTAATTCATTATATATGTTTTATATGAAATAAAATATCATTGACATTCATCCATTAGGTTTGATAGGTATAATATAATAACAAAACATATTCTATCCACACAAAACCATATTTATTATAAAGGAAATTTTAATGCCTTTTAGTGGAGAGCCCATTTAAAATATGAATTTTGATACTTAAATTGATTTAATATTTCAATAAAAATCTTTGAAAGAGAAAAATAATAATCAGGATAGGTGGGATTTTTATATTTTTTTGAAACATTTCATTTTTTAATGAGTAGTTTAAAATATGTAATTTTAGTCAAAATAATGTTTTAATCAAATTTTTTTATGAAGAAAAATTATACTTTTAATAGGTTTTAAAGATTAATTACCAAATATTTTTATCAATGAATACAATTTTTTTCATTTTAATCAATTTTAGTTGGTAATTTTTTATAAAAACATATCAAACATTCATACTGTTTTACTTCAAAAGCCGGCATTTTTGTCCCATCTGTGAGATTAATTTTAAATTAATTTCTGAAAATTATATGATAATAATTTTTAAAAATGTATTCTAAATTATTAATGAAAATAATTTATAATATATAGTAATACCATATTTGTTTTTGACCAAAATTATTAGTGAAATCGACTATAATTAATTACAGCATTTATGGATTATGCATAATAAGGGACTAAACCTTAACCATATTTCCCAAAAAGACCTATACAATTTTCCAAGAGATATTTTATGACCATATATCAACCCAGTTCTCTCTTGTAAATACTTTTATCCATTATTTGTGCCATATAAAACACGAAAAACAAGAATTGATTTCCTATTCAAATATATTACAAGAGTGCCACTCCTCATCTATATAATGGGCCACCACTTATCCCCATTCCTTACACCACATTAACCACTTATGAATAGAAATTCTTAGACCTAGTTTATTTCCAAAATCCCTCCCATCAACCATGAATCCATAATTTGTTAATAAATCCTTCCAAGGAAGCCCTTTGGTATACACCAAAAGGAGTTACATGAATTTTATTCCAATGATTTAAATCAATAAATTTTCATTCATTTACTTATCCACCACCACAAATTATGTTCTTCCATGTTCATATAATAAAACCATTATTCTAAATATACTGTTTATTTTATTAAGGTTTTGAGCTACACTAATTCACACTTACATCTAATGTGTAATGAACATATTTTTTCTTTGTATGGAGAATTACTACCACCCGAAATGCTGATTGTTCATTTTTTTCCTTTAACAACTATCTTGGATAGCCATTTTGATGGAAACTCTGATGGTTTATCTCGTAACTCCCCAACCCCAAAAGCCCAAAGTTGGTGCATTATTACATAACATTGGCATGACTACAAGGAATCAAGTCCTGAAGGATAAATCGGTTTAACAGTCTTGAGAAATAGATTACATACCTAAATGTTACATTACACATTATAACATACAACACAACATAAATAATCCTTTATGAATTCCATTATTCCCTTAGTTTAACCCTGCATATCAATCACAATACACTTCTTGGAATGATGAGAAAAATAAAACATAGAAATTGGTAAGCTCAGATACTCAGTAAGGATAAAAATATAGCGGAATCTTTCATAAATAAGCATAAACATTTAAGGAAATGTATAATACTAAAACCAAAGCCTTTTAAAATTATACTTGAGCATAAAATGGCATATATAAAATCAAATAATTCCATTTACTTATTCACATGGATATTATACTAGTCAAATAATCACATGCAATATCAATAGCCACTTTAATAATGATGGAATGCATAATACCAGACTTTATAACCACATAGTCAAGGCCTTGTTCTGAGACTAAAAATAATACTTTTTCAAGGCCTTGTGCCAAGAAACTATTTTTTCTCATGAGACCTACCAACACATCGAGGATCTATAGCAGGATCCACCTATCACTTACTAAGTCCAATGCATTCCTCATATGAAAAGGTTTAAACATAACATAAACATTCGTATTAAAACTACCATACGAAATATCAATGATTTATCCATAAAAAATTAATGGTATAAAAATAACACATCCACAGTCCAAAAAATCACAAAACCTTAAATACAATATACAAGATTTGTATCATAATAAATCAACTTAAAAAAAGATTAATATCCATCATAGGATGTTGATATAGATGAAAATGATTTGTAAAACTTTTTTGAGAAATATCCCTTTTTCATAAAAACATAAGTCACACAATTTAGAAAGGAAGATATTTAAATACATTTTTAAATCAAAATTTCCCATACCACTTTGAATCTTTTGAAACTAATTAACATTTAATAAAATTCATGTCTCTATAAATAAATCCTTATAAACCATTTTGAAAACATAGACATTAATGAAATTGTTTTAGAAGAATAAATTTTCAAAACATTTAAAATGATGTTTTAGTAAAAAAAATTCTTTAAAAATAATCCCTTTGAAAACAATTATATGAAACATGGACATGGATAATAAATATGGCCTAATATATACTTACGTAAAAACAACCTCAGATAATAAAGAGATTGTGAAATTATCCCTTACCTTGTACATTCCTTTAGTCGAGGGTAAGTTTAACCACTTCTATAAATATTGTAGTATGTTATTAAATTATAAAATAACCATATTAATATTTATGATATCATACATGACTCATTTATGACTTTATACTACCCATTTAATAATAATTTCAATGTTAAATTAACATTTCAGGTAATAATTGCTTTCTTTATCATACATGTTTTAACTTGTTATTCTTGATTGTATCATTTAGATCATGATTTAAATACATCCAGAATATAATACTTGATTTATATATAATATATATTTCGAATATAATTATTTATAATAGATAGATATATGAAATGGAAAACACAGTTTATGGAGATAGTAGGTCGTACGTACACATAAACGTTGTTTCTGTTTTCTAATCCTATTGAACGGAAATAAGTGAATATGATATATGAAAGTACATAATTATATATATATATATATATACATTAGAATTATTATTTCATATATTAAATACTTATTAGTAATATATATTTTTATAATTGTCAATGAATGGTGAACGTGGAAATGAATCTTATCACTCCGTGGAGACGGTAATCTGTACGTACGCACGAGAGACAATATCATTTCCTTATAGGTGTGGAATTGGATGGTATATTTATTTTACAGAGACATTATCATGTTATTTTAATTATTTATATACATATTATTCATCATTATATCCATCCAAATAACATAGTGTTGAATAACAAATTACACCGCGGCGTGGAGACGGTAAGCCGTACGTACGCACACATGGTGACATTATCATTCATAGGATAGATAGAATAATGAATATGGTTGTCCCATATTTGTAATAAAATTATAGTATATATAAGGTAATGGAGTTATTATTTTGGTATGGTAATAACAAAGAAATAATAAGTGGAAGAAGAAAATAACTTGAAAGTGAGTGGTGAAATCATTACCTATTCTCCGGGTTCTTCATTTATATTTGTTCAAAATAGATCCTTAGGTTGGATTTCGGACCAATGTAATGACTCTAGGATTAAGGTACAAGAGTTGGGAGGATATTTGGGCAGGGTTTGGAAACAAAAAATGGCTTTGGAGGTGTGAATTTGAGATAAGGGGAAGTTCCATTTTATAAGAGGGGTGAGGGGCACCTATGGAAAAGATTAAAATATTATTTTATAATAAAATAATTTTCGGTTTCTAATGGATAAAAAATGAATTATTAAAATTCTACGGTTTTTATGGGTCGAAAAACACTCAACCAATAGGTTTTAGACCGGTTTGGGTCACTATATTAACCTTATCTTTTAGATATAATATTAGTTAAATATTTTGACATTTACCATGTATCTTTATATTTTTTTATTATATGGTTAATAAACATAATAAAAACTTCCAAGAGAACCTCAGGTGGTCCATTAATGACATATATAATAGTATTTAATCCCTTTGGATGAACCATAGATTTTTTGAAATAGAATACCAATTAATAATATAATAATTTTTTTAAAAAACTATTTGTTCTCAATTTTGACATTATTTAATAATGGATTTTTGTTAATGTCTTAAAAAAATAATTACTTCAAAATAAATACATTTAATAAACCCTAAAATTTCATAGGAACCTAAAAAATATGTTAATGTAATCAAAACATTCATATTATATTTCTTTCAATATTTATTATATCATTTATTTGATCATTTCATTAAAAAAGAAAATACTGCATCATTATTGTGAGATATATAAATATATTTATTTTATGTCTAAAAATTGTAAATAAAATATCCCGAGGTATGAAATCTTTTTATCATTCTAATTATTATTTATAGTCGAATATATCTGTAACGACCCAAAGTTTCAGTAATGGAAATCCCTCTTGATCTAATTAAATGTCTCTTTATGTTTATATGAAGTGTCAACTTCATTGGTTTTATGTTAAGAATTTTGACCATTGCTAATATAGCCATTGAACAGTGATCACATGAATAGTATAAATATAGGACATTAACAAATCCAATTTACTCAGACAAAGGAAACGATGGCCTCATCCAGCAGAATTTCTCCGTACGAAGCCCATCTATTGGAGCTCAGAAAAGAGGTGGCGTCCTTGGGATTCTCTCTTGACCAAGCCCAAGCTGAGCTTTATCATTTCAAGCTCGAACGTGACTGTCTACGGGAAAAGTGGAAGTTGATTGAAATTACCACTCGAGCGATGTTATCCGAGCCACCCCAAGAGTCTGTCACCACCGCACACCATACCCTTAGGTCTTATGTGGCTATTTTAAGGGGTTATGTAACAAATAAGTGTTACGATTTTTATGTACCTTATTTTTGTATATAATAATTAATATAATTTCTATTCATTTTTGATACATTGTAAATAGTTTTTAAAGTACAAATGGTGTTTTAGTTATTATTTAATTAAGAAACCTATTTTATTAAATTAAAGGATTTTTGAATTAAATAATATTTTAATAAACTAATAATATTATTATTAAATTAATTTTTATTAAATATAAATGATCTTATAATTTGATGAATGCAATTATAATTTTTATTAAGTTTTGAAATCCATTTCTGTCAAAACCCGTGAATTTTCGATAAATATCGGTTTTTATTTAAAAAGTAAAAATTATCATATTCAGAAAATTATATAGATAAAATAAATGTTATTTCTAAAATCAGGACGTCTAAATTATCCAACGGTGAATTTTTCATAATTTTCTGAGATAGTCAAATTTTTGGGTAAAAACTAAATACCGTTTAAATATATAATGTGTTTTATGGCATCATAGTGACCCAATAGTGATGTAATAAAATACTATAATCTTTATGTTTGGCCAATATATGTTTTACCATTAAATTAATGTGATTTTGGGTTTTTTGACTTACTTTTCAAAACATTAATGGAACCCTCAAGACTTATTCAACACATTCCCTTTTTAAATTAATTTCCATGGGAGTGTGACTCACCTCCACATAAGAAACCCTAATATTTTAAGAAGTTTGGACTTTGGCCTTATAAAATATTGTTTTCATCTTCCCTTTTCCACAACCCATGGGCAAAAACCATGGTATAGTTTGTGGTTTGGATTAATTTAATGTAAGGGGACCCAAACCTAAATAATAAAGAATTCCCTCACCTTTCCTATATAAACCCACCCATGCTCCCACTTCCTCCTCACTCAAAACCCTTGGAGTTCATCCGACCACTTCCCTACTCTCTCTAGAATCCTCTCAATGTGCCCCAAGATCCCAAGAAGCCTCTCACAAGCCTCTCTCTAGCCTTTGGAAGCACACTTCCATGTAAGGGTTTTTCTTCCTTTCTCATTTTTGTCCAATTTTCTTTAAGTTGTTTTGCCTTTTAATTTCAAATATGAATGTTGGGGTATGGATTCACAACTCCCTCATACTTCCCTCTTTATGTTTTAATGATGGGATACCCCTTTCTCTCTCATTAAATGCCTCCCATGTACACCCGTTACTTTGACGAAATTCCGAAAGTAACTTCTCTCTCCTCATTTACATTCAAGCAATAATTTTGTATCATGAATCTAAATTCCATTACAATTGTTGGGACATGTATCTATATGACCTCCTTACTATACATTACATGTAAATATGATATGAACCCCTTTCTCTCTCATCAACCTTTTTTTATGAATTCTTACGTCACGTCGTTACGCTGCCAAAATCGCACCGATTTTCTAAGCCAATGCCATTGTGTAGTGAATACCATGCCCATTTATCCATAAAGGGTATTCACCTTTATGAACATTTTATTATTTATAATAAAGTTTCATGTATTAATTCCACATTACATTATCGTGGAATTAATTGTTATGTTTAATGAATCCATGTTTTATGATCTATGTGGCACACTTATGCATGAAATGAAATGTTTAATAAGGGTGTGCCCTTATAGCGCTCCAGTACATTGGGTAAAGTATAGTATCATGATACATCATGTGAAATTAGTGTTGACTCATGATAATTCAAGCGCAATGAGGGTTTACTCTTTCTTTATATGAAATGAGGATTTACTAATGCTCCATGTGCAATGAGCCTTGGCTCATGCTAATTCCATGTTAAGTGTTGTTGCCACATTTCTATGTTATTATTATCATGCTTTATCATGCCTTTATTTTCATGTTTCTTTTATTCTCTATTGATATGCCTATTTTCTAACATGTATTGTACTCTTCATTTTATTCCATGTGTACTCCCTTACTAGCCTTTATAGCTCACCCTTTTCTTATGCATGTCCTCAGGTTATCGCATGAAATGCTATGTACGAGGGAATGTAGTGGTCATGTAAAGGAAGTTTTCAATAAAGATGTTGTATTTCATATTTTAAGATTCTATGTAATGATCCTAATACCCAAAGACACTAAACCTCTCGATCTTCTTTGTTGTATAAATTGAAGTTTTATGTAATAAATCATGTTTAAGTTGTAATAAAAAGCAGGGTTTTCATAGTTGGTATCAAAGGATAGGTTTAGTTATTTTTTGGATTAGGAAACCCTAGTAAAGCCTTATATACAAGACTAAGTATAATAAAAACATACCTATGTTTTTGTAAGTACTGAGTAAGTGGTTTATCAAACAAATACATCCATGTCTGGATACGAGCAGGTAGAGGCGGCTCTAGCACAGATGTATCCTAGGGGTAAAACCCGAAAACACAGGTTGGAGCTAGAATCTAACAAGAACTGGGGCACGACAACGGGCCTTGCTGCACTCTTTTTTATGACACTCCTGAAGGATATATTTTGATAAATTCAAAAGATTTGTATGAACCCTTATGAAGGGAATTACGAAAAATTCCCCTACGAATATATGTTAGAAAGTAGATCATGAAAATACTAGATTGAAGCCTATAGACTCTTGAGTAAGGAAATAAAATTTTATTTATAAGTAATAAACTATTGTCTTTGGATTACCCTTTATGTGTTACCCCTAACATTCCTTTTATTCCAGCCAATTGACGATAATAGGAGAACTCGGGCTAACAACCATTGTGAAGATTAGTGTGCTGACTGTACTAATGAGATGCCCAATCAAATGGGAGCTAGAATCGCAAACTTTTTCATGCTTCTCTCTCAGATAACTCATGTTTTTAATAGAAACACTGGTTAAGAGGAATGTTAAACCCCACCATAAGAAAGAACAAGTCACTATTGATAGCTTCATGAGACAAAGGCCTCCTACTTTTAGTGGATCATCTGATCCCACGATCGCTGAACAATGGATCAACTCCATTGAAAAGATATTCTCTATCCTCCAATGTTCTGAACAAGAGAAGGTTCTCCTAGCGGCTTATCGTATGGAGGGTAAAGCTGATCAATGGTGGATGTTGATCAAAAAAATGAATCCATAGGAGGAGATTGAGGCGTTGGAATGGAAGGATTTCCGGAAGATTTTTTTCGATAAATATTTTCCATGCACCCTCCGGATTAAGATTGAAAGGGACTTCCATTACCTCAAGCAAAAAGATGAAGAATCTGTTGGATCGTGTGAGGCAAACTTCACAAGGCTTTCACGATACACTTCTGGGTTTTTCGTTACCCCCGAATGCATGGTTGACCGCTTCTTTGGTGGGCTGAAGCCCAGCTTGTGGAAAGCATTAACGATCCGTGACTTTGATAGCTATGAGGAAATTGTACGATGTGCCCTCAAGGTCGAAATGGAGATCGGGGAATCACAAGGGTATCATGGGGACAACAAGCGTAAGGTGGACTTCAATGTTGGTGGTCCGATGGATAAATCCAACAGTGCTAAGAAGATCCATCACCCCACTTTCCAAAAGTGCAGAAAGAAGCACCCTGGAAATTTCCTTAAGGGGACGAGAAAATGCTTCATCATGTGGAAGAGAAGGGAACCTAGATATTAACTATCGGCAAGAAAGACCCGCAACTTCGACAGAAGAGAGGAACGCTCCGTTTGAACCTCAACGCATTGTTCAATGCTACAAATGCAAAGAACTGGGTCATTTTTCAAATCAGTGCCCTAATCCAAGGGTTGTCGGAGACAACCAACAACCTCCAAGGCAGAAAGGAAGATATTTTTCCATCACTTCTGCTGAAGTGAACCCCGACAACAAAGTGGTGACATGTACGCTAGTTATTCATTCAATAATAGCGAACATACTTTTTGATTCAGGTTCTACGCATTCTTTTATATCTCGAAAGTTTAGTAGAACAATCCCAGCACCACCACAAATCATGGAAGTAAAGATGATGGTGAGTACGGAAAATGGGGCCATCATTGCATCCCACAAATATAAGTCCTCTCTTGTTATAGTGTGTGGATTTAATTTCCCAGAGAACCTCGTCATACTCCCTCTGGTGGAATTTTATGCAATTCTTGGCATGGATTGTCTTTCTTTATATAGAGCCAACATAATATGTTGGGAGAGGGAAATCACACTGCATATGGAGATTCGACCCCCGATTCTTTACAAGTGTAAGGAGAAGATGAATCTTCTTTAGATCTATCATCTCAAGAATGGATATTACTGCCCTATGAGCATGTGTATCTAGCTCAGATGATTGAGTCCAAGGAAGAAACCCTCATTGTAGAAATGTCTATTGTGAGGGAATTCGCAGAAGTGTTTCCCGAGGAACTGCCTTTTCTTCCTCCTAGAAGAGATGTTTTGTTCTCAATTGAACTTATACCTGGGGCACTACCAATATCCAAGACCCCATATAGAATGGCTTTTATTGAGCTTAAAGAGCTGATGAAACAACTACAGGAGAATCTGGATAAAGGGTTTATACGCCCAAGTGCTTCACCATGGGGTGCACCGGTCCTCTTCGTCATGAAGAAGGATGGGTCAATATAGCTTTGCATCAATTATCATGAACTTAACAAAATCAAGATAAAGAACAGGTATCCTCTCCCACGAATTGATGACTTGTTCGATCATTTTCGTGGAGCACAATACTTCTCCAAGGTGGACTTGTGGTCAGGATATTATCAAGTAAGGGTGAAGAAGGAAGATATCCCCAAGACTGCTTTTCGCACAAGATACGGGCACTATGAATTCATAGTAATTCCTTTTGGACTCACTTATGCTCCAGCAGTCTTCATGGACTTAATGAATATAATATTTATATATTAACACGAAAAAAATTTGGTAGTCTTTATAGATGATATTCTAATTTACTCCAAAACCAAGGAGGATCATGAGGATCATTTTAGAACTGTACTAGAGACTTTGCGTAAGGAGAAGCTCTATGCAAAGTACAGAAAGTGTGAGTTCCAGTTGAAGAAGGTCTCATTCTTGGGCTATATCATCAAAGCAATGGAATATCTGTGGACCCATCCAAAACAGATGCAATTGAGGGATGGTCGAGGCCAAAATCGGTAACGGATATCCGTAGCTTCTTGGGGTTAGCTGGATATTATCGATGATTTGTGAGAAATTTCTCACGATTTGCCAACCCTCTTACCAAGCTAACTTAGAAGGGAGTAAAGTTTTCTTGCAGTGATGAACGTGAAGAAACCTTCAAGGAGTTGAAAAGGAGGCTTATCATTGTGCATGTGCTCACTTTACCCACAAGTGGGGAACTTTTTGTTGTTTTCAGTGATGCATCAAAGAAGGGATTAGGTTGTGTGCTGATGCAGAATGATAAAGTTATATCTTATGCCTCAAGGCAGTTGAAAATGCATGAGTGAAACTATCCAACACAGGATCTGGAGTTGGCAGTGGTGATCTTTGCCTTGAAAATCTGGCGGCATTATCTCTATGGAAAGAAATGTGAGATATATACTGACCAAAATAGTCTTAAATATATATTCACACAGAAATATCTTAATATGAGCCACAGAAGATGGATAGAGCTTATCAAGTATTATGACTGTTCAATACATTACCACCCTGGGAAAGCGAACAAGGTGGCATAGTCCCTAAGTAGAGAGGACCCATAAATTCTATCAATGATGAGAATTGAGAAGGATCCAATCTTCTTAGACTTGATGAACATGGACGTGGGAATCATAAAGAAGGGAACATCATCAATCCTTTCACAAATTATTTCCCAACCATCTCTTTTGGAATGGTTAAAGGATTCTCCAAAGGATGATGTGGGAATTTAGGAAAGAGTGTAAGCTATCAAAAAAGGTAAAACCTCAGAGTATAATGTTAATGAAGAAGGAATTGTGCGGTTTGGGAAAAGACTATGTGTTCCATCATGTCCGGAGCTGAAGAAGGATCTTTTGGATGATGCACATGGTTCAAATTTTTCTATTCACCCATGGAGCACAAAGGTGTATCGAGATCTCCGAGAAAACTTTTGGTGGGATTATATGAAGAAGGAGATTGCGGAATATACATCAAAGTGCCTGGTGTTCCAGCAAGTGAAGGCAGAAAGGAAGAAGTATAAGAGGATGATGCAACCATTGCCCATACAGGAATGGAAATGGGAGAACAGAACCATGGACTTTGTCACCGGACTTACAAGGATATCCAAAGGCAACAATGCAATCCGGGTAGTTTTGGATCGTCTTACAAAGACTACACAATTCATTTCTATTCGGGAGGATTTCGCTTTGGATCAACTGGTATGGATATATATGAGGGAAGTGGTAAGGTTGCATGGAGTACCACTATCTATTGTGTCTGACCGAGATCCAAGACTCAACTTTATGTTTTGGAAGAGTCTTCAACATGGTCTGAATACTGAACTGAAATTCAGTACGACCTATCATCCTCAAACTGATGGCCAATCTGAGCGGACTATCCAAACACTTGAGGATATGTTGAGAGCATGCTCAATAGACTTTAAAGGAGGATGTGATCAACATCTTCCTCTGGTTGAGTTCTCTTATAATAACAGTTTCCACTTGAGCATCCAAATGGCACCATATGAAGCCATGTATGGGAAAAG
This sequence comes from Viscum album, assembly GCA_963277665.1. Taxonomy (NCBI): domain Eukaryota; kingdom Viridiplantae; phylum Streptophyta; class Magnoliopsida; order Santalales; family Viscaceae; genus Viscum; species Viscum album. Next base: position 1,444,735,099 of record OY728165.1, on the reverse strand, counting down.
TTGCAGAACACCGGCATGTTGGGATGAGGTCAGTGAACTTAAGCTGCTTGGACCAGAAATGGTCGAAGAAATGGTGGAGAAGGTGAAAACCATTCAGCAGCATATCAAGGCATCCCAGAGTTGACAGAAGAGTTATGCAGATAATCATCGATGAGACCTTGAGTTTAAAGTTATAGACATATTGTTTCTACGCATATCTCCATAGAATAAGGTCATAAGGTTTGGAAGGCAAGGGAATTTAAGTCCAAGGTACATCTGCCCCTTCGAGATTATTGATCGTGTCGGGGTTGTGGCCTATCGACTAGAACTTCAACCTGCCATGGCCAAAGTACATGATGTCTTTCATGTATCCCTCTTAAGGAGGTACATACTGGACCCTTCACATGTACTCTCTTCTGAGGTGGTACAATTGGAAGATGATATTTCTTATGAGGAGCTACTAGTGAAGATATTATATCGTAGAGAAAAAGTTCTATGAAATAAGTAAATTACCGTCGTCAAGGTGTTGTGGAGAAACCACAAGTTTGAAGAAGCGACTTGGGAATTGGAGGATATGATGAAGCTCAGTTACCCACATTTGTTTTAGTGTGGGAAAAGGAAAATTTCGAGTACAGAATTTCTTAAGGGGGAATATTGTAACGACCCAAAGTTTCATTAATAGAAATCCCTCTTGATCTAATTAAATGTCTCTTTATGTTTATATAAAGTGTCAACTTCATTGGTTTTATGTTAAGAACTTTTACCATTTCTAATATAGTCGTTGAACAGTAATCACATGATTAGTATAAATATTGGACTTTAACAAATCCAATTTACTCAGAAATGAAGCGATGACCTCATCCAGTAGAATTTCTCTGTACGAAGCCCATTAGTCGGAGCTCAGAAAAGAGGTGGCATCCTTGGGATTCGCTCTTGACCAAGCCCAAGCTATGCTTTATCATGTCAAGCTCGAACGTGACTGTCTACGGGAAATGTGGAAGTTGGTTGAAATTACCACACGAGAGATGTTATCCGAGCCACCACAAGAGTCTATCACCATCACACACCTTACCCATAGGTCATATGAGACTGTTTTAAGGGGTTATGTAACAAATAATTAGTAATATGTTCATGTACATTATTTTTTTATATAATAATGAATGTAATTTCTAGTCATTTTTGATACATTGTAAATAGTTGTTAATGTACAAATGGTGTTTTTAGTTATAATTTAATTAAGAAAACTATTTTATTAAATTAAGGGATTTTTGAATTAAATAATATTTTAATAAAATAATATTATTATTATTATATTATTTTTTATTAAATATAAATGATCTTATAATTTTATGAATGCAATTATAATATTACTAAGTTTTGAAATCCATTTATGTCAAAACCCGTGAATTTTCGATAAATGTCGGTTTTTATTTTAAAAGTGAAAATTAACATATTTAGAAAAAAAAATTAGATAAAATAAATGTTATTTATGGAATCAAGACGTCGAAATTATCCAACGGTAAATTTTTCATAATTTTCTGAGACAGTCAAATATTTGGGTAAAAATTAAATACTGTTTAAATATATAATGTGTTTTATGACATCAAAATGACCCAATAGTGATGTAATAAAATACTATAATCTTTATGTTCGGCAAATATATGTTTTACCATTAAAATAATGTAATTTTGGGTTCGTTTGACTTACTTTTCAAAGCATTAATGGACCCCTCAAGAGTTATTCAACACCTTGCCTTTTTAAATTAATTTCCATGGGAGTGTGACTCACCTCCACATATGAAACCCTAATATTTTAAGAATTTCGGACTTTGTTCTTATAAATATTGTATTAATCTTCCCTTTTCCGAATGCCATGGGCAAAAACCATGGTATGGTTTGTGGTTTGGATTAATTTAATGTAAGGGGACCCAATCCTAAATAATAAAGAATTCCCTCACCTTTCCTATATAAACCCACCCAAGATCCCACTTCCTCCTAACTCAAAGACCCTGGAGTTCATCCAACCACTACCCTACTCTCTATAGAATCCTCCCAAGGTGCCCCAATCTCCCAAGAAGCCTCTCACAAGCCTCTCTCTAGCCTTTGGAAGCACACTTCCATGTAAGGGGTTTTCTTCCTTTCTCATTTTTGTCCAATTTTCTTTAAGTTGATTTGCCTTTTAATTTCAATTATGAATATTGGGGTATGGTTTCACACCTCCCTCATACTGCCCTCTTTATGTATGAATGATTGGAGACCCCTTTCTCCCTCATTAAATGCCTCCCATGTACAACCAATACTATGCTGAAATTCCGAAAGGAACTTCTCTCTCCTCATTTACATTCAAGAAATACTTTTGTATCATGAATCTAAATTCCATTACAATTGTTGGGACATGTATCTATATGAAATCCTTACTGTCCATTACATGTAAATATGATAGTAACCCCTTTCTCTCTCATCAACCTTTTTTTATGAATTCTTACGTCACGTCGTTACGCTGCCAAAATTGCACCGATTTTCTAAGCCAATTCCATTGTGTGGTGATTACCATGCCCATTTATCTATCAAGGGTATTCACCTTTATGCACATTTACTTATTGATTATAAAGTTTCATGTATTAATTCCACTTTACTTTATCGTGGAATAAATGAGTATGTTTAATGAATCCATATTTTATGATCCATGTGGCTCATTTATGCATGAAATGAAAAGTTTAAGAAGGGTGCGCCCTTATAGCTCTCCATTGCATAGGGTAACATATAGTATCATGATACGTCATGTGCAATGAGTGTTGACTCATGATAATTCAAGTGAAATGAGGGTTTACTCGTGCATTATGTGAAATAAGTATTTACTAATGCTCCATGTGCAATGAGCCTTGGATCATGCTAATTCCATGTTAAGTGTTGTTGCCACATTTCCAAGTTATGATTATCATGCTTTATCATGCCTTTATGTTCATGTTTCTTTTATACTATCTTGATATGCCTATTGTCTAACATGTATTATAATCCTCATGTTATTCCATGTGTACTCCCTTACTGGGCTTTATAGCTCACCCTTTTCTTATGCATGTCCTTAGGTCAATGCAAAGTACGAGAGAATGTAGTGGTCATGTAAAGGAAGTTTTCAATAAAGATGTTGTATTTCATGTTTTAAGATTTTATGTAATGATCCTAAGCCCCAAAGACACTAAACCTCTTGATATTATTTGTTTTATCAAGTGATGTTTTTTGTAATAAATCATGTTTAAGTTGTAATAAAAAGCAGGGTTGTCATAATATGAATTATATAACCTCATATAAAAATTGTTTTACTAAATGATATTTTCTTTTGTTATTTTTGTTTTTTACTTTAGATTATTTAATATAAAATGTCATTATCACTCCCATGTGGCCTCAGGTGGTCCCAAAATCGACGCAAGTATTCCCATGGTCGTGAATTTGTTAGTCAATTGGGTTAGGACACGTGTTATTGTAATTTATTATTATTATAATATTATTTTTTAACCTTATTTACATGATTTACCCCTTTTCCCACGGTAAATGAAATATTTACTAAAGTAAATATTTCTAATGTCTAAAAATAAATGTTACCTATTTACACAATTTGGACCTCCTGATTCAAAATATGGAATCCATTTTCTGAAATTCATAACACAGAAGTGGAAGAAAATAATTTAAAATTTATTCCCATTGTCAAAACAAAAAGCATGTTTTTTATGGAATAATAACTATCAAAAGATTGACACTTGTTTATGTCAATTTTAAATGGGAAATTACATATAATGAAATAAATTGTATTAAATTATAAAAATATAATCTATTTGTACTTGCAAAACATTCAAATGCATAATTTATCACAATTAATTATTTCGATTAAAAAGTTGTTTTTAATTAAAATTTAGTAATTTTCACTATTCGTCAAAATGTGAAAGTTATCATAAAAGTAACAAAAATTTATCCAAACTAAATTTTTATGTCTAAATTATAAAGAAGAAGTTTATTTTGACAAATTGAATATAAAAAAGTGTCAAAAATTGGATTTAAAAACGGTTCTCTATTAAAAAGCTTTAAAATTGCATTTTTTGAAAAATAATTCTTTTATCTGAAAAAAATGAATTTGTTCATAAATTATGTCTAAAAAACTCATAATATGGATTATAAAATTATAAAAATTATATAAAGTTCAAAATTCAGTTAATACTATTTATAACAACTTTTGAACGTCTAGTTTGGTAAGTCGTTGTGCGCTTGAACTTGGTGTTGCGTTTAGTGGAAGTAATTGAATTACATTGAAGAAATAACGTACTATGAAATCTTGGAGTGTTACATATGTTATATGTGATATTGAATAATTTTTTAAAATTATTTAATCTATTTACTACAAATACATTTAATACATTCCATTTTATGTTAATACGGTAATATCATTTGAGGTAGTGTGGACTACCGTCATCTCAAAGTGATGCGATTGATTCACACTAGAAAATTTAAGGATAATTGGGAGTAAAAACTTTGAAATATATTAAAAAAATAATACTATAATTATAATTTACATGTATATGCATGTCATTTACTTTTCATTATTTTAAAATATGATAATGAAATGAGTGTATCATTCAGGCATTCGTACGAATGACCATCTCAATTAATAGTACATTCCATTTATTATCTCTAAATATTATTGATTGTTATAGATACATAAATTATAGATATATCTGATATTGAAATCGTGGTTTAAATTACTCGTATGATTAAAAAATGATACATTTAACAATAATAACAAATAAAAAGTAAAAACATACTCGACGAACTACGCATTTAACCCGTGAAATTGTTAAAATAGTGAAAAGTTATGAAATGAGGGTAATAAGATATTATAAGAGGGATTTATATGATATAATAAATATTAATATATTTATTTAACAATTTATTAACCAGTTTAAAACTATTATACTCGAGGTTAATTGGCGTTCACCAAAAAGAAAACACAATGCAATGGATTCTTGTCTCACTTTTCTTTTTATGAGGAATACATTATTATTGTGCGTATAATTTCAAATAAATTATGTATATACTTCCACATTGACATGTAATATAATTAATAAATCTTTATTAAAGGTATTTTAAGTATTAATTTGTATATATTTATTTTAAGGATATTTGATTTAAACTTTACTAGGTGGAATTTAATTTCATCTCTCAATTTGTTTCATTGAGTTATATTACATACTGAATGTGGTTAATATTATAAGATTATATATATAATCACTTTTTACTATCTATTATTGTATTCAAAATTCCCGTATTTTTATTTATATTTTATATACATAATATAATAATTTATTGATTCTTACATGGCCATTATATCCTTTTTAAGGGTTTATTTCACAATCATATTTTTATTCTAGATTGTTTGTACATGAATTTATAATAGAGGAAATTATTGGATGACTGTTCAATAAAACCATTAGCTTTAATATCTTCGGGTTCTTAATTACCTACACTAATTATATAACCTTCCCCCCAAATTTTGGTTCTGAAATGGTTTAAGAAAATCATTTTATGAAAACCAATCATCATTTATCTACTTAGTCGGAGAATATATTTTCCTCAAAAAAACATAGCTTCTAAGAATATTTCAAAAAAATTATTTTATTTTTTAAAAATTATTTTTTAAAGACATTTTACCCATTTTCAATCTTCTTTTCTTTCTCGAAAAAAGTAATTTTTTAAATCCTTTTTACCTTACAAAAGGAATTTTTCTTTTTTACATTGTATGACATGTACAGATTTATAAACCATTTATTCCTTGAAGGTTTATTTTTATGTTAAAAAGACTATTTTGAATAAAAATATTAAAAGGGTTTTCCAAAATGAAATATTTTCAAATTTTTTTCAATGTAAAGGACATTTTATTCAAGATTGTTTTAAGTTATCCACTAATTTCATAAATGAAAATAACCCCCTTTTTACTTCACTTGGGATATTTTGTATTGAGATCATCCATAACATTTCTCTAGATGGGGTTAGATTTATTTGTACAAGTAATGTATTTATATTCACTTCCTTTTATTCACTTTTAATCATCATAAAATATTCAATTCCATATGATCATTGAGTATTAAATTTACCCTAATTATTAGTATAATTAATCATGGAAATTACTATTTTATAAACTGCATACCATTTTACATAGGGTGTTTACATTGATATTTATTTGATAAACAGGGGAATTATTAATAAAACCATATTTCTCATTCTATAAGGATAATTGATCAGGAATATTATTTATTTTGATTAATTGATATGGGTAATTCATTAGAATCATAATAACTAGTGGAGCCCATACGTTATATAGCCCCTTAGTGCATCAATGGGTTCCCATGAGACAAACTAGTTTTTAAAAATTATAGTTTATTATAATTAGTTTTAAACCATATTTTGAAATTTATTGAGATTATAGATTTTCATATTCCTTGGACATTACTTACATTAAGACATGTTTTCCCTTATTTCGTTGTCTAAATTATTCGGTCCTTCAAGAATTGATTACTTTTAATCATGTCAATTTAATTGATTTATGTCACCAAATTCAAGATATCTAGGGTTGAGTTTCTACATTTCTACAACTATTCTTGTAATTTAGAAATAAAAGTGCAGAATCTTGATCTTCCATTGATAAATGTATGCGGGATCCAAGAACTCAAAAATTTTGTAGATCAAGATTTTAGATCATTTTTTCATTTTAACGTCTTCTATGGGGGGCTGTTTTTTTATTTCCTTTTCTGGGAGATTGGGACTACTTTATATGGAAAACAATTTTCGGTATGGAATATTGTTTGACTAGTTCCTGTTTCACTTCCAAACATTTCCAATATTCTTATGGATGTTTTCATGGGGGTTGAGCCTACATTTTATTTCCAATTAGGATATTTTGATTTCCTCTAGTTGGACCTGGGGTATGTTTCCAATACGGTTGTCTATATATCATTCAGAAATTTGTCCCACAACCCTATTGGATGAGAGAAGAGGTTTTGGTATACAACAAGATAACATTTTGATGAGTCACCCTAGTAACAGGTATGGAGTTGTGTATACATACTTATTTTTGTATTGTTCCTATTATGATATACTTGAAGGTTTTTTTGATGTGGTCAAGAATGTTTGCTTTCCCATTCACCATTTTATTAGTGATATTGTTAATATAAATAGATATAACAAAGGTATATTCCAATTCTAGGGTTAGGGAAGGGATGATTTAATACTCATGTCCTCCATTTCATACTAAAGGACACAAATAGAACTCGGTTTCATATTATGGATTTGGGATTTCCATTTGTTTTTCACTGATACATTCTAGTGGACTTCTCCAAATGATTCTCTAAGAGACTAATGTAGGCTTGATAAATGTTTGTAGGTGTGTGAGCTTACTTATTATTTTTCCCCGAATTTGAGTGTCGAAGATAACTAGACACTTCTAGACAAGATTGTTGGTATAAATTTTTGGTTGTATAATATTTTTGTGCATCACCAGTGTTGGACTACCGAGGATAGAAACCCCATTACGTTGAGTGTTCAATTCAAAATGACATTTCCAGTTGTGGTTAATGGAAATATTTCTATGGAGAAATCCCTACGAATTCATTCTGAAGTCATTTAAGGAATCTTTATAAACATCCCTAAGATAAGAGAGGGGATTGTTTTTTGGGATAAGCATCTGAAACTATTGAAGATGATTATTGGTGTTTCTTGCTTCTGGGATACCAGTAATCATTGATTGGATGTCTTGTAAGGATTTTTTTGTATGGCCTGTCGTACAGCCTCGAGTGTTGGGATGGTTCTATTTTGGTGTTACTCCTAGACCAGTTCATTTATGACCTATATTTATCGACACTAGGTTGGTGAAAATACTCTCTACATGTACGAGGATCAACATTAAAGGTATTTGGGGCTTACATTTATGAGATCTGGTGTGATTCCATTTGGGTTTAAGGGATATCTTTTCAAATGTTCCAAAAATATAGGTCCAAAATACAAATAGTAAAACCCCATGAAAGAATCATCTCAATAAATGAACACATGTAAAATGGACTATCTTATTTTGACCTCGTTTCCTTTATAATAGAAAGGGTTCTGATGAGTAGGTGACATTGTTATCATGCAAAATGAATCACCTCAGGTTCACTATTATGTTTCATTCTCAAATTCTATGTGGTGTTGGAATGGAATTTTATTGAAATGGTGGGACAATGTTAACATCATACACATATTTCCACCCATTTTCTGCAGGGTTTCCAATGGGGTTTGTTTACAAAACCAAAAACACATAATAGTTCTCATATCCATGTTTTATTGTCGACCAACTTTCTAGTAGAATGTTCTCTTTAGGGTACATGACCAACAATATTGAATAAAAAATATTGGTTAAGTGGATAAGAGGTCCCAATCCTTAAAACCCTTTTCATGGAATTTTTTCCAACACTGAGACTCTATTAATGGTTTATGATATGTTCATGAATCCTTCATTAATATACATGTATTAAGAAGGTCACTCTTTAACTTATAAGAAATTATTGGCAGACATGGAATCCAAAATTAAGTATTTGTATATGATATGACTCATCAATGGACATATATATATATTCATATTTATTCAAGGCTATGTTTTAATGGTTCCCTTGATGAATAGATTAGATATTCTTTTACTGTTTATAATTTTGATGGTGGTTTTGAGTCGTATAGTGGGGTGCTATGGAGTGTGTCATCATCCATGGAGAATGGATTTGTTTTGATGCCGAGATTTGACACATGGGATGGGATTCATATCTATATCCATGAAAGGAATTATATCCAACATAGTCTAGGGCCACTAAAAAAGAAATAGCATACCATTTAAGGTCTTATAATTAGGACAAAACTAGATGTTTAATTTCATGTGGTAAGGAAATCCAGGAGGACAATTTCTATTCAATATTGTTAGTGGGACGTATGCCACGAAATCCCAAGGATCATGGGAGGTTTATGTAATCCCATGATAGACATGACCCTATTAGGATTGTTTCCCAAAGAGTAATTGGTTTTATATTAGGGTGATGGGTTAGGACCTCATGGAGACTTCGTACGTATCCATGATTGTAACGATAATGTTCTGGGTGCCACCCAAATGTTTCCCATACCCAGTTGGTGACATGGTCTCATGCACATTTCCTAAAACACCAGAGGCTTCCAACTAGCAGTGAGGGACATGGGTGTGGCAGTAAGGAAACTATGCCCTCTTTGGAAGAGTATGAAGAATGGAATAACAAATAATAAATTGTAGAAAAAAACTATAATATCGAACAACAAGAAAACAATAGAATAATAAAGTAAATGAAAAACATGAGCACATATATAAATGATACATGAAACAAATATCTATAAAATCATCCAAACAAGTCACAACACTAGAAATACAGTACTAAACCAAAACAAAATAAAACAAGTAAATTTTAGCAGCTTTTCAAGCCTCAGTTTGGTCCTATTCTCTCCACCCCACACCAATCATGTACCTTATATAGAAGGGAGATTTCCCTTATCTATACCTACAACCATATAATTTATTTGGGTCCAAAAGCATGACCCAAACAAAGTGTGAGACAAATCCCAATAGACAACAACCAAATGATATGTGCATACCTATCAGTGGGTATATATATAGTAAATAATATTGAAAATACACCAATGAAACAAATAGTACACCAAAGTCACCAAATCCTAATGTTTCCATTTACATTCATTAGCATTTAATGATCTTCATTTAATCAAGTATCACAAAATGTATCTCATCATACTAACTTACATTACTGAATACAATAATGTTCATTGCCTTGGAATACATGTCACAATCATTCAGTATTTACATTAACCCTCTTGGTAGCTCACAGAGAACCCCTCTGTCCAAATAATGCAATAAAAAAGTCCAAATAAATTCTGAGGAACCAATCACCGTAAATTCCATCTATGGTCTTTCTAGATAACTAATGAATCTATGTAGATGAACTCAACAACAATTACCCTTGTGGTCTCGCAGCATAAACTATAGACACTCTGAGGGAGCACTCACCATCAATCCCCCTTGTGGTCTCGTAACATAAACTATAGACACTATGAGGGTTAAATCACCATCAATCCCTCATGTGTTCTCATAAAGAAAACTATATAAACTCTAAGGGAACACTCACTGTCAATCCCCCTTGTGGTCTAACAACACCAGTTTCTCACATCCATGTGCAATTCAATCCTGAATAAACGATTTTAAGAAGCCCAATGTAATGTCATCTTGTAAATGGCTAAAAAACTCCAATGCATATCACAAGAATTTAAGAAGAAAAAAATGTCAAACGCTTCTATCCTATCAAGAAAGGCATGGAAACAAGGTTTGCCTCAGAGAAAACCCAGACCAAACAACCCAAAATAATAAAACAATGAAACACACTCATGGGGTGTTCCATAAAAATGAGATTTCACACAATATCATATTAGAAAACCCTTAATACAATAATCAATCTAATAAAAATCAAAAAGGGATCAATTTATTTAACAAGAAATACTTGAAACATGGGTAATCGCCACATTGACATTTAAAAATCAAATAAAAACAACGAAAGGAAAAAAAACCTATCTAGACATTGTACGATTGATATAGTTAAACCAAATCCCTTAAATCTACATAGAACATCATAGACCTATAAAAGTGTCAAAAATGTATGACCTTGAACAACTCGAGAAAGATAAAAAATAAATAGAAGAGGCTATAGAAGAATGATGAACTCACCTGTGGGATTCTATCACACCCACCAGAGTTCAGATCAGACCTTGGATAGAGAGACGGTGGCATGGAAAAGATTCATTGCTCTCAGTCACTCGTGGATGAAATAAGGTCAAAAGAAGATAAATATGGGGATTAGACGCCATTTCCGGTCTGATTAAACAAATCAAAAGAAATGTACACATCGTGTTCATTTAATGTACACATAGTGTACATTCTTTAACTGACCCCTGCTTTAGGCAGTCTCTAGGTCACCACACATGGCCAATACATGGTTTCCCATAGAAACTAGGGGATGGCTGCCTGTGAGAACTGGGTACATGATGTGTACTTCATAGTACATGACATGTTCTTATAAAATTTAGAAATCGTCCCCTTTTTCTCAAAACCACCCAAAATTAATATCCATACCAGAAATGAAGATTCAGGTTCATAAAAAATCCCCCTAAAAGAAATTCATTCTCAAAATTCCCTAACTAGGTGGAGAAGAAGAATCTCTGAAGATATATAACCACTTTGATCGCACATCGGTCTCCCTCTCCCAAGTCTCATCTTTCACTTAGTTCTGCTGCCACAACACTAATATTGTAGGAATAGAACAGACATAGATAACTTTCACATTGTAATAAAAAAACTATATAGGATGCTCCTTGTATGATGTTTCCACCTCCAAATCATCCTCATCGGGTTGAAAAACTTGAGGCAAATCTGGGAAAGAACACTATAGATGAGAAACGTTAAAGACGTCAGGCATAGCTTGGTACCTCTAAGGTTACTGCAACTGATAGGAAACTATAACGACTCTCTCCAAAACCTTAAATGACATGGTGTATCTTGGAGAATGGTTTCTGTGTCTCCTATTCTTCTTGTATCCCAAACTCAGTGTGACATGCATGAAAACCAGATCTCCGACCTTGAACTCCAGATGTCATCTCAATCAATCCGCATAAGACATCTACCAAGATTGTATAATATCCATCCTCTTCTGAATCAACTCCACCCAATCCATGGTCTCCAAGACAAGAAGAGGTCCCAGCGTAGCTGCCTCTCTTGTCTCCAGCCAACATAGGTGTGATCGACATGCCCTACCATATAGAGCCTCATATAGTGGCATCTGAATAGTTTCCTAAAAACTAATATTATAGGAAAACTCCAACATAGTTATGTGTGTATCCGAAGAACCTCCAAAATCTACGACACATGGTTGAATCATGTCCTCTAACACATGTATCATGCGCTATGACTGACCGTATATCTAGGGTTGGTATGTTGTACTAAGAAGTACCTGTTGTCCTAGAGCCCGCTGTATTCCCTACTAGAGATGAGAAGTAAAGAGGGTGTCTCTATCTGAATATATGGATCATGGAACACCATGAAACTATAAAATCTCTTGGATTTACAACCTTATAAGATCATCAGCACTAAAGGTCTCTTGATCAGTATGAAGTGTGAAACCATCATGAGTGTGTCAGAGAAAACCCCCACTTTATATTTCCCTTGAGGTGATCTTAGTAACCCTATCCGGAAATCCATTGCGACATTATTCCAATTCTACCCAAGAATGGCTAACGGCTATAAAAGCTTTGTCGGTCGCAGATACATCGCATTCACCTGCTAACTGGTGGAACATCTAATAAAAAAACCAGAAATTACACCCTTCTTACATGGGTACAAATACTGACCGTGTATATCTTGATACATCTTTGTGACACAATGATGAACTACGCAAGATGAGGAATGAAACTCCTATATCATCTTCTCATGTATGTCTGCAGACAACCATAAGAACCCATGAAAATGTATGATCTCATCCTCTCATATGGTCCATCCATTAGTAGGGTCCTCTTATGAAACAGTCCCATGTTGGACATGGACTTAAGAATCTGATAAGCGCCCCATTCTCACTCGATCAATTTGTGTAGATGTAATGACTATAGAAGAAAGAAACAGTTTCCTCTATCTAATGTCCACATCAATGTGCATCTCAGAGAACATAGCCATAAGTTGACACTCATTGTTGAACCACATGTATCTGAGTCCTCCTTCTCAATGTATCTTCCATTGTGTTTCCTTTCCCAAGCGTGTAGGTAAGCACAAAGTAAAAATACAAGAGGTACTCAACCCACCATTGTTGTCTCAAATTCAGATCACGCTGAGTAAAGATATAAATGAGTCTTTTTTTGGTCAGTGAACACCACAAAATAATCTCCTAATAGATAATGTCTCCAAAATCATAAATCATGCACAACTACAGCTAATTCGAGATAATGCATTGGGTAATTCCTCTCGTGTGTCCTCATCTACCGAGACCTATACACGATGAATCATTCCCCTGTATAAGTAGTAATCCCAACCCGATACCTGATGCATCATAGTAAAGGGTATATATATTTCCTTGATCTAGAAATTCCAGTATCAGTGTTGATGTCAAACTCCCTTTCACCTTCTGAAAGGATAAACCACAAGAATATATCCATGAGTACTTCACACCCTTCTTAGTCAGGCTCGTCAGTGGCACTGCTTAGCATGAGAATCCCTGTATAAATGTTTTTAGTGACCGACCAACTTTAAAAAACACCGTATAAAAAAGAAGTTCTTTGGATTCAACTTGAAAACTACTGGTAGCACATTCTCTAGGTCTACTGATACTCTTGTCTCTGAGATAACGTGACCCAAGAAGTGAATCTGGTTCTTCCAAAAGTTGAATTTTAAAAGCATAGAATATAATTGATGCTATCTTAGTGTAATCAAAATGATCTCAAGATGTGTGGCATGGTCATGTCGAGTGTGTGAGTACAATAATTTATCATCCATGAAAACAACGACAAAAGAGTCCATGTATGGATCGAACACTCAGTACATCGATGCCATAAAAACTGCCAGTACGTTCGTGAGATTTAATATTATAACCACATACTCTTATAGACCCTACTTGCTCTGAAATGATCTAAGAGGTATATCTGATGATCCAACACACAAATATTGATAACTAGATCTAAAGTCCATATTTGAGAACACCTTGGATCCTTGAATCTAATCAAATATATCATCAATCCTCACAATGGATATCGGTTCTTCACCATCAACTAGTTCATCTTCCAAAAATCCACACAATGTATGAGGGAACTATCCACCTTCTTTGAAAAAAGGACTTGTGAAGACCAAGGAAAAGAATTGTGTTAGATGGAACCCTTCATCTGTAACACCTCTAACTGCTTCGTGAGATCCTGTAACTCTATTGTAGCCATGCATTATGAAAGAATGGATCCTAGTGCTGCCTCTAACACATGTTCAATATAGAATTCTACCTCTCTCTCTAGAGGAAAACATGAAAAAATATCTGGAAAGACATCCCTGAAAAAATATAACACTAGAGGAAAGTTCATCTAAGAAGTCCCCTGGTCATCCAGATACAGACTAGAAATCAGTTCTATAAAATCTCTAATCATGTGATAGTTGAGTCCATCCCTACTCACCTAGATATCCCATCTTCCATTATGTAGAATCTATCTGCCCTCTGATGTTTTGAAACTCACCCAACGACGATAGAAATTGACAATATCCTCGAAGGAAACTAACGTGTCCATTCCTAGAATGACCTGATAGCCTATCATCACAAAGACATAAAAGTCCAATAAGAATTGACACCCACCAAACATAAGAGGGAACTCCTTGCAGTGACATACATTAGTCATTATATCCCCCAACAGAGTGTCCAATTTAAATATATCAATTGAAGAAAAGATGGAGAGCCCAAGGATCCCCAGAACATGCACAAATGTAAAGCTATGGGATTCTCTCTATCTAAAATATATGATACTAAAATTGAGGGAACCCGAATCTTAACTCTAACCACAGAGGGTCTGGGATCCTTCCCCTGATGGATCTGCTCCAGTGAAATAGACTGACCTATACTGCAACCTTGTGCAGTTGTCTGAGATCCCTCTGTTGATCCAGGATGTGACTCTTAAAAACCCTCTGTCTGAACACTACGACCATGACCTCCATATCGGCCTGAATGACCTAAAGAAATCTAGCCCTAGATGGATGTGGAACTAGTGGTCCTGCCCTGGTATGTGGAGTCGAGAAAGATCCACCCTCACTAGCTACTGGAAGGAGGGCATTGTAGAAATTCTAAAGATGTCCCCTAATGCCATAGGATTAGCAGAAAACCGTGTCTCTCAGGCACTAAGGTTTTGTTGGGCAAAAATCCCTCAAGGTATCATTGAAGCCTTTTTGAGGTGATTGTGTTAGTTGACAAAGTGGACATCTGAGTTGTGATTGTTGACAAAGAGGATTTCATGATGGAATGTCGAGTTCAAGAGCTGAGGTCAACGATCCATGTTTGATTCAAGAACGTCGATAAAAGGAATGGAAGATCTGGAGGCGGTACAAAAGAACAGATACAAGGTGACGCCGTTTTCCAGTGTTTGCCAAATTTTTGGGCCTGAAAATCGGCAAATGAAGAAAAGTGTTTTTGGCAAAGGGACTTGCGCGCCGTGGACTTGGAGTATAGGAAACTTGCGCGCCACATGTTTTTCAAGATCAGAAGATCAAAATATGGCTAAGGAAATAGGTTCGCGCAAGTTTGGGAGTTGGTCGCGCAAGTGTCTAAAGGAGAGGAGACTTGCGCGCCGAAATTGGGTCGCGCAGGTGACTTGCGCGCCGTCGCGCAGGGTGGTCAGATTGCCTATAAATACCGGACCACCCCTCCTCATTTCTCGCCGGAGTTCAAGACGAGATCTCCCGTCGCGCAGGTGTGGTGGTCGCGCAAGTGGTGTGTGTGGTCGCGCAGGTGGGACTTGCGCGCCAGTGGTTGAAGTTGTGCGCCGGTGTTAGAAGATGCGCGCCGGTTTGCAGTTGCGTGCCAATAGTGGTTTGGGCGTAAAGGGAAGAGAGTCGCGCAAGTTTGGAGTTGAGGAAGCTTGTGTCGCGCAAGTGTCAGAGGAGGACTTGCGCGCCCGTTGTGACTTGCGCGCCGATACTTGCGCGCCGAGGATGACTTGCGCGCCAAGTAAGGTTTTGTTCCCGCAGTGATTTTCAGACTGTGTGGAAGCTGGAAGTTTGCCCGATACCTTCGGTGCAAAGAGATATTCATCAACGGGTGAAAGTTAAACTTCAACAGAGCATCTACATACAAGAGAAGATGCATTCTTTCAGGAAAATGAAGAGACCTACAGGTCTATAAACTGTGAGTGGATTCCATCCAAGAGCAGTGAGCTCAGGAAGAGGAAGAAGGTGATCCTCTCCACCGGCAGTGAGCCAGAGATAGAGAGACAGGGAGTGACCCTTGGGAAAGCAGTGAGCTGACCCTAAACATTGTAAAGGCAGTGAGCCTGGGCATAGAAGTGATCTAGCCCGAACATTGTAAACCACAGCTAGTGAAGTTAGTGGATCTTGGTACGAACCGGAAACTTGTCGGCGTATGCTCCTTGGACGTAGCCCTTAGTGGTGAACCAAGTTAAAATCGCTGTGTCTGCCTGGTCGCTTCTCTGCATTGCACTCAAAGCATTATCATCAGATAAACTTGAAAAGAACTAAGCATAGTATACACACAAGAGCAAACAATGTGACCCTTGTAACAAAGAGGTCAAGATCCAGTGGGGCAGGAAGTATTTTGAAAAAGAATATCCATACCCTGATTCACCCCCCCTCTCAGGGTACATAGGCCCCTATTGGCCCTAACAATTGGTATCAGAGGGACTGGTTGCTTTTATCAGATTTGTTTGCTTCAACTTGGTGTAGTCGATCTGTGTTGTTGAAGATATTGTTTGCGCTTATCTCGGTCTACCATGGGAAAAAGAAAATCTTCAAAGAAGAATCAGAAGTCAGGTGGTATCCCTCAGTGTGGAAGTGTTTTTGGAAAAAGTGTGATTCAAATAAAAGAATCAAACAGCTTACTGAAGGAATCGTGCAGTGAAAAGAAAAATGATTTGGATAAATCATACCACAAAAATACTTACTCAGTCAATGATGCTGATGGAATGAGTGAAGAACCAGGCTTTCCAAGTGAAGTTGGAACCACTGACGGTGAAGAAGAAGAAATTGAAGGAAGAATTGATATGCGAGCTGAGTTGGAGGCTGCTCTTGAAGAGATAGATGTATGGAGGGCCAAAACCAAGAAAGCTAACAAAATTGTTCGCGATGCCAAACTCTACATGCAGCAGCAAGAAGAAGAGAAGTCTGAGCTGATGGAAGAAATTGAGAAACTTAATTTATCAACATCAGAGAACTCAGAATCCGTTAGTAAGTATAAGCTGAAGGTTGAAGAACAGAAACGAGAGATCGATGGACTGAACAAAAAGGTGGAAGATGTCCATGGGACTGAAGAATTGGATCAGAAATCCACTGAGGAAATTAAATCTAAAGGCATACAGATCCATGCTCTGGAAACTGAGGTCAACAAGCTAAGAGTATTAAATCAAAGGCTAATTGATATAGTTACTGACCTAACAGAGAAGAATGATTCTCAAAGTGAGGAACTACAGAAGCTGGCCAAAGGAAAAGGAAAACAAAAGGCTGGTAAGTGTGAAGAGAATCAAGAGTCCGATGAAGTTCGAAATCTGAAAGCCAAAAATGATGATCTAGCAACACAGCTGTTTGAGCTAGTTCAGAAGAATCAAAAACTACAACAAGAAAATGCATGTTGCTCTGATTCTCTTGCTCAAGAAAAATTGAATGTAAAAGAGAAAAATGTCATGGTTAATAAGCTGAAGCATGAACTGGAAGATGAGATGAGTTGTGGAAAGAATATCAGAAAAGAACTCGATGCTCAACTTGTATCAAGAGATTTGAATATTAAAAAGTTGGAAGAAGAGCTACAATCAGTCAAGAAGGAAATGGAGAATTCTAAATCCAGAGATAAGCCCAAGTTGAAGGATGCACTGCACTTATTATTTGATCATCCTTCGGCAGGTGATGACGAAATGAAGTCCAAATATGCTGCATCAGAGGAGAAGCATGAAAGGATTGTATCTTCCCAAAGGTCAACCTTTTTGGGAAAATATGGAATTGGATATGATAATCTCACTCCTATGGGTGATAAGAAAAATGCAGTGAAAAATTTCAAAGGTAACAAAAATCCTATAGGTGCTGGAGATAGGCCCATGAGGATAGTTTCAAGGAGTGATGATGTGTGTTATTTCTACGGAGTTCATGGCCACACATCAAGATTCTGTACAGAGGCTCTGGAGTACATTTCAGGCTGTGAAGAGAGAAACATTAATAAATCTGAGAACAGGAAGAAGCATCAGGAGAATTTAGAAAGAAGAGCTTCTCAGAGGAAAGCATATGTTAGATGCTATTACTGCGGAATAATGGGACACGCAATGAGTATGTGTCAGGAAGATCAGAAGCCCAATATCAAAAGAAGAAATCAAGGGGCATCAACATCTCAGCAGAGAGATGATGAAATGAGGTATGCCTTTGAGGGAAAATGTTTTATATGTTCTCACTATGGGCACATGGCGAGACATTGCAGTAAGAAGAAAGCAGGAAAGGGAAAGGAACAAGAAAAGAGATCTCCACCACAAGAAGTGTACAAGAAAGAAGCCTGTACTGGGAGACAAAGTTGTAAGGAGAAGAATAGGCTTAAAGCCTCGGGGAAATCACATGGATCTGAATGAAAGTTGTATCAGTCACCTCCTCTATCGTGCTCACAACAACTCTCAAGGAGAGAATGTGAACAAACCTGGAAGATTAAGGGGAGATCTACTCGAGTTGTGATAAAGAAGAATGAACGTTCAATGGAGGACCCACCACCAATGCAAAATAGGGTGGCGACTCATAAATCTGATAAAAGGCAGATAAGCAAAGAATGCATTGCAAAATTCGCCCCGCAACGAGAAGTGGAAGAAAAAGGCAGATCCCTGCAATGGACAAAGAAGACGGGGAAGATGACAAGAAAGGAGATTCTTGCACCGAGAAACAATCAAGGAAAATGGAATTTCAATAGAACATCAAAGGCCAAAATGTGTACCAGTTGGTCTAAACCCCAGATTGTGAGAAAGGCCAAGACTACAGAATCTTCATATCAGAAAAAGGCTCAGAATGTGAGAAAAGAATGCCTAGTCATATGGCCAGAACAGTTGAAGTTGGTCAGGCAGTTGGAGGAAGCAAGAAAGGAGTGTGATGCCCTCCAAGAAGGAATCAAAGGGTTGACCCATCAGGATCAACCACAATCCTCATCTTGAGGAGTCCGGAATAAACCCCTCTCCCTATGTATATAAATGCTATTAACTGATGATCCGTGTGTTTCAGGTTTTAGGGAGATACAATCCAAGGGGAAGTGGCATCTAAGGATGCAAAGTGAAGAAGTTAGATGCTCCAGAATTTCAATGAACTCAAATCTGGTACTAAAGCTGAAGAAGAAAGGGAGAAATGAAGCACAATAGGAGGAAATTGCGTTACTAACTCTATCTCTTGTTTCCTACACCGAGTTTCAACTCAGTAGGCTTAGAGATTTTGTTAATGGCTCAATTCCCGGTGGAAGCTGAGAATAGGAGATGTAGGAGAAGAACGAATGCTTATGGGTTTAAACAGTGGCCTAACCCCAGGAAGTGGTGCACAACCAAGGGAGAGCATTCAACCGAAAAAGTCAGATCAGGAGTGTTCGAACGGGGGAATACTCATTTCTGGAGAAGCAGCAATAGTCAAGCATTTCATGATTATTTATTTTGATCTAACAATGTGGTATCAGCTGACCGTTTTCAGGATACCAAGAAGCTGTGAGAGAATATCAACAGTGCCTTAACAGCAATGACACAGTGAAAAGTTATCTGTTGAAAATACGGATGCGGTAAGAGACTCCAGGGGAGTAGAAGTGGCAGATGCAGACTTAGAAGAAGACACTGATGATGAACAAGAGAGTCAAGTCTATGCATGCAAGGAATCCAAAGAGTCGAGCTGAAAATTATTGGAAAGATAACATTGGTTGAGCTGAAATGCTTTTCTGATGCAGCCGGAAATGAAAACTGGGTTCAGGCTATGAATGAAGAGCTTGATCAAGAACCAGATGTGGGAGATTGTTTCGAGACCAGCAGACAAGAATGTCATTGGAACCAAATGGGTCTATCGCAACAAAATGAATGAAGATGGAACTGTGATTCGAAACAAAGCACGATTAGTGTGCAAGGGGTACTCCCAGATCGAAGGAATAGATGTTGATGAGACATTTGCACCAGTTGCAAGGCTGGAGACAATCAGATTATTCTTGGCCATAGCTATGCAAAGAAAGTTTAAAGTGTTCCAGATGGATGTCAAATCCGCGTTCTTGAATGGGATTCTGGAAGAAGAGGTGTACATTGAGCAGCCAGATGGTTTTCTCATTCATGAGGATGAGAAAAAGGTTTGCAGGCTGAAGAAGGCATTCTAAGGGCTGAAACAAGCACCAAGGGCATGGTACTCAAGGACTGATCAATACTTGAAGAAGCTTGGTTTCCAGCGTGGAGGATTTGATTACAACCTCTATTTCAGCAATGAATGTGACACAAGGAAGTAATGGCACTTTTATTTCTCAATCCAAATATGCCAAGGAGGTTCTAAGAAGGTTTGGAATGGATAATTCCAAGGAGATGAAGACTCCGGTTACTACCCAGATGAGATTATCAAAAGATGAAGATGGCAAGGCAGTTAATATCACAGAATACAGGCAAATCATTGGAAGTCTGTTGTACTTAACCGCAACAAGGCCTGATATTGTTTTCGCCACATGCCAAGCAGCGAGATATCAGAGTAATCCCAAGGAAAGTCACATGCTTGCAGTGAAAAGAATACTTCGGTATATCAAGGGCACGGTGGACTTCGGTTTGACATACAATGAAAAATCTCAGACAGAGTTATTGGGATATACTGATGCAGACTGGGCCGGTTCAGCAGATGATAGAAAATCAACGTCAGCAGCTTGAAGATATGGGAGTTGAAGTGAAGTCTCCGATCGGAATCCAGTGTGACAACTCAAGTGCTATAAATCTTAGCAAAAATCCTCTCCATCATTCCAGGACAAAGCAAATTGAGATCAAGTATCATTTCATCAAGGAGAAGGTTGAGCAGGGCATCGTGAAGTTGGAGTATGTGCCTACAGAGCTACAGGTTGCAGACATTCTGACAAAGGCCTTACCCAAGGAAGCTTTTGAGAGGAACCAACTAGCTCTGGGAGTTCAGTCGATTCCCCGCACTTGAAATAGTGTGGACGTGGGACCCCCCCCCCCCCTCTCCCCGAGGTATGCTGTGTTTTCTCTACTGTGCTAATGTGTTCTCTACTATGTTACAGACTACAAAGGCGTGACCTTTGGGTTCGTTGACAAAGGGGGAGAAAATAGTGATTGTTCAAGGGGGAGACAATGTGGAGATTTGATAAATCATGAATGATAAGGGGAGAAGCTGACAGGTGGAGCAGCCAGATAGGGGGAGTTGAAGCTAGTTGAACGTGCTTAGCCAGAGCTTAGCTTGGACAACACAGGAAATATGGCTAAAGAGGTGTTGAAGTTGTGAGCAGAAAGGGGGAGCGTATTACATCTGACGATGCTAGAAGTGATCGATCAAATAATAGATATCACGATAGCTGAGGATCGTGATAAAAGCAGAAGAGTGGTGTTGGACATTGTTTGGTGTCAACAATGGATGTTAGAGACAAAGTGATTCATTGATGAACTTTTCATTTACTCTTGTTTCTCACGCCGAGCATTGCTCATGTGGGCTTAGAGTATGTGTTGAGTAAATCCTTGGTCGCTATCAGAATCGCAATGCGGCGAATGGAGGTTGAAGAATCAATGACGTATCTTTGTTTGGAAGAGTTGTCAACAAACCCAAAGGGGGAGATTGTTGGGCAAAAATCCCTCAAGGTATCATTGAAGCCTTTTTGAGGTGATTGTGTTAGTTGACAAAGTGGACATCTGAGTTGTGATTGTTGACAAAGAGGATTTCATGATGGAATGTCGAGTTCAAGAGCTGAGGTCAACGATCCATGTTTGATTCAAGAACGTCGATAAAAGGAATGGAAGATCTGGAGGCGGTACAAAAGAACAGATACAAGGTGACGCCGTTTTCCAGTGTTTGCCAAATTTTTGGGCCTGAAAATCGGCAAATGAAGAAAAGTGTTTTTGGCAAAGGGACTTGCGCGCCGTGGACTTGGAGTATAGGAAACTTGCGCGCCACATGTTTTTCAAGATCAGAAGATCAAAATATGGCTAAGGAAATAGGTTCGCGCAAGTTTGGGAGTTGGTCGCGCAAGTGTCTAAAGGAGAGGAGACTTGCGCGCCGAAATTGGGTCGCGCAGGTGACTTGCGCGCCGTCGCGCAGGGTGGTCAGATTGCCTATAAATACCGGACCACCCCTCCTCATTTCTCACCGGAGTTCAAGACGAGATCTCCCGTCGCGCAGGTGTGGTGGTCGCGCAAGTGGTGTGTGTGGTCGCGCAGGTGGGACTTGCGCGCCAGTGGTTGAAGTTGTGCGCTGGTGTTAGAAGTTGCGCGCCGGTTTGCAGTTGCGTGCCAATAGTGGTTTGGGCGTAAAGGGAAGAGAGTCGCGCAAGTTTGGAGTTGAGGAAGCTTGTGTCGCGCAAGTGTCAGAGGAGGACTTGCGCGCCCGTTGTGACTTGCGCGCCGATACTTGCGCGCCGAGGATGACTTGCGCGCCAAGTAAGGTTTTGTTCCCGCAGTGATTTTCAGACTGTGTGGAAGCTGGAAGTTTGCCCGATACCTTCGGTGCAAAGAGATATTCATCAACGGGTGAAAGTTAAACTTCAACAGAGCATCTACATACAAGAGAAGATGCATTCTTTCAGGAAAATGAAGAGACCTACAGGTCTATAAACTGTGAGTGGATTCCATCCAAGAGCAGTGAGCTCAGGAAGAGGAAGAAGGTGATCCTCTCCACCGGTAGTGAGCCAGAGATAGAGAGACAGGGAGTGACCCTTGGGAAAGCAGTGAGCTGACCCTAAACATTGTAAAGGCAGTGAGCCTGGGCATAGAAGTGATCTAGCCCGAACATTGTAAACCACAGCTAGTGAAGTTAGTGGATCTTGGTACGAACCGGAAACTTGTCGGCGTATGCTCCTTGGACGTAGCCCTTAGTGGTGAACCAAGTTAAAATCGCTGTGTCTGCCTGGTCGCTTCTCTGCATTGCACTCAAAGCATTATCATCAGATAAACTTGAAAAGAACTAAGCATAGTATACACACAAGAGCAAACAATGTGACCCTTGTAACAAAGAGGTCAAGATCCAGTGGGGCAGGAAGTATTTTGAAAAAGAATATCCATACCCTGATTCACCCCCCCTCTCAGGGTACATAGGCCCCTATTGGCCCTAACAGGTTTTTTATATCCTCCCTTCCCACACCGGTATCACACCACCAAGCTACCTGAAGTAAAATCTCTTCAAATCATATCTCCATGCGTGGACTCCCTAAGACAATTCCTGCTATTAGTTGAAAGAGTACCAATTCAGGATGCTGAAATTCTTTGGCCCACAGCTCTATAATCCCTCAAGATATGCTCGGTGATTAGCACCTAGTTGAATATAGAAGATATCAAAGTCAAAATGAATATGTTCACCTGGGATCAGATGTCATGTAAAATACCATCCTCAAACTTCCTCTAAAAAAATAACTCATCCCCCCCCCAGAATGGGTGTGGAGCACTGCAGCTCTGTGAAGAGAGAATAAAAATCCATGGCAGAGATTGTACCCCGCTCCAAACCCATGAACTATTAGGCTCAGACGGCCCTGAATGACTTCAGATAGAATTAGTCATAAAACGTTCACTAGAACTCATCCTACGATTTAACCCATTGGTGTCCTGCCTGTTATATCTCATCCCACAACCTCTTGGTAGAATCATGAAGCATGTTAGTATAAAGCTTCACCCTCTTCTATGGAGGAGTCTTGATATGCTCTAAGATAGAGGTAATGGACTCTAACCATGACTCTATAGCCTGATATCCTGCATCCTCTAAAAAAGTCAGTGTATGCTGCTACTGAGAACCCCATGTCAACTCTTACATAGACGGGGTAGGATGTAGTGTTCCCTGAAGTTCTACATCATACTTATAATTCCTTCACAGAACTATGACACATCACTATTTCCTCTAGAATTGGGGATGACCTCATTGATTTAAGATTCAAACATTCCAAGCGGTTTCTAATAGGTTTATTCAAAGAACTGGAAACATCCAATGATTCCATATTCATTTGAACCAACTTTCCAAAGGTAGGCACTCAATAGTTGTAGACTGATGAGGCCTAGGAATTTTCATTGGTTGAGAGGATGGGAGGTCGGACTCATCTCACCATTTTAGGGGAATTATTGTCTACTCTGCGAATCTCTTTATATATTTATGTTATCTTCGTGAATCCTTATTACATTACCAAGTATAAAATGAGCTTTCCTTTAGATCTGACAATCAATGATTGATATGTAGGAACTTTAGAGAATCTTTTATATGTATTCGAGGTTCTTCATAAAAAGAGAATCATTTATATTTGTTAGAGATTCGTTGTCAATGGTATCCTTCAATGCATAAAAGTCTCTTGGTCATTATGATGACCATACTAGTTTTAAAGCCACTCAGTGGGGAACTTGAAGTTTAGTGTCATTCCGAAGTACATGGGTTATTTTATAGTTGGGATCGAACCCGTAGATGTCCTACCTACGTATCCTTTTCTTAGAAAAGGAATCAGAACCCATGTAGTTCGAGTAAGGGAGTATGATGTTTATGATTGATGTCTCAATGAAAGATGTCATAATTACTTTTACACTCTAATCTCATGTGAGTCATCCTCAATGTGAGAAACAAGAGGTATTGGTAAAACCAGACAATTGTTCCATGAAAGATGAAATCATAAGAAATGATGTGGGGATTATGTATGTATGACTGCCCAAATAGATGAACATTATGATTTACTTCAGGGAGGAAATCGAAGAACAGGGTCCATAAAGGTATATGTACTTTATGGAGATTTGGATACTCTAATTTGGGGATTACTCCTGAAAAGGAGGCCCAAATTAGGAGGGGACTTATGATTGGGTTTTACTCCTGATAAGGAGTCCCACATCAAAATTAAATTAGGACTGGTTAAGAGAAATTAAGACTAAGGCTTACTCCTGAAAAGGAAGCCCATGTTAAGAGAATTATGGTTGGGGCTTACTCTTGGGGAGGATTCCCATATTTGGGAACTTGGAGATTGGGGCTTACTTCTACGGAGGATGCCCATATTAGGTGATTTGGGGCTTACTCCTAAAAAGGAGGCCCAAATTAATGAGGACTTGTGGGTTATTCCTAATAAGGATCCCCAATATTAATGAGAATTTGGAACTGGGGCTTACTCTTGAAAAGGAGGCCCAGGTTAAGGAACATGGGGCTTACTCCTAAGGAGGATGCCCAAATTAGGGGACTTGGGGCTTATTCCTGAAAAGTAGGCCAAATTAAGAGAACTTGAACTAGGGATTACTCCTATAAAGGAGGCCCAGGTTAAGGGGAATTATGACGGGGGATTACTCAAGAAAAGGAGGCCCATTGTTTAATTATTATCTCATCTTAAAGGATGAGGATGAATGAATGAAATCTCTGACATTAGTGACATATAGATATGTGAATCACTATGTTTTTTAAGAGATATTCCACAGAATTCCTTTCAGATAAGGATGTCAATCAAGAAAACATGCCATAAATGGCTTTGAAGAGTGTCTTAAAGATTGAATCTTGAATAGGAGAGGTGGAATGGCATAAGAGGGGTTAAATGGGTAGGAAGGGAACCCAAAAAATAGAAGGGGCGCACTAGTCCTGGCAGGCGCGCGGGTTCTGCATGGGCGTGCAAGTCCTGGTCGTGCAGGTATACCTGCACGACACATGGGTACTTGCGCGATTTTCAACCCTTAGAGTAATATTTCGGCGATCCTTGATCAATGCCTTTATAATTATCCCTAGAGGCTTTCCAAAAGATGGCGCACAAGTTATGGTGATGAAGTAGGGTGGTTCACAAGTGTGTCCATTTCCCTTACGGGTAAAACAGTTAGGCGCGCAAGTGTTAGTGAATTATAACACTTAGACCTTACTCCTCTTGTTTAGACATTCCATTTTCCGTAAAGAATTACCCTAGAAGTGTTCAGAAGACCTGAAGAAGAGACTTGGGCATTCAAAGCTCTGTATCTGAATTCCGGAAAAATTCCTCCCCGAAATGGGGGGCCCATGGGGTCTATTTATAGGCTGGAGAAGGGCCCGATTGGTTATCACTTAGGGCATGCAAGTCACTTACGCGACCAGTAGGCAGTGCACAAGTATACTTGCATGGAAGTAAAGGAACTTGCACGGTGCATGTGAATTTGACTCCTTTTTCATTCCTTTTTCGATTTTTTATGTTTTCTTCAGAGGATGAATCAATTTGTGCTAAGTCATTTCCCTTTCCATTCTTTTAGAAAATGTGATGAAAAGGAGCGTAAAAAAAAGTCCCCCCTCAGAGCTGGATCCGAAAGAATAAGGATGTGACTCTGAGGAAAAGAAGAAAAACAAAGGGAAAGAGGCACACAGGTGTTCACTGCGCAACCATCATCACGCAGGTGCGATGACGCAAGGCTAGAGCGCGCTGGCTGTAGGCGCGCAGTTGGCTGGCCTGGCCTATATATATGCGCTCACTTGTCACGCATTGCACAGAACTTCATATTTTTGAGCTCTCACCGTGCAGGTCATCTTCACCACGCAAGTTGCTGTCTTTTCCGCTTTTCCTTTATTGTCGCGCTTCTGTCAAGGTATCTGGACCTGTGCGGTGATACTTGTGTGCCAAATACTGGCACGACACATTCACACTTGGGAACCTGGTTTAGACTTGCACGCCTTAATTCCTTTTCCATTTTTTCTGAATTCCTTCACAAATTTTATGAAAAATCAACTTACTTAAGAGTTAGTTATTCAACTTTTGTGCAGAATCAATGGCTCTCAGGAGAATTGGAATAGCAGATGAACTGGAAAGAAAACGTCTTGATGGTATGATGGATATTATTGGCCATGATTATTATACCATCAAAGATAGAACTCTTCCAGATTTCTCCAAGTATCTGAAGAAATATCATCACGACTTCCCCCAAAGCACATATATACCTTTGTATGGCTATGGTCATCTGCGAGAAGTCGCTATTCCAGAGGCAAAAAACAATCTCCCATTTTCGTGGTTTCAGAATTACACCAACTTTGCTTCAGAAAATATCTCATGTGGAGGAGGATTTATAAATGCTGGAACAGTGGAGAAGGCCCACATGATGCATCATAGACCTTGTACACCAAATTTAAAACCTCATAAGCCCAAGCTACAACCACATTGTCATCCTACAATCTTCCGAAACGCTCAGATGGATCAATACAAAGGCTGGAAGAAAAGTTAGGACTTCCGTCATGGGGGAGGTGTGAAGCCATCTTGGATGTGGGCTTACTGGGTGCGACAAAACAGTTCAGAGTTTGTCGAGGATTTGTAAGGAGTGGTGATTAACGAAGCTATTTGGGTTGGGAAACATATGTTTACAGACATGATAACTTTGTGCCGGAGATACTCAGCCACTGGAGCCCAGAAACTAATTATTTCCACTTGACTCATGGAGAAGTAGGCATCAGTCTCTGGGATGTCCACAGGATTTCAGGGGTTCCAATTTTGGGCGACATGTATGATGAATTCATTCCTCCCAAGGTGACTTGGAATGATTCAGAGAAGACTCCTGCTTTAGCTCGGGAATTATTTAAAATATTCCACAAGCTCAAGAGTTCAGAGACCGCCTTAACTCATTCTATAAAGGATATTCATCATGAGGAGTGGATGAATATATTTCATATTGAGAAGAATAAAGAAAAGGATCCAAAGGAGAATGAGCCGAAAAAAAGGAAATCCAAGGATAAGAGGCCCACCCGTCCTACCACCTTCCCAAAACCTGATAAGAGGGGTGCTCCTGGCACATTCATGCCAACTCTAGAAGAAGGAGAGTTTGAGAAATGGGGATATGAGGTGAATCAAAGGATCCCGAAGAAGACTCGTCTGGCATGATTCTTGGTTTTGTGGCTCAGATTTTATCGCATTCCAGTCAGGGATTCAAAGGGAGGCATCAGGCCAGGGACCTTCGTCATTGTGGCAATGTTTGCTGATAGAAAAATGGTTGGGTTTTCTACCCCCATTTTAGCAAAGATTCATAGGATTCTACTTCATATCTTCATGGGTAAATCTCCTTTAAGAATAGTGGGACTATTCCATGTTTTATGGGGATGGATCGCCACTCACTTCAAGACATAATGCCTATGACATGAAAGTGAGGCTGAGCATGTTTAAGGAATTCATCTTCTTTCCCTATGGAAATCCTCCAACCGGGCGGTTTGTTGATGATGGAACAACCCACTTGGATTTGAGGGAATACATGCTGGCTTGCAGAGATGGTATGATAGTTGCCAGGATTGACGAAGAAATTATATACGAGGCATATGCTCCATATATATTTGAATTTCAATTCAAGTGTCTGCAACAGATTGTTGTATATCCCCCAGTACATGTCAGGTTAGAGCAACAACTAATGGTTGCTCGACAACTGTGGCTGTTGACGTCAAGGGAGAAGACTGGGGTGGTATTTGATCTACCAGTTGAAAAAGTTTCACATAACATGACCACATATTATGCTGAGCACTGGATAGCATCATACCCTAAAGGGGTGCTGAATCACCCAGTTTATCAGGTGGGGAAAAGGAATAGGGCTGTAGAGAAAGAAACCATTCCCCATGAAGGTGATGCTTCCCCACCTGAAGCTAATTCTCCAGATTCCTCCTCTAGGACTGATTCACTAGATTCCCATGATGGGGATGATGAGGCTCAACAAGTGGAAAAGAGGCCTTGTGCCCGATATAATCCTTTGGTTAGAATCAAAAGACATACTCCATCAACTCCTGGTGAGTTACTTCACTGTAGTAATTTAATCACCATCACCTTATAAAGAAATAAGTCGTATTTTCTTATTCTATATCTATAGTTACAGGAGCTGGGAAGAAATTAAAGTCGAAGATTGTAGGACCTTCCTCGTAGCCTTCATATTTAAGCCCAGAGGCTATCCAGACATGGCGGAGTTTATACTGTGGTACAGAGACCGCCTGGCTGGATTTGTGTGTGGGTCTACAACTTCTTGAAATAGGGAATCTTCTGGCTTCTACAGATATCAAATATGAGGATAACCCCAATGAAGTGAGGGCTTACATCAGAGAGATGAAAATGATCATATATGCCACTGATGAGTCCGTTCCTAGCACCAGACAGGTGAAGGAAATGATTGATCGTGGTGCCACTGAGGGGGATGGTGGTTCTGGAGATGAGGAGTGGCATGATTATGTGGCTCCTGAAGATGTAAGTTTTCTTTCTTTATTTGCTTTGAAAATTGATTCCATTCGAAGATTTGTTTCTTAATGAAGTTATTTTCTTCATCTTGCAGCTTGAAAATAAAGGAACTACTGAGGTTCCCTCACCGTAATATAGCCCTGGTGGTACTGCCATTGGGGAGGCTGCTGAATCTCCTCGTGAACCGGGTGAGATATCTCTAGGCCAGCAGGCCATGAAAGAGGAGTTGGACATGGCCTACCATTTTCCAATTAATGTTCCAATAATGGAGACAGCTGACACTCCCAAAAAGCCAATGAATCAAAAGCAACGAAGGAGGAAGTCCACGGCTAAACGCTTTATTAGTAGCGGTAAGTCATTCGGGTAATCATGAGTCTATACACCTGAAAAGGTTTCTCAATTTTCTGGGGATTGCAAGGGTTCTTCAATTTCCCCCATGAGGGAAAGGACTGATCCTCCTTCGAGGACAACGGAGGGTGCTTTGGAACAATCGCAAATTCAGGCTAACTTGGATGCTTATGAAAAAGAGCCAACATCTATTCCCGGTACTGCTCCTACTGCTGTTACAAATAGAGATTCACCTTCACTAGAATCATTGGCGGCTGCAGAAATTGAATCTGCTATCCTTCCTGAAGAAGTTGTCCAGGGTTAGGGGCCGCAGAATGATGGTCTCCATGATGAAACATCAAATTCTCCCACTGGTGAGACTAACCAGGATTCTGAAATATCATTGGATGAAATGATGAATCGTGGCATGTCTTTTGAAGAATTTTATGATCATTCTATGTTATTATGTGATTTATAAGACCTTGGGAGTGAGTGTTATCCTTCTTCTATTAAATTTTCTTATAATTTACACATCTAATCATGATTGAAAATAATATGCAGTTCCATCCATAGAAGCTGTTGAACTGCCAATGCCTGAAGAGGGTGTGGACATTGATGTCAACCCTACCATTGCAGAAACATTAGCTCAAGTGGAGATAAACCCAGTAAACCCTCCTGAGACCCATCTTTAATATTCTGTTAAAACTAGGAAAGATGTGGAGGAGTCTTCTCAAGTTGGTGATCTACTGTTAGGTAATGATTGTTCTGAGTTTCAAGATAGACAACCAACTTCCATTATTCTATGAAACTAACCATACTTTTAATTGATCAAACAAGGCCATCAACTTCAATGACTAGAACTGGAGGTGAAGTCTCAACCTCCACCAAAACAGTAGTAGAAGTTGATGCAACCAGGGTCAGGGGGAAGGAGCCGAACATGGAACTTTCTTAAGTGCATTAATCATAGATTACATGCCCCCCCATGTGATGATGTTGTTGAATCAAACCCAGAGGTGCTTAAGGCATTCAAGTTTTCACGACGCACGACATGGAACAAAATATGGAAAATCATATCTGAGGTGACTTTATAAGAGCTATCATTGAAGATACCTTGATTGTCGTCCCGGTTTGTCATGCTAGGACTTGGAATTTTTGGATACCAAGAGATCCATATCGCGGTGAAACAAGTCATCTTCAGGAGGGAGCATGAGAAAAAGTGTCATGAAGATCGGACCAGGGTGAAAATGTTAGTCAACATCGGTGAATTTGAGGCTGCGGTATCCCAAGCTGAGGCTGACTATGCTGCCAAGATGAAGGATCTGAAGCATAAGATCAAAGAAAAATTCATCCAGCAGGTGCATCTCCATCAACAGTTAGATGTTGTAACTGGGGAACTTGACCAGCTCAATAATTCATTGGAGGGTGCTCAAACGAATGGTATGAAAGCCATTGCAGATGCCAAGAAGGTACTCCATCAAGCTGAGAAGAGTGAAGCTGGTCGAGTGCACGAGCATCAAGTAGCTGTTGATGAAGCTCAGGATGATGTACTTCAAGTGAAGACTTATGTTGACAGTCTTTTGTAATTTCTTGAAAAAGAGAAGAGGCTCCAATCTGTGAATTTCCTTCTAATTCTTGTGAATCAATGGAGAATACTTTTATCTTCAATCATTTATGCTTGTATTCTTTCACTACCTACTTTAAATTTTACCTAATCCAATGGGCCTAGTAAGCATAGTTTGATTTTTACTAGGATTATTATAAATAACCCTACAAACTTTGAATCTTTTAATTGCTCAATATTACCTAAATCATACAAAATGTATGTTTAGTGAGCTGGAACTTGACTTTTACTCAGAGTTACCTTGTCTTTTGTGGGAAGTTTAAATTCATGCACGTCAGACATAAAGAGGCTAATGTTTAAGGTCGCAATAGCTTTGACTGAATGAATTAGAATTGACTCAATTCTTTGACAATTTATCCGAAAACATATTACCATACTCATGTATGAGGGAAAATATGTAAACTATAACTTATGAAAATTTGAATCTGAGGAATGATATGGAAAAGAACTAAAAAGGAATTAGAAGAAGTATTTCTCAAGAATGAAGTTACCATTATTTAACAAACCCGTTATGGGGTTAAATTATGCAAGGCCACCTAATGGAATTGGATGCATAGTCAAATAAATAGCATCTTTTAGCTGACAGGTCCGTTATGTAGACAACTTATGCAAGGTCACCTAAGGGCACGTGCTTCATAGTCAGGCAAAAGAACTCTTAGAAATTTACTTTTCTAGTGCTAAAAATCTAGTGAAAGTTCATGGAGATTCAAATATTCCAATGTATAGAGCTTTCTATATGGAAAGAAGTACTCAAATATGGAGAAGATATTTCCAAACATGATTATTGAAGAACTGGATGGATATCACTCCTACGAAGGTCTGACCCAAACATAGGGAAGGAGAATATAAACCATAGACTTGAATACATTCAGATCATGAAAAAGGATATGGGAAAAGTTTGTTAAGGATGGCTATTTTTTCGGATCCCTAAATATTGTCAGTAAGACAAATATGGAAAAAAGAGGACTTCGTTCCAAGAATGAGGTTACAAGTATCTGAAAAACCCGTTAGGGGGTTGAATTATGCAGGGACACCGAAGGGCATTGGCTGTATAGTCAAATAATAGTACCTTTTGGGTGAAAAATCTGTAATGGAGACTGTTTATGCAAGGCCTCCTAAGGGCACATACTGCATGGTCATGCAAAAGAACTCTCAGAATTTCAGGCATTTTGTGATTAGAAGTTAAGAATGGGTTATGAAGATCTGAAAATATTTAAGGTTAGGATTATGACACATAAAGATGGGTATTTCCCAATGTATTCAGAGATACATAGATCAATTCTAACCATAATCATGTTATGGATGGGTCCTGAATTGAAATTTTGGACTTAACTACGTATCCCATAAGGATGGGAATCAAGCCATACGTAGTTATTGAACTACAGTTTAAGATCTTGTGGGACAAAAGTATTGGAGATCTTAGTTTAGGGTCATAGAGCTTGGACCATTATAAGAAATTCACAGTGTGTGTTTTCAAGGGGACTTTTCAGCCAAGGAACTGAAAGAGGAATTTGGGGTTAGGCACAAAAGACTTGGGGCTGGATTCCAGGGATACTCAAACATTCCTACATATCCCATAAGGATGGGAATCAATCCCACGTAGTTCTAGAAAAACCCTCTGTAAAAATTTGGTCTGTATAAGTGAAGGGTGAAAGGAGACTTTAGTGCAATGATGGTTTGACACAAAATAAAACATTCGGGCATTTCTATGTATGCACGTAGTCTTTGGAATGAAACATAATTAAAAATAAATGTAAATAATGATTCCCTCTTAGGTGATGATATCAAAAAATATTGTAGTTTATTGTCAAACTAGAGAAAAGTGTTGTATAGTTTGACATAGTATAGCAATGAAGAAAGTGAACAAATGTAACGATATTGATTATAGGGGCGGTTTCACAAATCCACATCGTATGAGATGGAGGTGAACCGATGTGAAGAGATTGGTTTTGGGCTTGAACCTCGGAAGGTTTCCTACGTACCCAGCCTGGAAGGCAAGGATCAAAGTCCACGTAGTTCAATTAATTAATTAATTAGTGATCAAGTTATCCTTGGGGACAATGACCTAAAAATAGTGTTGGGACATACCCATGGTTAGTAACCCAGAAAGAGTGTTATGGTTTATGTTTTCTCTAAGATCACGTGAGTCATACTCGGTGTGAGAAACAAGAGGTTACAACAACCTTAACGATGCACAGTTTCATGTCATTTAGGACATATGAAGGGACTATGCAGTTTAAAGTCTTGCAGTTAGGACTATTGGTGATGCACAGTTTAATGACATGTAGTAGGGACAAAGTACAGTTTAATGTCATGTAGGACATATTAAAGGACTTTCTGTATAGTTTAGAATCATGTAATTAGGACAATGGGGACAATACAGTTTAATGTCATGTTGGACAAAAAGAGGACTGTGCAGTTTAATTTCATGCAGTGAGGACAAAAGATTACACCATTCAACGTCATGTTGGACGT
This sequence comes from Viscum album, assembly GCA_963277665.1. NCBI lineage: Eukaryota > Viridiplantae > Streptophyta > Magnoliopsida > Santalales > Viscaceae > Viscum > Viscum album. Next base: position 1,444,701,536 of record OY728165.1, on the reverse strand, counting down.
ATTAAGGACTTTTTCGCAGTTTAATGTCATGTTGGACGAAAAAGGGATGATACAGTTTAGCGTCATATTGGACGTAAGTGCCAATAGTTTAAGGTCATATGCATGGACCATTGGTTATGTAGTTTAATGTCTTTCTTGACATAAGGGAATTCTATATAGTTTTACATCACATAGAAAGTACGATGAAGGGTGACACAGTTTAGTGTCATGTTGGACGTATGTGAACATAGTTTAAGGTCGTATGCATGGACCGTGGATGGTTCAGTTTAACATCAAGCTGGATGTAAGGGACGTGAAAATATTTTAAGGTCATACGCCTGGACCGTGGATGTATTTTGTGTTCATACAAAAAATTTCTTCAGAAACATAGCATTGGTTGGAGTAGTGATGAGTTCTCCATCCGTTGAGTTTAAAGAATAAGCTCCATTGGAGTAGACCTTATGTATTGAGTAAGGTCCTTCAAATTTTGGTTCAAGCTTGGGAGGTTTTTTTCCTGGTATCATTGGAGTTCTGAGAACTAATACTAATTCTCCATGAACGAATGAACAAAGACGAACTTTTTTGTTGAAAGCTTGTGCTATTCGATTCTGATAGACTTCTCAGTGGTGCAATGTGCACAATATTTCATCATCTAACTGTTCCAATTCATTAAATCGCTTTTGAGATTGCTCATCTGTAGATGACTGATCAAAAATGGCTACTCTGAGTGAGGGTAATTGAACCTCAACTGGAAAGACGACTTCTGTTCCATATACCAATGAGTATGGAGTTGACTGCGTTGCAGTGCAGGTGGTGATCCGTTAATCCCATAAAGCATGAAAGATTTTATCAGACCATGACTTCTTTTCTTTATCCACCATCTTTTGTAGTATATTTGAAAGAGTCTTGTTGAAGGCTTCTATCTGGCCATTGGCCGCTGCATGATACCGAGATGAATGGTTGGATTTGATGTTGTATTCTTGATACAACCTCTTCACCTCGGATGAACAGAAGTTGGTGCCATTGTCCATTAATATGGTATGAGGGACACCAAATCTGGTAATTATGTTAGACTTCATGAAGCTAACAATGAATTTAGAACTGAATTCCATAAGAGGTATTGCCTCTTCCCATTTGGAAAGAAATCAGTAGTAGTAAGAATATACTTAAACTGCTTAGCCGTAACTGAAGGGTAAGGTCCCACCACATCCATTCCCCATGTGGAAAATGGCCACGAGTATTTAGCTGTATGAAGCAAATCTGGAGGTTTATAAATGAAGTTGGAAAATACGTGGCATGAATGACACTTCTTTGTGAACTCAACACAATATTCTATCATTGAAGGCCAAAAGTATTCAAGCCTTCGAATCTGATCAGACAGTCTATGTCCAGACTGGTGGGCACCAAAGACTCCTGGATTCACTTCTTTCATGACAACCATTGTCTCTATACCATCAATGTATCTGAAGAGAACTCCATCAAAACCACATTTTTAGAGAATTTTCTCTAGGTGATCTGGGCTATCATAAAGATTAAAATTGACCACATGTCGCCGGATTTGTTCTTTCTCGGATCTATCGGGTGGAAGTGGTCCATTTTGAACGTATTCACTGATAGGTGGCATCCATCCTGTAGTATGACCATACGGTTTAGGAATGGGACTAATTTCATTAATTTCCTCTGTTCTGATTCCAACATAAGATGAAATTGCACGACGGTGGGCAGTACTAATGGTTGTCTCGTCCCGATTTGGACCTTCCAAAGTTGTGGCTATATTAACCAGTGCATCAGATTGAGCATTTTGTGATCTTGGGACATAAGAAAATGTCAGTTCCGAAGGGAATTCCGCCATTAACTCTATGACGTAATCATACAAAGGGATTAGTTCTTCTTTTCTAATTGAATAATCCCCATTGACATGTTTGATTACCAGGTCGGAATCACCTTTCACCATTAAGTGATTCACTTGTTCTTGAAGCGCCAATTCCAAGCCTGGGATGAGAGCTTGGTATTCTACTTCATTATTGGTACCAACTTCCCACAATAAGAATGAATAAGGTAACACTGCATTTTCTAGATAAATGAGCACAATTTCTAAGACAACTTTGTTGAATTTAGTATTTTCCATTTTTATCTTCGTTGCAATTCTTGAAGCACCATCAAAATACATTTCACATACATGAGGACTATCCGGAATATAGAAGAATTCCTCATCAGGGAGTTCAATATCTAAAGATGTATCTTCTACCGAAGGATGTTCAGCAAGGAAATCAGCTAGATCTTGGCCCTTTATTGCCTTTTGAGACACATACTGAATGTCGAACTGCTTCAAAATAACTGTCCACCATTCCAGACGTCCTGTAAGCATTGGATGACTAACGATTAATTTGAGCGGGTTATTGCGAGATACCAATTGGACCTCGTGATGTTGCAGGTGGTGTCTCAACTTCTGAACTGCAAAGATTAATGCCAGGCAACACTTCTCAATACTTGAATACCGAGTTTCTGCTTCATGAATAGTCCGACTGATGTAGTAGAGGCTATTTTCATTCCCAGCATCATTCTTCTGAGCAATAAAGGCACCCAATGATCGCTCTAAATATTTCACGTAGAGGATAAGTGGTCTTCCTTCAATAGCTGGAATGAGTACTGGTGGACTAAAGAGGTATTTTTTGATAATATCGAATGCTTCTGGACATTCTTCAGTCCACTGGTAAGTGACTCCCTTCTTCATCAATTTGGTGAAGGGTAAACTTTGGCCTGCCAAATTGGCGATAAAACGCCGAATATATTCTAAGTTTCCTTGAAGTACTCCTAATTATTTCAAATTTTGAGGAGGTGACATACCAAGGATTGACATTTTCTTCTCAGGATTGACTTCAATACCATGATGGCGTACGACGAAGGTGAGAAATTTTCCTAAGGATACCCCAAAATCACATTTTAAGGGGTTCATCTTCAAATTATGTTGTCGATGATTGCAGAATATGACTTCCAAATCAGCCAAGTGATTATAACATTGTTTGGATTTGAACACAAAATCTTCCATATAGAATTCAACAAAATTCCCCCAAAAGGGTTTGAAGATACGATGCATGGCATGCTGATATGTTGCGCATGCATTCTTCAAGGAAAAGGGCATTACCTGATAGCAAAACACACCCTGAGGGGCCCTAAAGGCTATATATTCCTCGTCATCTGGGGCCATTCAGATTTGATTATATCCAGAATATCCATCCATGAATGAATGTTCTTCATAGCCAGCTGGCGCATCAATTAAAAGTTCTGTAATGGGAACTGGAAAATCATCCTTAGGAAAATGCTGATTAAGATCTCTAAAATCAATGAAAACTCTAATTTTCCCATTTTTCTTTTTCACTGGGACAATATTAGCCAACCTTTTGGGATATTTCACTTCTCTAATGAAGTTCTCTTTGATGAGATTATCCACTTCAGCTTCAATTTTGGAAGCATAGATTTGGTGTGTTCTTCTAGCGGCTTGTTTGAATCCTCGATGCTCTTCCAGTAAACCCAAATGATGAGTGGCCACATCAGGATCAATCCCTATAATCTCTGTATAGTTCAATGCAAATATATATCAATTTTTCTTTAGAAAGGAAATATACATCTCTTTCTCTTCAAGAGTCATGGCCGCAGTAACTAAAGTGGGGCGTGGATCTTCTTTTGTAGCCAGATTTATTTCTCTGAGTTCATCCACTGTGGTAGAGATACCATCTTCAAATGCTAGAGGAGAATCTCTGATTTCTTCATCTTCTTCTTTAACATGTGTTATTTCTTCTGTTTCTACATTCATAGTGGATGATGAAGCAAAATTTCCATGATCAGAAGAAATGTTAAAATTTTAACATATTGAAGAAGATGCTTCCATTTCTGGCCCAATTGATGATGAAGGGTCTTCCATGGGTAATAAATAGGAGATTATGGATCGAGAATCAACATCATGATTCACCTCTGACATTTATATAACTTATTCTGGACTGAATGACAAAGTATTGACTTGCAGGATTTCAGCGGATGAAATGAAGACATCTCCATTTGGGCTTTCATCACTGCTTGGTGGCTCACCAATTTCTCCCATGTTGTCTGGATCGATTGACGTAATAGACAATATGGATCTTTCCATAAGTGTATTTTGTTTTGGGTCTACCTTGTCAATTTGACTGATAAGAAACACATAATATGTACTCACATGTGTAAATGGATTTAATGTAATCTTCTCCAAACCATATAAAGCATTAAATTTGGTAAGCTCCCTTATTGTGGATTTCTCCTTTCCTTTCATGTGATATAATTCTGCCTCAATGTATTGATATTCACATGTCTTGAACGGGGCCTTATCATTATACAATGTCCCAAATTGACCATCGAAACAATATTTGAGACATTCATGGTATGATGAAGGGATAGCCACATGTTCTTATAGCCAAGGTCTTCCAAGAAAGATGTTGAAGGCTGAATATTGATCAACAACCATGAAATATGAATTAGATACAAGATATCCAAACTGAGTTCTGAGTGTAATCTCACCCAGTGGTTCTTGTTCATTTTTATCAAATCCTTGTAGCATCATGTTAGAAGGAGATAAATCAGATTCCGTGAGGCCCAATCGATGAAGTGTACGAATGGGCATGAGGTAGACTCCTGAATCATTATCAATGAAAGCCCTTAAGATGTCTACACCATTGTACTTGCCAGATAAATAAAAAGGTCTAATGTGTCCATGCACGACATCATATTCATCTTCATCTGTGAAAGATATCACTGCATGGCATTCTGCCGGATTATTCTCTATATGATAGACTTCAGCTGCAACAGTTTCAGTTTCAAACTCATGACGACTAGACAAAGCCTCAATGAGTTCCTCCTGAAGATCCTTTGATAAATTCAATGCATAAAAAATTGATAACGTGGCCAGTACTTGGGCCAGGTGTTTCAATATATCATTATTTTGATCCAAATGTCTGCCTTTCCCAACAAGAACATGTGGTTTAGCAGGTGCCTTGGAAGTTGATGTTTTGTAAGTTGATGCATCTTGTATCGGGGTAGGAGTTGGTAATACTCATGGACTTGGAAGATTAGACCTATTAGGTCTATTTACTTGATGATAAGAAGAAAGTGGAATATTCCACCGGTCTTCCAGAATAATTGTGTCAGGACTGAATTTGATATTGGTGGAAGAACATTCTTGTTCTTGTTGAGCTCACTGAAGGGCTCTACCACGAGTTTCTGCCACATACACAGTTCTAGAAAGAGTAGAATTGGAATAGTGGCATTTGAAAGATCCACGTCTTCCCCTGTATCCTGAGCCTCTGGAACTTCCTCTGATTCCTCTGTTTTATATAGGTAATTCAGGCTCATCAAAGTCGAATCTGCAACTGGCATATGGATCTATTAATTGAATCATATTAACAGAACCAAAGATCAACTCTTCATCTGATGAAGACTCTGCCTGATAAACTGGTTTAGGCTGTGCCGTTTGGTGGGGCAGTGCCCGTGGATTTGAAGTAGACGGCATGAAATCTATTAGAGTCAAAGATAACTTAGGCTTTGACACATACTCATCTTCTTCTGATTGTTCCAGTTTCTTGTAATTGTGCCATTTCTATGAGGATTTTCCCTCTGATGAAGAGGGTTTTGATACGGAATTTATGGAAGAAGGCACAATTGGTTTTTTCAATTGTGTTAATAAAATAGCATGAGTTTGGTTGATCGTCTTTCTAAGCATCCAATCATCATATTTTTGTGCATTTTTGCTTTTGAATTCTTGTCATTTTCCTTCCTCCTATGGAACTGTAGTAGTAACACATGCTACCTGAGATGAAGAACCATTCAGTTTGACTTGTCCCGAGTCGACCATATTTTGTCGGATGTCTTTGAAGACAAGACACTCTTGGATGGGATGCACCAACATTTGATGAAAGGGGAAATAATTGGGACGATCTTCATCTCCTTTCTTGTTTGGACTCTTGGGCCTTAGAAATTGAACTAGATTATTTTCCAAATCCGAAATGAAGTAGCTAGGAACTTTTTCATTTCGGAAAGAGTAAAATTTTCACTTTATATCCTCAAATTGTTTTTGTCTTTGATCTCTTTTATCATCTTGACAAAACGGTATCTGTTGTTGGCGCTCAGGAGGTCAAACCCTTAGAGAAGATGAAGGTTTTGAAGTAGAAGTAAGTACAGGTTCTTGTTTAAGCATAACTGTAGCAATCTATGCTTTACCCATTCTCCTTCCTGGAGCTGATTGAATTACACGAGCTTTATCCTTATCCTGTATAAGGGATTCTTCAATCTTCTGAGTGATTGAAGTAAGGTCTCGAAACCCTCCTATGTATTTCCCAGGGATCAACGGAGTGCGTAATTCGTCATGCAGATTTGCCACACAGTTTGGCAACAATTCATTTTGAGGGTGTGCTATGCTTAGGGAATATGTTAATCCCTTCTGGCGAGCAATGAAATCAGAGAATCATTCATTCTCCCTTTGCTTATAGTTTTTAAGAAAAAAAACTGTTGTCTTTGGCAAAGTTGAGCTGAATTGAAGAAGAAATCATTGACGGAGATCTTCCCATTCAATAATTGAACGGGATTGCAAGTTTGTGTACCAGACAAAGGCTGGTCCTTCCAAGGTTCGAATGAAGCATCTGAGTTTCACTCCTTCTTTCTGCTCCGGAGTTCCCATCATAGGATTGCAACAAGACACGTAATGCATCAAATGCAGTTCAGGATCACCTGATCCATTGAAAATAGGGAATACAGGGATTACAGAACTTGATGGGGGAGAGATTGAATCTACCCATTCAGGGTAAGCTCTCTTTTCTGGTTGAACCTGCGCATGTTTCCCTTCCATAGTCTCTAACTGAGCTATTAATGAATCAATGGTAGTTATTAATTTTTGAAAAACATCCGATTGAACTTGGACTTGGTCAGGTGAAATGACTAGAGCTTGGACAGATATGGCAGCTGGTAATGCAACTAATGGCAGCACTGCCAATTGTTGTTGCACTCGACCCATAGGATTAGACCCGTGAGAGTGTACTGGTAAAGGAGGATATTATTGATCCATCTCAGTAGCTGTAACAAACTCCCTTGGATGACTGACTCCAGCACGATTAGGAGGAAGACTACCTTGAAGTAATTCTGCGTTCAACCTCCTCAATTATTCCATTTCTTCATATTGTTGCCCAAATCTTTGCTCTAGCGAGAGTGATTGGCCTTCTTAGAGGAATGATATGTAACCTGATACTTTCCCCTCCCTTTGTTGGATCCCTTTCGGAGAGGGGGAAGTGGGTTACTTGAAGGATTACCTAGATTCTGAGTAATCTTTTGATTTCGTTTATGCACAACTTCTTCATTTGTGTCTGTGCGTACATCTTCTTGACTAGGAACCTCTTCATCTGAATCCCCTAAGTGAGCCTCATCTGTTGAATCAACAACAACGACATTGATGACATTTATTGATGCATAATGCATTGCATCCCTTCTATCATCATTTCTGTGATACTGTCTTCTTCCATGTCTTTGATGAGACATTTCTTTTTGTTGATTAGATCCATCAAGAACTTCTTGACGAACCATAATTTGGAGGGAATCTCCTAATAATTTGGCTCTTCGTTCCTCTTGTGGATTCTTCCCCAATCGAGAGAAGACTGACTTTCACTGAGGAGGGGATTGATGATTTGAAAAAGTCCCCAGTCCGGTGGACTGGGGCTGTTCCTGCTACCTCTGCTCAACTCCTTGAATCCTATTTGTTGATTCTGAGGGTTGGTTTAAAAGAGTCCCCATTCTGGAAATATGGGGTGGCTCTTGAAATGATATTTATGAGACTTTATCAAAATATCTCATGATATTACGGACCATAGTCGTGAAATTAGATGGATGCATCAACCTGCATCCACTTTTATCACCCGGTTCAAAAGACCGTTGGATAATTTCTGACACTTCTATCACTTGGTGATGTTCTTGCTCCAAACGAGAGACATGTTCAATATTCTCTTTCACTTCATGAAAGAGTAATTCAAAAACTTGTTCTCTGTATGCTTGATTTTGAGAGGAACTAGTCGAAGCTTGTTGATGGGAAAGCTTTTGATTAAAAACAAAGCCCTTTGACTTTGGCCGGCCATGGGCAATAACATTGCATGAGACCATTTTTGGTGTGATTTTCTGATTGGAGAGTACAGTGAAATGTAGTTCTCCATGTACACCCCATCCTATAATATGAATACCATATGGGGCATTGGCAATTAACTGGCGCAATCTTCTTAGTGCACCAAGTCACGAACGCTGAAGGGATCTCTGCTGCTTTTCAGCCTTCGGATATCGAGAGACTGATAGAGATACCAAATCATTCTAGAATTGTAACCCCTCTATTATCTTAACATGATTTTCATTGTCATCATAAGATAATACTTTCTTTTTAAACTAACAAAGAGTTTTCCATACGTTGAGATGAATATCATGAATTCCCTCTTTCGTCAACATCTCTGGAATTTCATATTGAGAGTCACCCAGAGGCCAAAACATAACTGGCACTTCACCTTTCGCCAGTTTTTTTCTCATGTTCAGCATTTCCTCATTATCATTTAATGAAAAGTCTTCTACCTGATTTGACTAGAGATAGTGCTTCTTTGTTGCTTCATCAGATTCAACAAAATTGGTAGAGAAGTCACTGATCAAACTAGAAGATGCATGACTTAGGGGTGGTTCAGAGAATGACCTACACCCTGGGCTATCTTCCAATTGAAAAAGTATTTCACCTGCTAGCGATGAAGCATCAGACGTGACTGGTTTCACATTTGAAAGTCCCTCAAGATAAGAGGGCTTTCTCAGCACTACGTTGTCCACTAGAGCATTTTCCAGGAAATGTACATCACTACTTCTGAGAGAACATTTGCAGTGAAATTCATCATCATGGGGAGGACCATCATGGTGGGTTATAGAAAAAGATGAGATATCTTGCTCCTTGGTCTTCTGACCATACATAGTGTTCCTGTGGCTCTCATCTGAAGATGAAACTTAGAGATCGACCAAAATGTCATGAAGCAAGCCTTCCTGAGGAAGTATCTGATGCAGATCTTTGGAATTAATGTTCCCACTATTGGTAACTGAAATAGTAGAATCTTGAGTTGCAACAGATAATTTTCTGAGTGCATCAAGAACTCTAGCATCGAGTAAAGCCTTGTTACAAATTGACTCTTTATTTCTTGAATGTGTTGGGTGGGTCTTTTTTTTAGACGCCTTCTTACTCAATTTAGTAGGTGTGTGTGCCTGATTAGGAGAAATGATCAGGTTAGGCTGATTATCTCCTCTCAAACCAGGTGTATGTGCCTGGCTTGGTTGTCCGTATGATATGGGGGAGTACTCCCCACAACCCTCTTGGACTGGAACAGATGCATGTGTCTATTCTAGAGTGAATTGTTGATGTTTCAATCCACTGGTAGGGATAGATTAGAATTTCTTTCCCTGTGATGCTGCTGAAGCTGTTATAATATCCTTGCAGGCATCCAAAATATGATCAGGGATTTTCTTATGCTCTTTCACCATTGATATAATATGCTTAGTGACTTCAACTACCAGAATTGGGATATAAGTCCATTCCATGCTTGGAGTAGGTGTATGTGCCTTTTCTTGTCCTCCTTTTCCTATCAGTGAATCCTGACAGTACTCAACTGTGGGGGAAGAGAGTTGAGTTTGCCTCCTGTTTGTCGCCAGAGCTTTCTGACTAACTTCTCCATGTGCTACCAAGAGAGACTGTTGTTAGGCTTGATTAATACTAGCAGGTGTATGTGCTTTCGGATTGCACTCTGCCAAATGTGGTTGACGAACATCCTTCAACACTAACAGAAGAGGCTGCTGGCAGGATTGATGAGTTTAAGAAGGTTTATGTGCAAGTTTTCTAGTGGTCAATACACTGGGTTGGCAGGATCCATTATATGTAGTCATACGAGCCTACTGACTGACTGATGATGTATAAACAGGTGTATGTTCCTGCCTATAGTACTCCGTCGGAATTTCCTGGCGGGATTGGCGTGATGCAGCTAGATGAGTCTGCTAGACAGTGGGATTAAAATGGGTGGGTATATGTTCCCACTCATTGCTTTCCACCATGTCAGGTTGGTGGACTTCTCCAGATATGGAAGTGATGAGAATGTGCTCACTGTTGACCGGATTTCACCTCTGGCGATTCGTCTTGCCTACTCGGGTTCGAGGAACCTGAGCCGAATGCCTAGAGTCGGTAACCTCATCATGTCGAGGGTGCACTGTCGCATGATTCTGCTGGCGATTGTTGATAGGATCCCTTGGGAAGAATTCATGTTTCTTTGAATTAAGGCCCTGAGGGGACAACTCATTCACCTCCTCAGAATATGGGAGTGAATGGTGATTGCGTTCAGGGGATAACGACCTGAAACGGTTGGAGATGGTGGTTAGCACCGCTTGCTTCTTGATCAATGGTCGTCGTTGTCTGGACGACCGGTGTGAGTTGTTTACTTGGATGGATTGTCGGGCAGCCTCTTGAGTTGGAATGGAACCGTGTTGATGGTACTCGTTAACCAGCGTGTTTGATACCCAGCATTGGAGATGCTGAGTAGGTGATATCATCCTCAGAGCGTACGATGATCTAATAGGAGTAGCAGTAGTGGAATTTGCAATAGAATTTTTCACAGTAGACGTATTCACAGATCTGAACATGAGAGAAGCCATTTCATAGAATGCAAAAAATCTTGGAAAAGAGTGCATGTTTGATATAACATACGAAATCAAGATAAATTCACCCACTACATCTTTTGGATGAGCGCATATGTCAATGATTGTTTTTGTTGTCCCTCTCATTGAGTTTTAAATAGGGTCCTAACAAATATACAAGACATCATATTGACTTGGTTAAGGATTCACGTTGGGTTCACCATTTTTTGTTTCCTCTAGAATTGGGGATTACCTCATTGATTTAAGATTCAAACATTCCAAGCGGTTTCTAACAGGTTTTTTCGTAGAAACAGAAACATCCAATGATTCCATATTCATTTGAACCTAGTTTCCAATGGTAGGCACTCATTAGTTGTGGATTGATGAGGCTTAGGAATTTTCATTGGTCGAGAGGATGGGAGGTCGGACTCATCACAACGTTTTGAGGGGAATTATTGTCAACTTCGGGACTCTCTTTACAGATTTAAGTAATGTTCGTGACTCCTTATTACATTACCAAGTATAAAATGAGCTTTACTTTAGATCTGACAATCAATGATTGATATATAGGAAATTTATAGAATATTTTATATGTATTCTAGGTTCTTCATCAATAAATAATCATTTGTATTTGTTAGAGATTCTTGGTAAATGGTATCCTTCAACACATAAATGCCTCTTGGTCATTATGATGACCATCATGGTTTTAAATCCACTCAGTGGGGCACTTGAAGTTTATTGTCATTCAGAAGGACATGGGTTATTTCAGAGTTGGGATTGAACCCGCAGATGGGCTACCTACGTATCCTTTGCTTAGAAAAGGAATAAGAACCCACATAGTTCGAGTAAGGGAGTATGATGTTTATGATTGACGGCTTAAATAAAGATATCATAATTACATTTACACTCTAAGCTCACGTGAGTCATGCTCGGTGTGAGAAACAAGAGGTATTGGTAAAACCAGACAATTGTGCCATGAAATATGCAATCATAAGAAATGATGTGGGGCTTAGGTATGTAGGTCTTCCCAAATAGATGAAGATTAGGATTTACTTAAGGGAGGAAATCCCGGAACAGGGTTCATAATGGTATATGTACTTTATGGAGATTTGGATACTCTAATTTTGGGCTTAATCCTTAAAAGGAGGCCCAAATTAAGAGGGGACTTATGATTGGGTTTTACTCCTGAGAAGGAGACCCATATCAAAAGTAAATTAGGACGTATTAAGAGAAATTAAGACTAGGCTTACTTCTGAAAAGGAATCCCAGGTTAAGAGAATTATCATTGGGGCTTACTCTTGAGGAGGATTCCCATATTTGGAAACTCATAGATTATGGATTACTCCTAAGGAGGATTCCCATATTAGGTGATTTTGGGTTACTCCTGAAAAGGAGGCCCAAATTAATGACGAATTGGGGATTATTCCAAAGAAGGATGCCCAATATTAATGATAATTTGGAACTGGGGCTTACTCTTGAAAAGGAGGCTTATGGTAAGGAACATGGGGCTTACTCCTGAGGAGGATGCCCAAATTAGGGGACTTGGGGCTTATTCCTAAAAGGGAGGCCCAATTAAGCGAACATGAACTGGGGCTTACTCTTGAAAAGGAGGCCCAGGTTAATCTGAATTATGATTGGGGCTTACTATTGAAAAGGAGGCCCACTGTTTAAGGATTCTCTCATCTTAAAGGATGAGGTTGAATGAATGACGTCTTTGACATTAGTGACATAAATATATGTAAATCACTAAGTTTTTTAAGAGATATTCCACAGAATTCCTTTCAGATAAGGAATTACATCAAGAAAACATGCCATAAATGGATTTGAAGAGTGTCTTGAAGACTGATTCTTGAATATGAGAGGTGGAATAGAATAAGAGGGGTTAAATGGGAAGGAAGGGCACCTAAAAAATAGAAGGGGCGTGAAATTCCTGGTAGGCGCGCAGGTACTGCGTGGGCACGCATGTCCTGGTCGCGCAGGTATACCTGCTTGACACATGGGTACTTGCGCAATTTTCAGCCCTTAGAGTAATGTATGGGTGATCCTTGATCAACGCCTTTAGAATTATCCTTAGAGGCTTTCCAGAAGATGGTGTGCAAGTTATGGTGAATAAGTAGGGCGGCTCGCAAGTGTTTCCATTTCCCTTTAAGGGTAAAATAGTTAGGCGCGCATGTGTTAGTGAATTCTATCACATATACCTTACTCCTATTCTTTAGACCTTCCATTCTAGGTAAAGAATTACCTTAGAAGTGTTCGGATGACCTGAAGAAGAGACTTGGGCATTCAGAGCTCTGTATCTAAATTCTGGAAAAATTCCTCTCTGATATGGGGGCCCCACTGTGTCTATTTATAGGCTGGAGAAGGGCCCGAGTGGTTATCACTTAGGGTGCGCAAGTCACTTGCGCGACCATTAGGCAGCGCACAAGTATACTTGTGGGACAGTAAAAGAACTTGCGCAGTGCATGTGCATTTAACTCCTTTTTCATTCCATTGTCGATTTTGATGTTTTGTTCAATGGATGAATCAATTTGTGATAATTCATTTCCCTTTCCATTATTTAAGACAATGTGATGAAAAGGAGCGTCAACAATCACCAATGTCTCGTATAAAATATAGCGCCAGGACATGCACGATGGGAGGATCTTCTGGTAGTCCCTGATATACCATTTCAAGTGTCTAATTGTTTCCTTGTATTTGGAGTACATCAAGAGGACGTATCGGTGACATGACATTTCACGGTCATGTGCACACCACAATTAAAGATTTTCAAGGACTGAAACATGTAAGTTCAATAAAGGAACATGAGGAGGAAAACATTATTTTTTTAAGAACTAGGGTTGCACGACAGGTTTACCCCCCACATGGTGTGTTCTCTTAGGTTTCAACATGGGTATGTACTTATGCCAAAACTGGTCGTGTAAAACCGCTACACACGATGTGTTCATCCTGTGACATGGTGTGTAATTTAATAATACCTCCTACCTAAGTTCATCTACATGGATAGAACTATAAGGTTACCATAAACAAAACTACACTGTGTGTTTAAGTTAGTCACGTCGTGTAATTGAAGGATTTTACTAACTCGTGTCGTTGGTCACATGATTGAAGACATGGTAGAGTTCCACATAGCGTGTTTGCACTGGACACAGTGTATACTCCCCAAAGTTCATCCACCCATGTTGTTAGTCACACAGCTTTATACATGGTATCTACAACATGACGTGCACTCCCAGTACACGGAGTGTTTCTCCAAACATTTCCTATCCCCGTGTCTTTTCCCACACAGTCAGTCACACAGTCAAAGACCACACGGTGTGTAGAAAAGGTACACGACATGTACTAAGAAAAATATTTTCTTACAGAAAAGAAGGATACATGTTGTGTATTCATCATCACACACCTTGCGTTCTTGGTTTTTCCGGATAGTAAGCCTCAAAAACTACTTCAGAACCCCATAAAAACACTAAAATAATAATTAAAGTGCCAAATTCTGATCTGTGGGGGGCCGTACTCACTGCAAATCAAAGCATGGAATAATAACATGAATATCATAATATAATTTAGTAAATGTTCAATATGATCCACCAAATTCTGATCCAAGAGGGCCTATAACACCCCAGGGACCAATGCTTGGCATCTATCCAAACATAACATTGCATATATCCAATACTATATCAAAATAGAAGGCATTCTATCATGGAATATATGAGAACAACATGAATATCTAATACAAAATCTATCATAAGACCAGGAAATCAGTAATGTACCCTAAATTGAATGACATTAATGCATGACATGTGATCCCAACCAAGTGCCTATATGATGCATGAGATGGAATACCCTAATATCATCGGGTTGAAACAGACATAGAACCTCAATAATATCAATGATAGCATCAAAAATCATGTATATCAACCAATGGTGAAATCAAATAAATCGTAAACATTTAAAAACCAAGAATTGAAATAGTCTTGTTAAATTGTCTTTTCCATGTACACTGGTTGGCTACTCTCAGCACTACCACAAAAACAGTTTTTTGCAGCCCCCCCCCCCCCCCCTTTATCAGCGCTAACGAAAAAGCACTGATAAAGGGGGGTGCCTTTATCAGCGCTCAAAAAAGCGCTGATAAAGGGTCGGCTTCAAAAAAAAATTTAAAAAAATATTAATATATAAATATAGTTATATTGATATATAAATATAATATATAATTTTTAGATATATTTTAGATAACTATAAAAGTACATTTACACTTATTATACATAATATATAAGATATTAAGTGAAAATGGCTTCTTAAAAAATTAAAAAAATATTTTTAATTAATAATTTGCTAATAATTATGGAGTAATAGTCATTTAATTACAATTGTCTAAAAAAATTAAAAAAATTAAAAAAAGATCCAAAATATGTTGAAAACGCAACTCAAACTTCAAACGACTATAACTTTTGATCTGAGTGTCCGTTTGAGCTCCACCACATATAAAATCGAAGCCTGCGACGATCTATACGTCGTTGTGATGTGGGGGGACCCCAGTCAAGGGATTTTTTAGGCAAAAAAGGCCCAGAAGGCCTCCAAAACTGAGTTTTTAGTCAGGGTAGCCCGATTTTTTAACATTTTGTGGATTTTCACCCTCGTTTAAGGGGGAATTATTGGATTTTTTTGGTGAGGTATGAATTTATTCCAAGGTATTACATTTATATTGATATTATGTCTTTGAAATTTCATCATTTTTTATAATGCACTGCTATTTATAATCAAATATATAACAATATATTCATATTTTTTAAATATTCACACCTAAAAATTTAATTCTAAATATAAAAAATAAAATATATTTACATATAAAATATATTAGCTTTATCTAAATAATAACTAACATCCATTTTATTTAAAATACAATGAATATTTATATACCAATATATAAATCTAACTATATATATATATTAATCTAACTATATATATATTAATCTAACTATATATATATTAATCTAATTACTATATATATATTAATATAACTACATATATATATTAGTATTACTATAAATATATATATTAATATCACCATAAATATATATATTAATATCACTATATATATATATTAATATAACTATATAAATATATATTCATATAACTATATATATGTTAATATAACTATATATATATTAATATAACTATATATATGTTAATATAACTATATATATATATATATTAATATAAATATATATTACTATACGAATAAATATAACTATATATATATATATAGATATAGATATATATTAATACCACTATATATATATATACTAATATTACTATATATATTATAATATAACTATATATATATATATTATAATATAACTATATATATATATTAATATAAATATATATTACTATACGAATAAATATAACTAAATATATAAATATATATATATATAGATATCATGAATTGGAAGGAAAATAAAAATAGAGTAGCGGTAAGGGCTTAGGCGTGTAGGGGGGTGGTCTCGAGGTCAAATCCTGGTGGAGGCAGGGGTGCGCGAGCATGGGGAATATTGGAGCAAGCGTTGTTAAATGGTGGAGGGGGTGCGTGGGGTGCTGTATAGGGGCCGAAAAGTGCTGTAAAGGGGGGGGGGGTTCAAGCGCTATAAAGCCCCCCCCGATTGGCAGTATTTTTTAATTTTTTTAATTTTTTTTAACTTTTATCAGTGCTTTTTTAAAAGCGCTGATAAAAGGGTCCTTTTATCAGCGCTAAAACGAAAGCGCTGATAAAGGGGTACTTTTATCAGCACTTTTTTTTAGCGCTGATAAAGGACCCCTTTTATCAGCGCTTTTTTTAGCGCTGATAAAAGTGGTCATTATCTGCGCTTTTCGGAGCACTGATAAAGGGGACCCCCCCTTTATCTACGCCAGCATTGTCAGCACTTTTTCTAGCACTGATAAAGGCCATTTTTTAGAACTGATAAAGGCCGTATTTGTAGTAGTGCGGGAACTACTTTTTACTAACTACCTATTCCTTGCTATCTCTGTCTATAAGTTCCATATCATAAGTCAAAGAAGAAAATAAGTTCCTCTAATACCACATTGTAACGACCCGGTTCCGGATGCCACACAAAGGTGCCCCATACCTAGTTGGTCACATTTCCTCAAGCACATTTCCCCAAACGCCAGAGGCTGGGGACTAATAGTGAGGGCCATAGGTGTGGATGTGGATGGAAACTATGACATCATTGGAAGAGTATGCACATTGAAATTAAAAATAATCAATATTAGTGGAAATATTAATTCCAAACAACAAGAAAACATCGGAATAATGAAGTAAATAAAAAACTGGAGCATATTTATAAATAATGCATGCCACATATGTCTAGGAAAGAATCCAAATGAGTCACAATACTATAAATATAGTACTAAACCAAGATACCAAATAAAATATGTAAACCCCAGTAGCATTGCAAGCCTTAGCATGGTCCCATGCTATTTCGTTCCACGACAATCAAGTACCTAATGTAGAAGGGATATTGGCCTTATCTATACATGCAACCATATAATTTTTTTGGGTCCAAAATCATGACCCAAACATGTTGTGAGACAAATCCTAGTAGGAAAACACCACATGATTTGTCCCTAACTGTCAGTGAGTATATATATAATAAATAATAAAGAATATTAAGAAAAGAAACAACGAGTACAAAAAAGTAACAAAATCCTACGTTCCCATTTACATTCATTAGTAGTTATTATTAATCATTTAATTAAGTATCACAACATGTATCTCAAAAGACTAACTAACAGGACTAAATCCAAGTTTATTCTTTGGCTTGGAAAACATGTCACAAAAATTAAATATTTACATTAACCCTCTTGGTTTCTCACAAAGAACCCATATGGAAAAATAGTGCAATAAAAAAATCCAAATACATTCTGAGGAATCACTCACCGTTAATTCCCCAAATGGTCATTCTGGCAAACTACAGAATCTATGGGGATGCACTCAACATCAATTCCCCATGTGATCTCACACCATAAACTAGATACAATCTGACGGTGCACTCCTTGACAATCCCAATATTGTCTCGTAATGTAAACTATAGACACTCAGAGGGATCACTCACCATCATTCCCCCATGTGGCTTCTTCATGTAAACTATAGACACTATGAGGGAGCACTAACCGTCAATCCCCCCAGTGATCTAACAACAACAGTTTTTGACAGCCCTGTGAAATTGAATCATGTTAAAACTATATTAAAAATCCCAATGTAAGGTCAACTACTACATGTATATTATATTACAATGCATATGACACACATTTAACAAAAATAAAAAGTCAAACAGTTCCATCCTATCAAGAAAATAATGGAAGAAAGGTATGCCTCATAGGAAACATGGAAGAAAGGGCCATAAACATTCAAAAAAGGAAACACGCTCATCGGGTGTTCCATAAAAATGAAATTTCACATAATATAATATAAAAAACCCTTAATCCATCATTCAATCAAAGACAGATAAAATAGGGTTCAATTTCATTAACCTGAAATACCTGAAACATGGGTAATCAGAACTTTGACATATAAAACTAAAAGAAAAACAATGATAGAAAACCAACCAACTACCTAGATGTTGTACAATCGATATAAATGAATTTCATCCCTTGAATCGACCTATCACGTCATATATCTACAAAATCGTAAAATACTTTCGACCTTGAACAACACTAGAGAGAGAAGTAATCAGGAGGATTGGATCTAAAAGAAGGTAGAACCCACCGGTGGGATTCAAACGCACTTATTGGAGTTTGGATCATACCATGGATGGAGAAATGGTGGATCAGAGAAAATTCGTTGCTTTTGGTCACTCATCGATGAAACGTGGCCAGAAGAAGATGAATATGGGTATTAGACATGACCCTGGTCCGATTAAACAAATAAAAAGAAAATTACATGGTGTGTTAATTTAATGTACATGTCATGTACATCCCTCAACTATCTCTTAATTTAGGAAGGTCACCTCACACGACCAATAAAAGGCTGCTCGTGGCAACCGGGTGCCCAGCTTGTACTCCTTAGTACACAATGTGTAATTATTAAATTTTAAAATTCTTCACTTTTTCTCAAAACGACCCAAAATCAAGATCCATACAAGAAATGAAGATCTCTGTTCTTACATAGACGGTTGAGAAACAATGACTAAAAATACAAATTGTGAGGAACCATTCCTATGAAGGCCCTCTACTGGTTTGTAGCATGGGTGATGAGGCTCATTTGAGATGATTGAAGAATTATTCAAGGAAAACGCCATAAAAGAGGATTTTCTTTTGAATGAGTCCACGAGGGTTGTATCGAATCTTATTGGTTTTGATGATTGTTTGGGTCATACACATTAAAGGTTTCCCATAGATTGGGGCTTACACCAATGGAGGAGGCCCATTTGAATGTGTATGGTATGGGATTACACTAAATAGGAGGCACTTTTGTTAGATATATGTATTTTAGTACTGACACCTATGGAAGCCCACTAAATAAAGGTTAGAGGAATATTTGGAAAAACCTCACTATTTTGAGGTTGTAACCATCACTAACCTCTATTCAAGTGTGATTCATTCTAAAATGTGAGAAACAAGTGTAAGTGGAAGATCTGGAAAACCTCACTATCCCGCATTCCATGGGTGAAGAGGTCAGGGCTACAAGATAAGAATAAAGGGATTTGGCATACCCATCTCCTATCATCATTGTACCATAGATAGTCATGTATGACTAACCAACTCCATATAGCCCATGGGTATGGAGAATAAGGAAGGAATGAATAAAGATAGTTCATGTAAGTGAGATTTTAGGAATACTCTATGATAGATTCACATCCCATAGTTCATGGGGATGAGAGGATGAAAAGTCACTATCCTCAAAGGGAAAAGAAACAATGAACCTATACCTCCACACCTGTAATAGAAAATCCATGGTCTTGGAGACTACAAGGGATTAAAATGGTTCATTCCCTCATATATGATATTAGAAGATTCCTAACACCACCCCTAGGGATGGGGACTTCATGAACGAGTGTATGTATATCGACATGAAATGAGAGGACCCTGCCTATCTAGTGGGATAAGTTAGGGGAAAATATAAAAACGTTAATGCATATTTGAATGGTAGACACACCAATGTTTCTCTTTCCATGTTTTTGTCTTGTTCTGTGACATTAGTGGGGGGTTCAATTCGGTCCCCCTCAAATTATTTATCCAATGGATGAGAATCCCTTTCATTGGTGGCATGAATGAGATATTTGATGGTGTCTCCTGATGGTCATGATATGGTGAGGAGGAGTTTATTTAGATATGAATAGGGAGGATCTTGAAGGGATTTACACAAGGGGGTATTCTTGTGTGAGATGGAGGTTCCTTATGTGATGACTCACCTGGGAAACAACACTTGGGTGGGAATTTCACTGGGAACCAGGGGAATTTATTATTATCCGTAGAAGGTTCTTTCACATGTTTGGGATTTAGTAATGTTCCTCCACACTAGTTCTTCTCCACTAGGGTGAAATTGGACCCCATGCTGGTGTCTTGTAATTTAAACCATGGAGGGTCTTCAAAATCTATATCCACATTAATTTAATATTCTCTAATATTTTGGAGTGATTCCAAAAATATTTTTAAGGGACTAAGCCAAGAGAATATGCGACCTAAGATTTGATTCTTATTCTTATTTTCTATTATGTCAAATCAGTATAACCACAATCCTATTTATTGGAAAACATGGGTCCCTAGTCAATGTAGTTACCCCACATAGTCACCCGGCTCAGGTACCCAGTGATCGTACCGCGTATAGGGGTGGCTGGTCTTTCAATGTCATGGGGGGGGGGGTGCATGAGAAATTTGGTGTGTAGTCATTGTGTTCACATTCCACATTTTGGAGATTTTACTTTACCAATATGGTAGATCTTTACCTCAATAATCCTCCAAGTATTTTACATAAATGTTTTCATCCCCTATGGAAAAACAATGTGTAGAAACTATAAAACCATTTTATTTCAGCCAATACCTTCCCAAATAACTTCTTTACATCCCTCATATCATCCTAAAATCCATATATTCTATATAAAGAAATCCTATGAAGTCCTTTGGTTAAATTATAAGGATGATACCCAAAGAAGAGTTAACATTCTTTAATAAGCATTTTTTTATATCCTTTTACACATCATTGAATTCATATTAAACAATTTTTATTTATTAACCTCTTAAATATACACATACTACGGTATTTTTATGTTTTTTTAATAACCAAAATCATTTTTCTCTTTTATAAAATGGGATTTGAAACCAACAATGATGTGTACGGAGGACTACCGCCTCACGAACCGATGTCATTCAATTTTCCATTACCAAATCTTGTAGTTTGATAATATAATGGATAATATATATATATATCATATTTAAAAAATAATTATTAATATGGAATAATTATATAATATATACATTTTTATATTCCATTCTATAGGTAATACAATAATGTCACATGTCTTTTAATCGAACTACAAGCTCTCAAAGCGATGTGATTTGTTTTCATGAACGTTTTGCATGGAAAATAATAACAATAATTATAAATAATATATGTGATATACAAGAAATAATGAAGACATTAATTTTTTTATCAATCTATAATTATACAATATCATTTCTTTTTTTACACAAAATGCTAATAACATCGTTCGTATACCTGTGGAATACCACCTTTACGAACCAATGTGACACGCTTTTTAGCACCATGACACAAAGATGATATATTTATGTAAATTTAACGAAAAAAAATGTATATATAATATAATTATTAGTATATATAGGTAAAAATTTACTTATCTTCTGTCTATATTTATCATTGAAAATTGTAAACATTTCTCAAGTGTACGTACGATCTACCATCTCAATGATTATAATATACTTAATTTCTAAAAATCAACATTCAATATTAGTATTAAAAGTTAATTGATATATAAAATGATAATTATTTCAGGTTAATTTATCTTGAAATTATGTGATTGTATAATATATAAGAGAACTAGATCTTTTATAACAAACAACGATTGAGAAACAAGGAAATTAACACCAAAAACAATGAAAACAGTGAATTATTGTTAAAGAATTGTTGATGAGATGTTATAAAATATGATATATGGTATTATAAATATATACATGGTTCTAAAGTAAGTTATTATTTTTATAAAACCACTATACACGAGGTGAAGTAATTTTTAACAAAAATGAAACGTGAGGTAAGGGATTTCCATAACAACTTTTACTTTCATCAGACACATGCCATATTCCACACCTATTTATTTTTTGTATTATGTATTCTAAAAATGAATGTAATTTATTATGGATATTCTAATGAATATGTTGTGTTCATATATCAATTTTATTATTTCCTATTCATGGGGTTATTGTTCATAAGTTAACAAACCAATAAGGTTTTTTTGTCTCATGTCTCCATTCTAAAAAAACATGGTTTTGTTAGGAACCTAGCTTCCTTTATGAGGTGTATATACAACCCATATATCATATAATATCCTCAATTTATTTATCCTCATGATATTTTTAATTTATTTTAAGGTTATTTTTTCATCGGGGTTACTTTCGAATATCACCAAAGATTTAATAATTTTTTCTTACAATCTAATATTTTATCAAGATTTTTTATGATTAATTCTCAAATGTTTAAATATTATGATCCACCTTTCAAATATTTTCCTGAAATATCTTCTCTAAATATTCATAAATTTATTTTGAAGTAATATTAAAATTTATCCACTCGATGGATCATTAAATAAATAGTAAAATGTTTACAAGAAAATTTGAATCCATATCAATATTCAGTCAGAAATATATTTTCATACAAAACCATTTTTATTATAAATTCATTCAAAAATATTTTTGAATATATAAATATGATTTATTAAGGATATTTATACCCTTTTTGATAATCACAAATTTAATTAAATGTAATATTATATCATTTTCAAAAATAGTTACTCTTTTCCTTTTAACATAAATTTAAAAGGAATAATTGCTTTAATGTGAATGGAATGAAAATAAATCCCATGGACATGACCATTATTTTAATTTATTAATTGTTTATATTTTTCAATGTTATTTTCAAATAATATGATGTTATAAAAGTTTCATATTTTAGGATGTTTTTAGAGGGGAATGTATATTTTTCTTTTGAAAATGATCTAAATTATTTTTAATCTTTCCATTATAAGTTTTTAATGTTTTTATTCAATGAAATGGTTGTGAAAATATTTTTGGTTTTGAAAAGTAATTTTCAAATAATGTTAATTTTCCCTATGATATATTCTCTGTGATCTTTAAAAATCCTTCTACATATGAGATGATATCTTTTGATGTAACTTATTCTCTATAGGGGATACGTAAAGGACCTCGAAACTCCATGAGAGGGGTGGGGTTAATCTTGGTTTAAAAATTTTCTTTTTAACTAATAGATTTTGTTCACAAATTCATAAGAACCTGTTATACATGACAAATGATATAATGTAGAAAAATCATTCACATGAATAGTGGGACACAAAAATGTTACATGGTTCATCACTAAGGTCTATGTCCCTAGATAATACACTGATATGTTATCGGTCATACCAAAGTCCACTAATATTCACTAGTTTTTTAGTATAAAATTTTAGCACAGTCATTATATTCAGGAAACACTACATTTATATGGTTCCAGGGACAAAAAATTGAATGCCCCAAAACAGTTCCATTTACTCCACCTAGATCATTGCGTTGGGAATAAGCTGAACTCAGTTTATAAAATTGAAGAACTTTTAAATGGGTTGGAATTTAATATTGCATAATCCAATGTTTATAGATGCCCTATTGAAGTCATGTTTTCCCTTTTATAGGAAGTCTAATTTTCTATGTGATGTTCGTTGCCGAATAAGCCTCCATTAACTGGAATTCTTCCTCTTTGTACTAGTGTGCTCCATGTACCACCTCCATATACCACTTCTGTAAGCCGCAACCACTTACTGACTTCACAAACCATGTTTGTTAACATCCTTCAATTCAACTCTCACATACTACCTTTTTTTCATACTACATTTCTTCGTGTATTGCCTCACTTCCTATACATACTACAAAAGCACCACAAATAGAGTTCTTTTTCTGTATATATACTATACCGCATATACCACCTCCTTTAGTGGTCATCTTTATCTGTGAACTATTTTTCATTTTTGGACTACTTATCCTCTAATGTAGTTTTCCCCATGAACCTCTTCTCACTAGAAGGATTGTTTTCCCGTGAACCATTCTAGTCTACCCCAAACTCCTCGCATATTTTATAAATATTTTTCATCCATTTTAGTGATGGGAATGACACTACTTATATATGTAGATTGATGCAGAAATACTTTAAACGGAGAGTTACCAAATCTTTATTGCAACACCACATTCACCAAGTAAAATAAATATCTCAAGATCCATTTTCCCTACACGGTTTGCATAACACCATTATCCCTACATTGCCGTACAAATAACATCATTGTTCTTGCAAATGACACACATCATATATTCTCAAAATTATACCATGATTTCATGAATGACATGTCTTCCTACAAACCATTGTGCCTTCCTAATACAATGAGCCTTCCTGAAACCCAGAATTCTTCACTATGAACCTCTTTCACTCTGTGAATAGTTACTCCTACATGGTCCACATACCATTCTCGTTTCATGGTTCTCCATTCCATGTACCAAAATTAGTGATCCAAAAAATGTTCCCAGAACATGGTTCATGGTCCGTGATTCCTTTTCTAAAAATATTCATTTTCTAAAAAAAATACTCTATATTTTAAGGCCAAAAACATGGAAAACAGTGGGAAACTGTGCCACCTTCAATACTACATTCATCATCAATAATTAGACCACGGTAATTGAAACTACATGATCAATACATTTTGGATAGAAAAAAAACCATACATTATTTATGACAAAGAACATCCCTGGTTCCAACAATCTCCCACTTTGGGTATATTGGCAATTCAAAAATAAATTTAACGAAGCACCAAAAATAAAAAACCCTATACACAAGAATCAAATAATAAATCCCTCATAGTATAAATGATAAAAACTTATTGTATAAAACAAGAGGAGAATTAATTGGGCTATCATATCTTATAACTCCTCATTCTCCCATATTATAACATTTTTTTAATTTATCTATTCTTGATCATCCTACAACTGACAATAAAGAAACCAACCAAAATATTGCATTATCATTGAATTTCTCTATTATCCCCAATATGAGATATACCCAATGAATTAAAATTTTACTTTTAAGGACTTAAGCACACTCCCCAATACTTTATCTCCCCCATAAATAGACAATAAATTATAAAATAGTTTAAAATGGTTAGAACTACTGTGGAGAGGGAATATTGTTACTACCTCAGGTATGAAGAGGTTGATGAACACTAATGTTTAGACAATGATTCTTGAACACATGTATCGACAATGCGTTGGTCAGAATGTCAGCCACATGATCATTAGTTTAGACATGATCCATTTTAATCATTCTTTATTCCACTATTTTATTGATGAAGTGATATCTGATTTCAATTTTTTCATATAGGAATGTGTAATAGGATTATTCATAAGATAAATTTCACTCTTGTTGTCACAATGAATCCCCATTTGTTATTTCACCTCATCACAAATATTATTTAGTTGTTTCTTTATCCAAATTAGTTGAGTGCAAGCCTTTGTAGCAATGATATACTTAGATTTGTAAATAATAAGTGATGTATAGTACAATATCATACTCAACCCACCTACGTATTTGTTTCCAATAAATAATTATCCACCACTTTTAGACATTCAATCTACCACAACTTCTACCCATTCATCATTATAAAATTCTATAAGTTCATTATTTTTTGTTATAGAAAAGTATAATCCACAATTCTGAGTACCTTTAATGATCCTTGTGATTCTTTTAACTTATGCCATATGTTTTCCCATAGGATTTATTTGAAAGTGTTTCAGTAATAATAATTCAGATACAATATCTAACTCTGTCATTGTCATGTACAATAAGGTTCCAATGATTCTCTTATACATTTCGGGATCTACAGTTATCCCATATTCATGCATTCCATGTTTTGTACCAACTGAAATCGGAGTCAACATTGGTTTGGAATCATGAGTATTGAATTTAATCATCAACCCTCTTGCATACATTTACTTTGAATTGAAAGGGATGTCTTACATCATAATAACCTAAAGCCTTAAGAATTATGTGAGTTCAATAATCATAGAAATTTCATATTTTGATTTCAAGGTATTGGAAAACCAATCCATTTATCCCTACCTTCTTCAACCAAATATATTATCATCTACGTACACCAATACGATGAAATGAACTTTATGAGATTTATTCACATAGATATTGTATCCTATTTAAATTTACATGGAATGATATAGTCTAATTGACTCAATTCTAGCCACAAGATCAAATTATTAGGCAACATCAACACATTAAATATAAAAATATCCTTTTCACACCATTCACACCTTATTTCTGATTACATTTCTATGCTCATAAAATTTTTTATTGAAAATACACTTTGTACCAATCACATTGTGGTTTTCAATTTTCTTAAATAGATCACAAGTTTGATTATTATAATTCTATCTCAACTCTTCATTCATGGATTTGAACCATGAGTCATCCTTTCCAACCTCTTTAAATGAGGATGGTTCCATAACTATGAAGAATGAATATTGGGTGTTATTCCCCATTCTCCTTGTATGGGTGGGTGTAGTCCAATACCTAATGTGGTTGGATCAATCAGTTTCTATTCTTCAATTTCTACTTTGTGGTTCAAAATAATTTTCTTTAGTCATGGTTTCCTCTCTAGATTCTTATTGTGAGTCATTATTAGGATGACAATCCTGAGGGATTTGCAGGCCTTCCAATACTTATGTGGTTGAATCCATTCCATGTACACATTTTTAAACATCATCAACATTATTAGATGAATTTATTGAGACATTCGTGGTTTTATCTTAAAGGATATTCACATCACTTCGTTCAACAAAAAATCGAAGTCTTTTATTGAAATATTAGTAGTATTTGATATTTACTAAATATGCTATGAATATTCTTTCACTTGTAGCATCACCATACATTCCTTGTTTTTATTCTTTGTTTCTCATAAAAAATTTACTTCCTAAAACTTGAAAATAATTCAATTAGGGATTCCTTCCATGAAATAACTAATAAGGGTTTCTTGGATTCTCCTATATGAATCCCATTTAGGTTTTGAATATAAAATACATTTTTAAAATCCTCTTTATAGTAATGGTGAGAGATACGACTCTCAATCAGCATAGTTCTTCCCATACTACCCACATATTGATTCTGGTGCTCAAAAACTCCATTTTTATATGGGGTTCTCATAGGCGCAACCTGATGTTGTATTCGATATTTTTCAATATAATTTTATATCTCAATGTATGTGTACAACCTTGAATTATTTAAATAAAAAATTGGATTGTCCATCTCATATCATTTTCTTTTATTTGGTGATATGTTTTTATACAATTAGTCTTTTTTCATTCCATGTGGATAGCCATCACACAATACATTCTACTATAATCATCAATGAAAAGGGTGAAGTTCCTTTATTAGTATTTTAAAGAATCATTTATTAGACCACAAATATCTGTATGAATGATATCATGATGATTTGACACTTTTTTCTTCTTTGGATGACATGAACTGCCCCCCAACATTCCACGTATGAAAGTAACACATGTCTTCTCCCATTCACGCTTTAGATTCAAGATATCCATGATAATCTCTAAATTTTATATCTTCTCTACATCATGTTTATTAATGTGACCCAACCTCCAATTCCACATGTTGTTTTCTTCTTCAACTGTCATGAAAAAAATGTTTTCTTCACTATCAACCACATATAAGATTCAAATTGTTATTCATCCCTTTATGAGTAAATTCTGTGTTCTTACATTTATAGTGAACACATTTTGATTGAATGACACTATAAGTCCTGAGTCATAGTGTTACCTCACACTTAAACGATTGTGACGTAACCCTTCCACATAAATACTTTTAGTCTTCTTCATCTCTTTACTGTAAAATTCTATACTTCCTAAACATTTTATCTTTTAAGTACCATCATGAATAAATATAACTATTCCATCCACCATTTTCTTGATATTAATTAATAGGTATGTATTTCTCTATCATATGAGATGAAAATCCAAGATAAAAAATCCTGGTGTTCCTCTTCTTTGATGATTTCAGAGATACTTCTGCGAGGTTTGATATTTCAATTTTATTCTTTTCCTTCTATGAAACATGAGATTGAATGATGGATAATTAAGGCATTTAAAATCCATACTACATGTGAGTAAGTTCTTAATACTCATATGATTATTCTAGTGTATAATACCTATTTTAAATAACAACACTGTATCATTAATGAGTATTTACTTGTCTCAAATTTATATATGAAATGTTGCTGCCATTCCTGTGCCTTCAATCAATAGATTTATGCACAATTTTAGAATATTTGTAACTATATACAGAGAAAATGTTTCTTTTGTAAGAATTAGGATATGAATTCATTCTCCCTTATTTACTTCATAGATCTTTCCCAGTCAAGTATCTTCATGCCTCTTTATAGTAAAACATGGTATAGCCCAAATAGCTATATAATAGAGGGTTTCTTTTTCAGCACTTTTGGTGACTTATCAACATGTACATCTTTAAAATTACCATTATTTTGACTCATTTTATGTTCCGAATTTTATGCCTCAAAAAAAAAATTCTATTATTACCCATACATGCACGACATTGTTCATTAAAATTATTTTCATTTCCATAGGTATCATGCTTAGCTCTCTATATAAACTAATCGTCTGAGAATCTTCTAAATTTTATTTTCTTCATTTTATCATTAGAAATTAACACACTTTTGGGTTTAATTATTAGAGTAAAAAATTCTTCCTCTATAGCCTTGATGTCCGTAGTATTATAGTCATGTATGGGGGTATGGTCATTGATTACCATTACATATTCTTGAATTATGAGTTTTAATTCCACTACATTTTATATTCCATCATGGATTGATGACTTTACATTTGAAAATTATTATAGTCATTCAATTTATTATTCAATGTGATAAACATATCCTAATGCCTCTTCCAATATATCTCTCCACTTATAACATCTCTTAAATTTATTCGAAAGTTCACCAAAATCATATTTCATTTTCATATTGGGATCGTAATTAATTGGAAAATTATTATTTCTAGATTTATGTTTTGATGGCTCTAATTTTTAAATTATATCCATCATGGATGCATGGTTTATAGACATAACATATAATTATTATTCCTCAAACAATTCAATTTCATTGTCTTCTCTATCAAAGAGAATACTATTTGGTTGTGATTTCTTTCAAGATTTTAGGTCTCTCTTTTTGAAAATCATTTTATAAGGCTTCTAGATTTCTATATGTTTACATTTTTCATCAAAAAAAATTCTTGGGCACTGATAGGTAATGTTACCAACTCTTCCAAAATGAAAAAAAATACAAATGTTACTTGCCTCCTAATTTCCCTATTCCATTCATGATTTTCCTAACAATGAGAGAAAGGATATATTTTTCTCCATTATTTTTACCAATAGTATCTCTTGAAATTTATAGTTTTTCTATGTAATTTAATGTGATATCCTTGGATACACTAATCATTACATCTTCATGTTTGACTCTCATTTCACAATCCAATATACTACTCAAAAGACCATCCAATGAATGTTTAGATAGATCCCTTTCCAAAAGTGGTGACACCTTTTCATTGAAAAGAGGTGGAAGTCTTCTCAGGATTTACATTACAATATCAATGTCTTTGATTTCTTCTCCAAGTCCTCATATTTCTCTACTAACTTCAATAATTCTATCAAAAAGGAATATGTATTTTTATATGGATACATATTTTGATAATTGAACCAATTGTGAAAAACATTTAATTTCACCTTCTTTTCTTTGTTGTCTCCTTTATAAATATTGTCTAGTTTTTCTACATAAATTTTTTTGATGTTCAACTCATAACCTCTATATACATATAATGAGAAAGATATATAGTGAATGAATTTTGTGATTTAAAAACCGCATCAATCATTTTTATGTTTATATTAGACATAGTCATTCCAGATAGATCAGTGATATGTATTCTATGTGTAGTGAAAAATATGGATTCCATTACAAGAGATCATTACTAAGATCTCACTATATTCTTCCAGATATGAATGTTGATTCAGTAAAAGAGGGGTACTCTCCTAACATTTACTATATTATCAATTGTATGAACGATGAGAATATTTTAGCCCAGAATCCTTTACCCTATGATAACACATGAAGGAAATCAAAAAACCCTGATAGGGGATGTGTGAATTAGGGTGTCAAATTTTTCTTTTATACTTATGGAACTTGTTCCCATATTGGTAAGAACATGTAAATATTGTCTAAAGATAAAATAAATGTAATATAAAATAATATGAAAAGTGGACAAACACAAATTATACTTAGTCCACCACTAAGGACTACATCTAAGGAGAATATTCCAAAGGGTTTTCATTTATTCTTAAGTACACTAATCATTACTAGTTGTGAAGTAGAGACGTTTAGCAGAGTCACTCTATGCCAAATGCATTTCTTTTATAAGGTTTCATAGATAGTATACTGTGTCCCTTATAACACTTCCATTAACTCCCAATTTCTCACTAA
This sequence comes from Viscum album, assembly GCA_963277665.1. NCBI lineage: Eukaryota > Viridiplantae > Streptophyta > Magnoliopsida > Santalales > Viscaceae > Viscum > Viscum album. Next base: position 1,444,671,027 of record OY728165.1, on the reverse strand, counting down.
AATGGGATGAATCTGAACTCAGTTTATCGACATGATATTTCTTTAATGTTTTAGAATTAAATCATGCATCCTACACTATAGATACATTCCCTTTTGAAGTATCATTTTCCCTATAGATGAAATCTACTTTTCTACATATTCCTCATTCCCAAACTCGTCCTCTGCTAACTAGCCTTCTTCATCTTCGTGATGGAGTGTTCTGTGTACCACCTTAGTATACCACCTCTTCATGATGCAACTGTATACCTCATTCACTAAAAAAATTCTCAAACATACTTCAATTCAACTCTCGAGTACTTCCTTAATTTTCTTACTTCCTTGCTCTACGTACCACTTCACATACTCTATGTACTACAAGAGACAACAAATGGAGTTCTTCCTCCATGTACATACTCTGCTCCACATTCCACCACCTTCATTGGGCTTCTTCGTCCATGAAATATTTCTCCTCTGTAGACCACTTATCTTCTTAGGGAATAATTTTCATGAACCTCTTCTCACATTCATGATTTGTTTCCTGTGAACTATTTTTGTCTTCACTGAATTCCTCCGAGAATTTATTAATCTCTGTTACGCCTTCAAATGAAGGGATTATACATCATTATAAAGGAAAATAGATCCCACAAATATTCTTAACCATTATTTACCAAATATTTATAATATTATTATCTTCACCATATATTGCGATTCTCTCATGAACCATTTTTTTAATGTTGTCCATGTACCACCATTCTCCCTATACAATGGCATAAATCACTACCTCTTTTTTGAGAATTGCACCTATCATAGTTTCTCAATAATCCACCATAATTTTTAGAACGACACACCATCCCCCAAACCATGATGTCTTCCATGTACATCAATCCTTTTTGTGAACCCCAGGTCATAGAGTCCACACACTATTCCCACTTCGGGGTTAAAAATTCGCCATTACGCATAAAACAATCCACGATCAATGAACTGATCCACCTTCAATACTGCTTTCACCCTCAATCATAAGAAAACATTCCTGGAAAACACTTTGACCAACCCAATGTGGATTAATAATAAACACAAAGCATACTCTATTTCAGATAATAACAGCCTTGTTTCCAACAATATGATACAAGAATACCATTATTAATCTATTTCTAAATTGTATAACATGAAAATATGTTTAGGAAATGAATTTATATTCGACCGGTAAGTGTAGAGACCCGAAGCCTGACGTACATAGACTTTACATTACTTTTGCGGAATACTTAGTACATAACAGAAACACACACACAAGGATCGTAATAGTTTAGTGTCTTTGAAAACTCGGAATAAAATCTTCTAATCGTGGGGAAAGATCTTCAACATCTCCCATAAATATCTTCCCTTTTTTTTACCTAAAAACCTTTCTTTATATCCTGGGGAAAAGAAAACATAAAAGGGTGAGCTCAAATGCTCAGTAAGGGTAAACAAAAGAAATATCAATCACATCATATTCAAAATAACATAACATTTTGGAAATCATGACCTGCAAAAGAGAGCATAATTTCATAACATGGGATAAATCATGGCAGTGAAATGTAATCACAGTAATCATAACATAAAACATGGAACTTTGTGGCATACACACATAATCATAGAGAATCATTTCTTGTTAGTCAAGACTCATTGCCAAGACTATCTTAGTGGACAAAGTCCCTTTCTGAATCGAGTAATCCTCGTTTCAGTCCTGTTTCACTGAACCGGTATAACCTACCATTCCAGCCATATCTATCTCATGAGATACAAAATCTTTACCCAATGCATTGGAGGGAGATATAGGTCCCACCCATCTCTTAATGAATCCTTTCTTATGTGTGCCACAAAATCATAAATCATACATCATTGCATAACCCATGTAATAAAAATGGGATTCTTAAACAACATGACATCATAAAACCATTCATATAAGATAATGGAATTCATAAACATAATTCCATCACAACATAGTCAAATCAGTGTAAAAATATGGATAGAAACAGAACCCTTTATTATCTTAGATGGAAAATAATTTTGATAAAACACTTGAAATGAATTCTTGAGGAAAATATCCTTTCTTCTTCAAAATCAATTTCTTTTCACAAAACATCATACAATTTTAAAAGAAAGAGATTTTATTGAAAATAGTCATGAAATATTTTGGAGGAAGGTTCATGAAAATAAGGCTTTATAAAACCGTAAAAATCCGTTCGTGCCGTATAAGTTAAAAAAAACATTCTTCGTACTTTTGTCGGAAAAGTCAAAAAGTACCTCGTACGGAAAAACGACAAAAGATTCCTTTCATATTCTTTACTAAAAACTCACATAAGGGTAAAATTGGATTTAAACTATTTCAAGTGGATGGAAAAAATATTACATATTGAGGGAACATGGATGTGGATGATAAAATACACCCTAGTAAATACTTACGAATAAACAATCTCGGATAAAAATGAGATTGTGATATTTCCCTTACCTTAGGTCCAATTTGCTTCGTATGTGTCCGAACCTCCTGTATAATGATTTAAATAATGTCATTGACTTATTACAGAATCATATTCATTGTTATGATATCATATATGGTTCACTTATGACATTATATTACCCGTTCTTTTGTAAATTCCATGTTAAAGAAGCGTTTTGGGTAAAATCGTTTCATTTATCGTAGGTGTTTTGAGTTGTTGTTCTTGACATCATTATTACTTATATCATGATTTAATTACTTCCAGAATATAAAATATGATTTGTATATCATATATATTCAGTATATATATATATATAATAGATAGATAAATAAAATGAAAAACACCGTTCATGGAGACGGTAGTCCGTACGTACGCATGAACGCTGTTTTTCTTTCCTTATTGTCTTGAAATGGAATTAAGTAGATGACATACATATGTATATATATACATAAATCCAGTAGATTTATAATGTCATATATTTCATTATTATTTCTTATATATACATTATAATCATTCTTAAATGGTTAACATGGAGAATGAATCTCATCGCGTCGTGGAGACGGTAGTCCGTACGTACGCACGAGCGATGATATCATTTCTATAAATATTGAATTGAATTGGAGTGGATTATACAATATATCAGAATCAATATTATGTTGTAATAACTATGTATAGTTATTCTTTACACCATTATACCCATCCATGTAAGGTGGTGGTGGAAAATAGATTACACCACGGCGTGGAGACGGTATTCCGTACGTACGCACGCGCGGTGATTTCTTTTTCCGTAGGATGGATAGATGGTGAAATAGGGTTGTTTCATACTTATAATAACATATCAGTATATGAGTGATACTGATGTTATTACTTCATAATGAAACAACCTAAGAAGAAGAAGTGGAAGAAGAAATAAAGATGAAAGAATTGGTAACGGTAATTACCTCTTCTTTGAAGTGCCTCTTTGAGACCTCCTCTTAGGGCACTAAAATTGGTCTTTGAGTAAGACCAGAACCTCTAGGATGTTTCTAGGGATGTGGAGAAGAGATTTAGGCAGGGGTTGGCCGAGCTTGAGTGCTCAAATTGGTGTGAGGAGGAGGGGGAGGAGGTGTCCTTTTATAGGGGAGGAGAGGGGCACCTTAGGAATATCTCAAAATATTATTTTATATTAAAGTCAAAATCGGTTTATAATGGTTCCAAAGGGTATTATTTCGAAGCTAAAGTGGGGATGGGTCGAAATCCTATCAACCAATAAGATTTAGACAAGTTTAGGGTATTATTTTAACCTTATCAATTAGATTTAACTCTAAGTTAAATAATTTAACTTTTACCGTGTCTTTTTGTTTTCTTTCACTATATGGTTAATACACTTACTATAACATGCCAAAAGAACCCCAAATTGTTTATTATTAATATATATATCCTTATCTAAGTCATTTGGCTGAACCTTAGATTTTTAGGAATAAAATAACAATTAATAATATAATATTTGATTTAAAAACTATTTTGTGTCAATTTTGACACTATTTGATATATGATTTTTGTGAAAGTCATAACAGAATTAAATGTTCAAAACAAGTTGATTAAATCAACATTAATATATCATAGTAACCTAGAAAATTAGTTTAATTCATAAAAATTTTCAAATTACATTTATTTTGGTGTTTATAACATCAATTATGTCAATATTTCATTAATAAGATAATTACTGCATCATCGTTGTGTCTTAAATAAATTAAATTATATGATGTCTAAAAATTACAAATAAAATACCATCATGTAGGAAATCTTTTTATCTTTCTAATGAATATTTAAAATCGAATTTATCTTATGTATAACCCCATATTAAAAATGATTTACTTATTAAACTTTGATTTTAGCTATTTTAACCCTTCTTTAAATAAATTAATAATAAATGTCCTAATATAATCCAAGTGGGCCTAAATGGTCATATTTTATTCCTAAGTTTGTTTTTGGTCGAATTACAGTTGTCCAATAGAATTAGGACATGTGTTAGGGTAATAGTGATATCATATTTACCCTTAGTTACCCTATTTACTATTAACCGCGGTAAAAAAAAGTAAAAAGTTACTATTCGCCAAAAAATTATTTTCATCTCATTGAACCACATTTTAGTCCTAGATATTAACCGTGTCTCTCGGATTTTCGAAATTCCATTCACAGAAGTGGTAAAATTAAGTTTTATACAAAGTTCAGTTTTTAACCTACCACTTAGTAGTTTCACTATTCATCAAAAATTGATGTTTTTCAGAACAATGCCAAAATTTCATCCTAAGCTATATTTCATATTCCGAATTCAAAAATGAAGTCTATTTTACCAAATTCATAACATAGAAATTGCATTAATTAAATTTATAATTAAATCCCACTGTTAAAACAAATAGCGTGTTTTTAAGAAACAATATCTATCAAAAGATTGACATTTGATTGCGTCTGGTTTAAATGTGAAATTACATCCAATGACCAACATTGTATTAAATTGTAAAAATATATTCTAAATATACTTTAAAACCACTCAAATTAATAATTTATCACTATTAATTATTTCGATTAAAAAAGTTGTTTTTAATTATAAATTAGTAATTTTCACTATTCATCAGAATATGAAAGTTATCCGAAAAGTACCAAAATTTCACCTTAGGCTAAATTCGATACTCCGAATCCAAAAATGAAGTTCATTTTGAAAAATAAGATTTACAGAATTTTAAAAAGTGGTTATTACTATTCATAACGGGTAGTTTTAATAATATTTTAATAGCATATCGTTGTTTAGTGAAACTCGGTATTGCGTATTACACACGCTATCGAGGAAGGTCACGATTGCGTGTAATGCAAGGCAAGTCAAGGATGCGTGTTGTGCAAGCTCCTTTTGGTGTAGCGTACAACACAAGACATTAATAAAATTAAAAAGAATATTTTTTATAAAATCTTGGGCTGTTACATTCTACCCCCCTTAAAATGAATTTCGCCCTCGAAATTCGTCGGGGTTATAAATGGTTTACTATTCGAAAGTTTCTTTAATAGAAACCCACATCGTAAAAAGGAATACCAAAACCAATCTTTAAAAAAGAAAGTATGAAACGTAACGGTTACCCAAATAAACTAATCACTGGGTTTCCACATAGGTGAAAATATGGATATGGAAGAGAAATCTAACCATCATGTTCTGATGGAGAGTGGTAGAGAACATGGCTATGGAAAAGCCAGTAATCACAAATCCATAAATTTGTGACGATCTAAGGTACCATCTGATTCATCAGGTATAAGATCACTAGGACAACATTTTTGGTTTTCAAGATCATTTCCCTAAAGTTGAAAATTTGAATTAGAATAAATACTTACTTTATTTTGATACAATATCATTGTTGTTCGTGCCTTGAAAAATTTCCACTTCATATCTTAAATAAATGAAGTTGAATTTGTTATTCGTGAAGTGTTAGCAGATCATGTGATAGAATGACGGGTCATTCCATCTGTCTCAAACAAAAGGTTAGAAAAAATTATATACATAAGTCGATCTATAGTGAGATTAATCGTATATGGTTCCTAAAATGGACTTATACTTCATATATCATACTGCTTAATATAATAAAACTAGTTTCTATTAAACAGGGACTTCTTGTAGGTCAGTGGTAGGCGATAAAGGCCAGTCGCACTTCGGTTGTGGGTTCGATTCCCACAGCCTTGTCCGAAGCGATGGGTTGTCGCCCGTCCTGCAGGTTGTCCTTTTTCTAAAACTATATTACTATAACATCCCATCAATAATATCAACATAATCCATTCCAATATTTAGGCTCACCCATATTACTGTAGTCCACTCTCATAACATAGTGAAAACGATTACCAGAGATTTAATACCATCGTTGATCCCCATATATCATAAGATATGTTTTGTTGGTCACATTCCAAACATTCAAAGTCCTTAATCATGTATTCGCTTTAATACCTTAGTGAAAACATGAATGCAGTTAAAAGTTAACACTCTCCACATACCAAAATCCTCAAAATTCTATATACTCAAACAATGATATCACTTAGTCCTTATATCAATCATGAGCTCATGAATACTACCAAACATTTCATTATCTTCTTATCCTTTCATTATGCACTTATCATCTACTTTACAAAATATTTGAATCACTTTTCATAGTTATTGGTACCTTAAAATTATTGAGAACCACAATAGACCAATACTTAAATATTTCAACACACCATAAAAGTACCTCATCAACATTATTCTTGAATACCAATAAATAAACACTTTAGTCCATCCACATCAATGATTATCCTGGAATAAGTCCTTCCTTGATTTAGAAGTAACTTTTTAGGTCAGGGCATTGAGTTGGGTAATGCCCATGTTCTCCACAAATAAGACATTGAACTCCATAACAGTCTGTCACTCTATGACCCTTTTCTCCACACAGATAACATCGGTCCCTCCATTTGAGGTATTCCTGAAGGTTCTTCTTCCCTTCTTTAGAAATCTCAATCTTCCTTTCTTTATGCTCCTCAACATGCGAACATGCATAATAGTCTATCTTCCTCTTCTTTGAAGAATTAGGCATACCACTAAATTTCACCTTGTTAATCATATATCGCGATGACTGATTCGGCATAATCACAATATCTTTCTCTATAGGCATTACATAATTTTGTTTCTCATAGTCACCAATTTTTCCATTGGATTCAATGTTAACCAAATTCCGTCTGGTTCCCTCCATTAACTAAAACACAAAAAGAATTCTATGAGAGGCAAAAATCATGCTAGAGAAAACACCATAGTAAAGGGGGAGTACCCTCAATATCTAACATATTAGGTTAAATTCTAATATCGTTAGTGCAATTCTAGTACTATAACCTATACGTATACTTAACCTTAGGGACATCCCTAGACATACCTTAGAAATATCTCTAGGGATCTCACTAATGTTCTCGCATCCTAGTTTCCAAAGGTTGACTAAACCTTTCCTCTGATACCAACTGTAGAGACCCGAAGCCTGACGTACATAGACTTTACATTACTTTTGCGGAATACTTAGTACATAACAGAAACACACACACAAGGATCGTAATAGTTTAGTGTCTTTGGAAACTCGGAATAAAATCTTCTAATCGTGGGGAAAGATCTTCAACATCTCCCATAAATATCTTCCCTTTTTTTTACCTAAAAACCTTTCTTTATATCCTGGGGAAAAGAAAACATAAAAGGGTGAGCTCAAATGCTCAGTAAGGGTAAACAAAAGAAATATCAATCACATCATATTCAAAATAACATAACATTTTGGAAATCATGACCTGCAAAAGAGAGCATAATTTCATAACATGGGATAAATCATGGCAGTGAAATGTAATCACAGTAATCATAACATAAAACATGGAACTTTTTGGCATACACACATAATCATAGAGAATAATTTCTTGTTAGTCAAGACTCATTGCCAAGACTATCTTAGTGGACAAAGTCCCTTTCTGAATCGAGTAATCCTCGTTTCAGTCCTGTTTCACTGAACCGGTATAACCTACCATTCCAGCCATATCTATCTCATGAGATACAAAATCTTTACCCAATGCATTGGAGGGAGATATAGGTCCCACCCATCTCTTAATGAATCCTTTCTTATGTGTGCCACAAAATCATAAATCATACATCATTGCATAACCCATGTAATAAAAATGGGATTCTTAAACAACATGACATCATAAAACCATTCATATAAGATAAAGGAATTCATAAACATAATTCCATCACAACATTGTCAAATCAGTGTAAAAATATGGATAGAAACAGAACCCTTTATTATCTTAGATGGAAAATAATTTTGATAAAACACTTGAAATGAATTCTTGAGGAAAATATCCTTTCTTCTTCAAAATCAATTTCTTTTCACAAAACATCATACAATTTTAAAAGAAAGAGATTTTATTGAAAATAGTCATGAAATATTTTGGAGGAAGGTTCATGAAAATAAGGCTTTATAAAACCGTAAAAATCCGTTCGTGCCGTATAAGTTAAAAAAAACATTCTTCGTACTTTTGTCGGAAAAGTCAAAAAGTACCTCGTACGGAAAAACGACAAAAGATTCCTTTCATATTCTTTACTAAAAACTCACCTAAGGGTAAAATTGGATTTAAACTATTTCAAGTGGATGGAAAAAATATTACATATTGAGGGAACATGGATGTGGATGATAAAATACACCCTAGTAAATACTTACGAATAAACAATCTCGGATAAAAATGAGATTGTGATATTTCCCTTACCTTAGGTCCAATTTGCTTCGTATGTGTCCGAACCTCCTGTATAATGATTTAAATAATGTCATTGACTTATTACAGAATCATATTCATTGTTATGATATCATATATGGTTCACTTATGACATTATATTACCCGTTCTTTTGTAAATTCCATGTTAAAGAAGCGTTTTGGGTAAAATCGTTTCATTTATCGTAGGTGTTTTGAGTTGTTGTTCTTGACATCATTATTACTTATATCATGATTTAATTACTTCCAGAATATAAAATATGATTTATATATCATATATATTCAGTATATATATATATATAATAGATAGATAAATAAAATGAAAAACACCGTTCATGGAGACGGTAGTCCGTACGTACGCATGAACGCTGTTTTTCTTTCCTTATTGTCTTGAAATGGAATTAAGTAGATGACATACATATGTATATATATACATAAATCCAGTAGATTTATAATGTCATATATTTCATTATTATTTCTTATATATACATTATAATCATTCTTAAATGGTTAACATGGAGAATGAATCTCATCGCGTCGTGGAGATGGTAGTCCGTACGTACGCACGAGCGATGATATCATTTCTATAAATATTGAATTGAATTGGAGTGGATTATACAATATATCAGAATCAATATGATGTTGTAATAACTATGTATAGTTATTCTTTACACCATTATACCCATCCATGTAAGGTGGTGGTGGAAAATAGATTACACCACGGCGTGGAGACGGTATTCCGTACGTACGCACGCGCGGTGATTTCTTTTTCCGTAGGATGGATAGATGGTGAAATAGGGTTGTTTCATACTTATAATAACATATCAGTATATGAGTGATACTGATGTTATTACTTCATAATGAAACAACCTAAGAAGAAGAAGTGGAAGAAGAAATAAAGATGAAAGAATTGGTAACGGTAATTACCTCTTCTTTGAAGTGCCTCTTTGAGACCTCCTCTTAGGGCCTTAAAATTGGTCTTTGAGTAAGACCAGAACCTCTAGGATGTTTCTAGGGATGTGGAGAAGAGATTTAGGCAGGGGTTGGCCGAGCTTGAGTGCTCAAATTGGTGTGAGGAGGAGGGGGAGGAGGTGTCCTTTTATAGGGGAGGAGAGGGGCACCTTAGGAATATCTCAAAATATTATTTTATATTAAAGTCAAAATCGGTTTATAATGGTTCCAAAGGGTATTATTTCGAAGCTAAAGTGGGGATGGGTCGAACTCCTATCAACCAATAAGATTTAGACAAGTTTAGGGTATTATTTTAACCTTATCAATTAGATTTAACTCTAAGTTAAATAATTTAACTTTTACCGTGTCTTTTTGTTTTCTTTCACTATATGGTTAATACACTTACTATAACATGCCAAACGAACCCCAAATTGTTTATTATTAATATATATATCCTTATCTAAGTCATTTGGCCGAACCTTAGATTTTTATGAATAAAATAACAATTAATAATATAATATTTGATTTAAAAACTATTTTGTGTCAATTTTGACACTATTTGATATATGATTTTTGTGAAAGTCATAACAGAATTAAATGTTCGAACCAAGTTGATTACATCAACATTAATATATCATAGTAACCTAGAAAATTAGTTGAATTCATAAAAATTTTCAAATTACATTTATTTTGGTGTTTATAACATCAATTATGTCAATATTTCATTAGTAAGATAATTACTGCATCATCGTTGTGTCTTAAATAAATTAAATTATATGATGTCTACAAATTACAAATAAAATACCATCATGTAGGAAATCTTTTTATCTTTCTAATGAATATTTACAATCGAATTTATCTTATGTATAACCCCATATTAAAAATTATTTACTTATTAAACTTTGATTTTAGCTATTTTAACCCTTCTTTAAATAAATTAATAATAAATGTCCTAATCTAATCCAAGTGGGCCTAAATGGTCATATTTTATTCCTAAGTTTGTTTTTGGTCGAATTACAGTTGTCCAATAGAATTAGGACATGTGTTAGGGTAATAGTGATATCATATTTACCCTTAGTTACCCTATTTACTATTAACCGCGGTAAAAAAAGTAAAAAGTTACTATTCACCAAAAAATTATTTTCATCTCATTGAACCACATTTTAGTCCTTGATATTAACCGTGTCTCTCGGATTTTCGAAATTCCATTCACAGAAGTGGTAAAATTAAGTTTTATACAAAGTTCAGTTTTTAACCTACCACTTAGTAGTTTCACTATTCATCAAAAATTGATGTTTTTCAGAACAATGCCAAAATTTCATCCTAAGCTATATTTCATATTCCGAATTCAAAAATGAAGTCTATTTTACCAAATTCATAACATAGAAATTGCATTAATTAAATTTATAATTAAATCCCACTGTTAAAACAAATAGCGTGTTTTTAAGAAACAATATCTATCAAAAGATTGACATTTGATTGCGTCTGGTTTAAATGTAAAATTACATCCAATGACCAACATTGTATTAAATTGTAAAAATATATTCTAAATATACTTTAAAACCACTCAAATTAATAATTTATCACTATTAATTATTTCGATTAAAAAAGTTGTTTTTAATTATAAATTAGTAATTTTCACTATTCATCAGAATATGAAAGTTATCCGAAAAGTACCAAAATTTCACCTTAGGCTAAATTCGATACTCCGAATCCAAAAATGAAGTTCATTTTGAAAAATAAGATTTACAGAATTTTAAAAAGTGGTTATTACTATTCATAACGGGTAGTTTTAATAATATTTTAATAGCATATCGTTGTTTAGTGAAACTCGGTATTGCGTATTACACATGCTATCGAGGAAGGTCGCGATTGCGTGTAATGAAAGGCAAGTCAAGGATGCGTGTTGTGCAAGCTCCTTTTGGTGTAGCGTACAACACAAGACATTAATAAAATTAAAAAGAATATTTTTTATAAAATCTTGGGCTGTTACAGTAAGTAATGTATCCATGATATTATAATGAAACCCATTTCTTTTCCCTTGGTTAATGAATTTTCTAAAAGATTTTTATGGTACGCTTTTCATTTCGATTGGTGAATCTTGTTTCATTTGGATTGTCATGGTTATTTTTTTATTTACAAGGTTTAATGATGTTATTATAGTAATAATGATTTTTTATATGTGTTCTATGTTGAAATAAAATCTCTTTTTTAATTTGTTTATGTTTTTAGAAAATTATTATTCAAGGGTTGTGCCAAGATAGCATAGGGTTTTCACATTATAGCTTATATGATGGATGAACATCGATAACTGTGCAATTCATTGGGTAATGATTATATTCTGAATATAATTATATTATATTTAAACCATATGTTTATTCCAAAGATACAATTATATAAGTGTTATATAATTGTTCCTGTATAATTATGTTCCAAGATACCAACACATTTTATCTATGATTTCCATAGGTTTATAATGTTTACTTGAACAAGATTGATATCACATGGATCGTGATAATAATGTTTTTTTAATCTGTCAATGTTTAATTATAAGTCCCCAGCCTTAAACCTTACTTAATCTTGAGTTATTACAAGATTACACATTGAGGATATTTTCAGGTTTAGAGTTTTAGAGAATTAGATCATGAAACTTGCATTACATTCCACATTTAAACAAAGGGGTTACATAAAAGACAGTATTCATTCTTCCCATCAACGGAAACATATTTAAAATAAAACATGGATTCTTTCTTGACACATCCTTGACACTATCATCACATCATGTACCCTTCCCTTGACCTGTGAAAAACATTTCAAAAAACATGGGATGAGCATAAAATGCTCAGTAAGGGATATATAGATATGGAAAGGAAACATGAGTACATGTATACATAAGAATGAAATCATACTTTACCCATAAAACATAGGCATATCAAATCATGAATAAATCATAGAAATCATAAGACATAAAGGTAACTTGAGTCATTCATAACATTCTTACGTGGGGAGTAACCCTCTTGGTTACGTTTGGAATACCCATCACAGTATATTCCCTAAATCTCTTCGGAGAAACCTTAACATTTCACTCCTTCGTGTTACCCAATGCATTGGAGAGCTATATCGGGCTCACCCGCCCTTAGTTTATCACGGAACCACCCGTTCTTCATAACAATGCCCAAGAACCATAACATAATCGTATCACATAAACATGAATAAAGGAAACATAACATTTCCACATTTCAATCACAATATAACATTTTAGGATATTGAAATAATGAATCCATTCAAAAAGAAACCATTTCCAAAACCATTTAAAACATTTAATAAAGAGATTTTTGAATCAAAGTGTCCCATACCACCTTGAAGCTTTTAACATTTTAAACCATTAATATCCATATAAATAAATCCTTAAAACCATTTTGAAAACATGGATATTAATAAGAACAAATAATTAAAACATTTAAAACGATATTTTGGTTAATGGGGTTTTACCAAAATTAGAGACACTTGAATACAATAATCGAGGAATAACATTTAGTCAGAACTTTATAATATCATGAGAATAAAAGGATTCATGATATAATACTCCAAAGGACAGTATATACACCATATAAGAGTGAAATGGTGCATAACAACAATGAACCCTCAATAGAAATGTCAAATGTGATGAAATCCCTTATAAAGAAGGTATCCTTAAATTAAGGACAAATAAATCTCAAAAAATATGTGTTAAAAATATATATACACCCAATATAATTGGATATTAAGTGTAAAACAATAAAAGGTCATTCACACATATTCAATGGATGACATATTCAATGACTACAAGTTGAACCCAAAGAAATCGAAATTGGGTTAAAAAGTTCCCTTGACAGCCTAACGGCATCACATAAAAATGAGTTGATGAGAGATAAAAAGTGTATCTCATCACATGGACATAAAATTTACATCAATAAGGATGTATGATAACATATCCCAACATAAAAATATGTAAATTAAAAGACCCAATAAAAGAAGTCTTTTAAAAAAGAGGAGGGTGAAAGGTTCCCTTACTGACTTGGGTATCTTTCAAAACATACACCCCATGAAAGAAAGACAATAGGTCATTGATGTAAATACTCATAAATTAAAGTATATTACACAAAGAGTAGAATAATGGGCATCACATACACCACTAAATGGAATTTGTGGCAAATGTAGCATAAATCTCACGGGAATAAAAGTGAGATGAAAAATCCCTTACGAAAACTCGGCAGCCTAACAGCGCCACATAAAAATTCCGAATATGGATTGATGAGATCAAATAGGGTATCCCATCACATTACAATAAAATTTACAGAAAGAGGAATATAAAATAACATCCCCAAACATTACAAAGAGGAGCTTAAAAGAAGTGACCTAAAGGAGAGTACTTAAAAAGAAAGAGAGAGGTTAGATCTCTTACGAATGTTCGGCAGCCTAACGACGCCACTCAAAACTTCCAAAATGGATTGATGAGAGAGAATAGGGTATCTCATCACATGAACATAAAAATTACAGTAAGTGTAATATAAAAGATCATCCCAATAACAAGAGAGATGAGCTTTAAAAGGAATGACATAAAAGTGTGTACTTGAAAAGAAAGAGAGGAGTAGGATCCCTTACCTCGGGTCCGACTTGACTCGATCGTTCTTTAATCTCCTGAATAATAAACTTGAGTTAATTTATACTTCCTTAAGAACATTTTTCATGTTCATTATTCCTTTTATATCACTTATTACCATGTCATAAACATTATGTAATCATTTAAGTTAATAATATTTGTTTTGCCGATGTTTGGTTCCTAAGTCGAAAGTGGACTTCTTACAATTACATGTTGTTCGTGTGGCCAAATGTTAATTATATCCAGAATTGTATTCATGATGTAGATATCATATATGTCATATATATCCAGTACATCCATGCATTTACAACATTACATAATCATTTAGAGGTAAGAAATGAAATGCACCGTTCATGGAGACGGTAAGTCGTACGTACGCATGAACGCTACTTTCATTTCTATTTCGTATTTTATAGAATGGAATAATAATGATATAAAGGTATATTATAATTCCAGTATAATATCATATATAATATCATATTTCCATCCTTTATACATCCCACATATGGTATTTAACGAATCAAATCACATTGAGGGGGCGGTAGTCCGCACTTCCTTAAATGAAGATATCGCGTATACCCATAATAGAAGCCATAAAGGTAAGAAAAAAATGAAAAATACAGAAGCATAAATAAAACATAAACATATTATATATCATATATAAAAATAGTGAAATCATAATGGCCACCTTTGAAGGTGTTAAATGAGTATTGAACAATCATCGTTTCGGGAGGCAGAATTTCACCATCCACGGAAACCGTATGTTCTTTAACCATTTGATGTAGTTGTGTGAGAGTGTAGCTCGAATAAATCTTATATAAACATCCTAGTATATTGAATATACTGGTGTTGTTACAATAGAAGTAAATAAAAAGAGTTTAGGGGGTTGGAGAAGCAAAATAAAACAAATGAACATGAGAGAATGAATTACCTTTAAAAGTGTAACTCCTTTTGATTTGAGCCTAAAGGCTTCCTTTGAAAGGATTCTGCCCAAAGGGAATCCTCTAGGATGAGTAGAGGGATGTGGAGAGAGTAAATGGGCAGGGGTTGGCCGAGCCAATGGCTTGAGGAGTGTGTTAAATGAGGTAGAGGTGGGGGCCTTTTATAAGAGGAGAGGAGGGGCACTTTTGGAAAGTAAAGAAATATTACTTTATTTGAAAATGTGTTTCGGTTTCAAAAGGTCCCACATTGATATAATTCGTGGATAAGTTGATAAGGCTTCTAAATCCACTCATCTAATAAGTTTTGGACATGTGTAGTTCATAGATTTTACATTATCTTTCCATTTTATTTAAATCGTCAAATAATGATGTCATCGCTGCATCATTATTATGTCATAAATAATTTAATTTATTTAATGTTTAAAAATTATAAAAAACTACTATGATGTATGAAATATTTTTATCTTTCCAGTTACTATTTATAATCAAAAATATGACTTGTATAACCCCACTTAAAAATTGTTTTAGTAAAACATATCATGTTTGTGTCAATTTTACTTTTACATTAAATAAAATGTTATTTATGTCATTTCCCAACCAAAGTGTCTCCATGGGGTCCCCAAGTTGGCCCATGGCTTGTCTTGGTCGGCCATGACTCCCCTAATAGGTTTAGGACAAGTGTCATGGTGTTTTCACATTCTTATAATATCATTTTACTTTAAATTACACTAATTACCTCTAATCGCGATTAAGAACATAATAAGTTACTATTCACCAAAAAATTATTATAATCTCATTGAACCAAATTTTACTTCTTAAGGACAACCATGTATGTCGGATTTTTGAAATTCAAAACACAATGATTGCAAAATTTCATTTAAACGGAAAATCAGCTTTTATAAGTACCACTTAGTGGTTTCACTATTCATCAAAAATTGAAGTTTTTCAGAAAAATCCCAAAAATTCACCCTGAGCTATATTTGATATTCCGAATTCAAAAATGAAGTACGTTTTACAAAATTCAAAACATATTAGTCACATTAATTAATTTAATAATTAATTCCCGCTGTCAGAGCAAATAGCGTGTTTTTATAAAACAATAAGTATCAAAAGATTGACACTAGTTTAAGTCTGATTTCGAAGTGAAATTAATTCCAACGACGACTATTGGATTTAATGGTGAAAATATTTTCTAATTTAACTTTAAAACCAATTAAAAATATTATCTAATCATATAAATAAATTAGATTAAAAAGAGGTTTTGAATTAAAACACAACATTTACACTATTCACTAAAAAAATGAACTTTATCGGAAAGATACCAAAAATTTACACAAAGTAAATTTTGATGTCCCGATTCTTAGTAAGAGTTTTATTTGGTCCAAAATAATGTTTAAGAGTGAACAAAACTATATTTAATGATGGTTCAACATCAAAAGGGGATAAGTGATCCTTTAGTGAAAACTATGGCATATACACCTAAAATTGAGTTCTTTCCGTATTTTAAGCCTTTATCTTTTATTGGATAAATGTAAAAACATTTAAAAAACATATATAATCATGTTTTAGTTATTTCTATCCATTCCCGCCAATACAACGGCTACATGTTAACTACCATTTAAAATAATATTATTTTATTATTAGAGTGCAACGTAAGATTCCCAAGAAACTCGTTGTTGCGTGTTAGGTACGCCATCGAGCATAGCGTCCCCTTTTAAGTCATATTAATATTTTATTCACAAATGTTGATAAATATGAAAATGTCATATTCATTATTTACCTGGGGTGTTACTTCCTTCCCCCCTTTTGGAATTGCGTCCTCACAATTTTAAAATTGCGCTTGGAAACATCCTTGGAAGTCCCACATCGGAACAAGAGTCGGTAAAACAATCACTTTAAAATAAAGAAAGATAAGCACGGAGGTCACCCGAGTTAACCCATACTATGATTCCAAGTATGAAAATATGGACATGGAGGAGAAAACATAGGGTCATGTTCTTGAGGGAGAGTGATAGTAAACATTTCTAGGAGAAAGTTAACAATGAGAAAATCACAAACTTGTGATGGGTTAAACGGTATTCGATTCCATAGTAGGAAAAGTTAATAGACAACATTTTTGTTTTAAGTTACTTTTTATTGAGGAATTTATTCATAATGGAACATAATCACTTCTCATGTTGACTTTCTACTTTTACTAGATTCCTTAATCAAACTCGTATTTTTTTCCAAAAGACGAGTATTTAGGGAGACTTGTTTGCATTAAGAGTACTATGATCAACTTCTAGAGAATCACCTAACCCAAAAGAAAACTACATACTTCCCATGTCTTTAGACTTTAACCAAAACCAAAACCCAAAAGATTAGTACAAGATCAGATAACCCAGAAAAGGATAACCCATTAGAAAGAAAATCTATTCTTAATCTCCAAAATTTGTCCAACGAAACCCAAAGTTCAACGATGACCATTAGATAAACAATTTGTCCATAAAATTCTTCAAAGTAAACCAATCTAAGATTGAAACCAAAATATTTGAAGGATTTAGTCACATAGTCTTCCATGTTAAATCGTAACATTTATCTCCAAACAACATAAGTCACTCCTAAAGTCTCGTATTGAAAAGTAATTAACCTAATCACATATCCTCCATGCTAGGTTAATCATTTTAATAAATAACCCAAAATCAACTTACTCTTAATTCATAAAATCATATAACCAAAAGAATCAGTCAAACTAACCAGGGACTTCACGTAGTCCAGTGGTAGGCGATAAATACCAGTCGCACTTTGGTTGTGGGTTCGATTCCCGCAGCTTTGTCCGACGCGACGGGTTGTCACACGGTCTGCGTGTTGTCCTTTTTCCAAAACTATATAATTCTTAAAACATTCCCCAAAATGAGAAAAAAATCTTCAAGAATAATCATAACATATTTTAACCTCATGTTTATCTCATTCCTTTCATTTTCCATCATATCATAGAGTAACCCATAATTACCTAAAAATTAAGTATCATATAAACCCTAATGGTTACCTTAATAATTATTACCTCAATTTCCACATCGAGTTGGCCATCTCGTACATGATGCATTAGAGAACTCACCAAGGTTTATTTGGTTGATCATGACTCCTTTATATTTGGTTTAGAACAACCACGAGTTTCCTCATTGAATCCTCCATTTTATCTAGTATCTTAATCAGAGAACCACCATAGTTTCCTTCAAACCTGTTGTCTCTTTGGTGCCTGCTAGATCCATCCATCCACTAAAAATAGAAATGTCAGTGTGAGTATATCAACAAAACCATCATGTACTAATGAGGAAGGTAAACACTAAGATACACTTACTCATTCACTTTATCTAAAACTAGGACTCTTTCTGAAATCCTAACCGTTATGGTAATGTCACTTATGCTTAAAGAATACCCTAACCTCTAAAGTTATCTAAACCGACCTTTGATACCAACTATAAGGCCCCAGCCTTAAACCTTACTTAATCTTGAGTTATTACAAGATTACACATTGAGGATCTTTTCAGGTTTAGAGTTTTAGAGAATTAGATCATGAAACTTGCATTACATTCCACATTTAAACAAAGGGGTTACATAAAAGATAGTATTCATTTTTCCCATCAACGGAAACATATTTAAAATAAAACATGGATTCTTTCTTGACACATCCTTGACACTATCATCACATCATGTACCCTTCCCTTGACCTGTGAAAAACTTTTCAAAAAACTTGGGATGAGCATAAAAAGCTCAGCAAGGGATATATAGATATGGAAAGGAAACATGAGTACATGTATACATAATAATGAAATCATACTTTACCCATAAAACATAGGCATATCAAATCATGAATAAATCATAGAAATAATAAGACATAAAGGTAACTTGAGGCATTCATAACATTATTACATGGGGAGTAACCCTCTTGGTTACGTTTGGAATACCCATCACAGTATATTCCCTAAATCTCTTCGGAGAAACCTTAACATTTCACTCCTTCGCGTTACCCAATGCATTGGAGAGCTATATCGGGCTCACCCGCCCTTAATTTATCACGGAACCACCCGTTCTTCATAACAATTCCCAAGAACCATAACATAATCGTATCACATAAACATGAATAAAGGAAACATAACATTTCCACATTTCAATCACAATATAACATTTTAGGATATTGAAATAATGAATCCATTCAAAAAGAAACCATTTCCAAAACCATTTAAACCATTTAATAAAGAGATTTTTGAATCAAAGTGTCCCATACCACCTTGAAGATTTTAACATTTTAAACCATTAATATCCATATAAATAAATCCTTAAAACCATTTTGAAAACATGGATATTAATAAGAACAAATAATTAAAACATTTAAAACAATATTTTGGTTAAAGGGGTTTTACAAAAATTAGAGACACTTGAATACAATAATCGAGGAATAACATTTAGTCAGAACTTTATAATATCATGAGAATAAAAGGATTCATGATATAATACTCCAATGGACAGTATATACACCATATAAGAGTGAATTGGTGCATAACAACAATGAACCCTCAATAGAAATGTCAAATGTGAAGAAATCCCTTATAAAGAAGGTATCCTTAAATTAAGGACAAATAAATCTCAAAAAATATGTGTGAAAAATATATATACACCCAATATAAGTGGATATTAAGTGTAAAACAATAAAAGGTCATTCACACATATTCAATGGATGACATCTTCAATGACTACAAGTTGAACCCAAAGAAATCGAAATTGGGTTAAAAAGTTCCCTTGACAGCCTAACGGCATCACATCAAAATGAGTTGATGAGAGTTAAAAAGTGTATCTCATCACTTGGACATAAAATTAAATCAATAAGGATGTATGATAACATATCCCAACATAAAAATATGTAAATTAAAAGACCCAATAAAAGAAGTATTTTAAAAAAGAGGAGGGTGAAAGGTTCCCTTACCGACTTGGGTACCTTTCAAAACATACACCCCATGAAAGAAAGACAATAGGTCATTGATGTAAATACTCATAAATGAAAGTATATTACACAAAGAGTAGAATAATTGGCAGTACATACACCACTAAATGGAATTTGTGGCAAATGTATCATAAATCTCACGGGAATAAAAGTGAGATGAAAAATCTCTTACGAAAACTCGGCAGCCTAACAGCACCACATAAAACTTCCGAATATGGTTTGATGAGATCAAATAGGGTATCCCATAACATTAAAATAAAATTTACAGAAAGAGGAATATAAAAGAACATCCCCCGACATTACAAAGAGGAGCTTAAAAGAAGTGACATAAAGAAGAGTACTTAAAAAGAAAGAGAGAGGTTAGATCTCTTACGAAAGTTCGGCAGCCTAACGGCGCCACTCAAAACTTCCAAAATGGATTGATGAGAGAGAATAGGGTATCTCATCACATGAACATAAAAATTACAGTAAGTGTAATATAAAATATCATCCCAATAACAAGAGGGATGAGCTTTAAAAGGAATGACATAAAAGTGTGTACTTGAAAAGAAAGAGAGGAGTATGATCCCTTACCTCGGGTCCGACTTGACTCGATCGTTCTTTAATCTCCTGAATAATAAACATGAGTTAATTTATACTTCCCTAAGAACATTTTTCAAGTTCATTATTCCTTTTATATCACTTATTACCATGTCATAAACATTATGTAATCATTTAAGTTAATAATATTTGTTTTGCCGATGTTTGGTTCCTAAGTCGAAAGTGGACTTCTTACAATTAAATGTTGTTCGTGTGGACAAATGTTTATTATATCCAGAATTGTATTCATGATGTAGATATCATATATGTCATATATATCCAGTACATGCATGCATTTACAACATTACATAATCATTTATAGGTAATAAATGAAATGCACCGTTCATGGAGACGGTAAGCCGTACGTACGCATGAACGCTACTTTCATTTCTATTTCATATTTTATAGAATGGAATAATAATGATATAAAGGTATATTATAATTCCAGTATAATATCATATATAATATCATATTTCCATCCTTTATACATCCCACATATGGTATTTAACGAATCAAATCACTTTGAGGGGGCGATAGTCCACACTTCCTTAAATGAAGATATCGCGTATACCCATAATGGAAGCCATAAAGGTAAGACAAAAATGAAAAATACAGAAGCATAAATAAAACATAAACATATTATATATCATATATAAAAATAGTGACATCATAATGGCCACCTTTTAAGGTGTTAAATGAGTATTGAACAATCATCGTTTCGGGAGGCAGAATTTCACCATCCACGGAAACCGTATATTCTTTAACCATTTGATGTAGTTGTGTGAGAGTGTAGCTCGAATAAATCTTATATAAACATACTAGTATATTGAAGATACTGGTGTTGTTACAAAAGAAGTAAATAAAAAGAGTTTAGGGGGTTGGAGAAGCAAAATAAAACAAATGAACATGAGAGAATGAATTACCTTTAAAAGTGCAACTCCTTTTGATTTGAGCCTAAAGGCTTCCTTTGAAAGGATTATGCCCAAAGGGAATCCTCTAAGATGAGTAGAGGGATGTGGAGAGAGTAAATGGTCAGGGGTAGGACGAGCCAATGGCTTGAGGAGTGTGTTAAATGAGGTAGAGGTGGGGGCCTTTTATAAGAGGAGAGGAGGGGCACTTTTGGAAAGTAAAGAAATATTACTTTATTTGAAAATGTGTTTCGGTTTCAAAAGGTCCCACATTGATATAATTTGTGGATAAGGTGATAAGGCTTAGAAATCCACTCATCCAATAAGTTTTGGACATGTGTAGTTCATTGATTTTACATTATCTTTCCATTTTATTTAAATCGTCAAATAATGATGTCATCACTGCATCATTATTATGTCATAAATAATTTAATTTATTTAATGACTAAAAATTATAAAAAAAATACTATGATGTAGGAAATCTTTTTATATTTCCATTGAATATTTATAATCAAAAATATTACTTGTATAACCCCACTTAAAAATTGTTTTAGTAAAACATATCATGTTTGTGTCAATTTTACTTTTACATTAAATAAAATGTTATTTATGTCATTTCCCAACCAAAGTGTCTCCATGGGGTCCCCAAGTTTGCCCATGGCTTGTCTTGGTCGGCCATTACTCCCCCAATAGGTGTAGGACAAGTTTCATGGTGTTTTCACATTCTTATAATATCATTTTTACCTTAAATTACACTAATTACCTCTAATCGCGATTAAGAACTTAATAAGTTACTATTCACCAAAAAATTATTATAATCTCATTGAACCACATTTTACTTCTTAATGACAACCATGTATGTCGGATTTTTTAAATTCAAAACACAATGATGGCAAAATTTCATTTAAACGGAAAATCAGCTTTTATAAGTACCACTTAGTGGTTTCACTATTCTTCAAAAATTGAAGTTTTTCAGAAAAATCCCAAAAATTCACCCTGAGCTATATTTGATATTCCGAATTCAAAAATGAAGTCCGGTTTACAAAATTAAAAACATATTAGTCACATTAATTAATTTAATAATTAATTCCCGCTGTCAGAGAAAATAGCGTGTTTTTATAAAACAATAAGTATCAAAAGATTAACACTAGTTTAAGTCTGATTTCGAAGTGAAATTAATTCCAACGACCACTATTGGATTTAATGGTAAAAATATTTTCTAATTTAACTTTAAAAACAATTCAAAATATTATCTAATCATATAAATAAATTAGATTAAAAAGAGGTTTTGAATTAAAACACAACATTTACACTATTCATTAAAAAAATGAACTTTATCGGAAAGATTCCAAAAATTTACACAAAGTAAATTTTGATGTCCCGATTCTTAGTAAGAGATTTATTTGGACCAAAATAATGTTTACGAGTGAAAAAAACTATATTTAATGATGGTTCAACGTCAAAAGGTGATAAGTGAACCTTTAGTGAAAACTAGGGCATATAGGCCTAGAATTGAGTTCTTTCCGTATTTTAAGCCTTTATCTTTTATTGGATAAATGTAAAAACATTTAAAAAACATATATAATCATGTTTTAGTTATTTATATCCATTCCTGCCAATACAACGGCTACATGTTAACTACCATTTAAAATAATATTATTTTATTATTAGAGTGCAACGTAAGATTCCCAAGAAACTCGTTGTTGCGTGTTAGGTACGCCATCGAGCATAGCGTCCCCTTTTAAGTCATATTAATATTTTATTCACAAATGTTGATAAATATGAAAATATCATATTCATTATTTACCTGGGGTGTTACATTAATGGATTTTAACATATTTCATGATTATTGATTTTGGTATTGATGGATTTGAGTTCTTTTATGATTCACTCATGCTCTGTAGTTATGTCTCCTTACCCTTATACACATTTTTTAAATGTATAACATCCAACTATTAATGCTTATAAATAACATTACTGAGAATTTTGAATCACCCTTATTTTTCTTCCTCTTTCCCATGTTATAAAGATTCATGTATAATGAATTATGTGTATTTGAGAATTGGGTCACACATATAAATATCACTATTGTATATATTATGTTAATGATTTTGGGATTTAATCTAGGAGTGCGAGTTTGGGGCTATTACAGTTGGTATTAGAGGCGAGGTTTAGAAATCTATTGATATGATGATATTTTAATGTGATGTCATATTAAGAGTTATAGATACTGTAATAGGTATATAATATTAAAAATGACAATAATTTCAAGAACTCAGAATCCCCATTGAGGTTTTAAGTGATGATATCTTAATTTTATTAATGAAATTTTCTGAGATGTCATCTGAGGTTGAAGTATATGTAATTCATTGTTTTAACATAAAGAATAAATTTAATTTTTTGTACGAACATAAGTGATAATGTTTTTATAATATTTATGGTTCATATGATATTGGATATTGTGGTAATAATGGGTTCCCATGTATTATCATATAGATAACTATGGTATTGAAGAGTTTTTTTGGGACTAATTGATTAATGTTCTTCCAAATGTATATTTTCCTTTTTTGCATGTAGGGTTAATGTTATGAGATAAAATTTGAGTTCATAAAACTCTTTCATGTTGATGTTATTGAGGTTATTTGAGATATATATATTTTCATTCATGGAATGATTTAGTTCCAAAATTATGTATTCTCGTTGAAATTTTATGATTACTGTAACACATAATGCTTTATATTTTTTTGGATTTATATCACTCATTTATAACAATACTGGTTTTCATTAATAGATTGATTATCTATTTCATAGTTATGTTTTATTTAAAATATTATCTTAGTGATTAATACATGAATAATTTATCATTAATACTCATATTTTGATGAAAAAGATTTGATTGTGGTGGAAATTGGAAGAAACGTGATATTCTACCCTTCAAGTATGTACATATCCATATTATGCTAGTCTTAATGGAAAACAATTCCTCTACTATAGAAAACGTATCTGAAAAAATTGATATTTTATTACCTTATGATCTGATGAATCAGGTGGCCTTTTAAATTATCCAAACAATACTATTTTTAGGAAATTAACATTTTACTTATCTTTCACTTCTTTGTGATAAATTACCTCAATCATTCTCTAAAGTTATTTATTATTTTATTCCATTTCCATCGCTTTTCCCATATTTGGAAACTTAGATTTGTGTTATTCCATATACATGACTTTATCTATTATAAACAGGATTTTTTATTAACCCTTTTTATGATGTGATTTTACCACAATAATAATTCCATTTTTTCAAAAAATCATTACGAATATAAATTATAAATTGCAAGGATTCAATATATTTTAGGGAATTTTGATGAGGCACCTAGAGATTATAAATGAATAAAACAATGTTTGATAGCATCAACATCACCCAACAATAATCATAGATGAGAATATAAAACCCTATAAAATTATTATATTCTTATTTCAAAATAAATTTAATAACATTGACGGCGTTTGGTACAAGAAACGTTGAGATTTTTTTTGATACCATATTCAACATGAAACACCGAGCTTAATTAACCCCAGATATATATAACCATTATAACCTATCTGTTTGGTTGGAAAGCATGAATAATATTAAATAATTACTGATATATATATATTTCCTAATAAATATAATTTATTTATAAAAGTGTACTAAATAGTGAATCAATTTTTATTAAAGTGATTTTATTCATTAACAAATACGTTTTCTTCAAAAATATTTTTTTGATTTTCCGGAAAAAATATTATAATCCTTTTTTTAAATTCAATAAAAGTTATTTGATATAATTAGCTTCATTATTTCAATATTAATATCAATCATTACTCATGGTGAAATTTGGAATTGTTTTTGAAAATATTGATTTTTCATTGAATAGTGAAATATATTGAGTTTTGTTAAAAACTAATTTCATCTCTATAAATTTAATAATTTCAATGCCCAATCATGTTATAAATTATATAAATTATTATTTAATTTTATTTAACCATCTTAATTTCATTTGAATAGATATTATGTTGGATTTTAGTACAATTTATTTTGGGTGTAAAAAAAGTTATTTCTATGATATATATTAACGAGAATATTTTTTTTTTCAATTTTAATTAAATAAAATTATCCCAAAGGGGGAATTTTTTTAATTTGAAGTCTTAGATTTTATAATAAAATAATTAAATTATCATCATAAAATAATTTTTATTATAGATATATTATATATTAAATAATATTGTATATGAAAAATGAATATTTTAAAAACCTTATTTTTCAGCACGAATGCAGGTATTGATGAAAAATTTATTTTTTAGAACATGTAGAAAAATTATTTTAAGAAAAAAATTAATTTTTTAAATAATTATGTTATATGTATATTAGAGGTGAATTTTTGAGTATTTTCTCAAATTTTTTTAATGAATAGTGATTTTTTTTTGAATTTTTATAGAAAATTACCATTTCGTTTAAATTATTGATAAAGTTAAATTTATTTTAAATTTG
Source organism: Viscum album (assembly GCA_963277665.1). NCBI lineage: Eukaryota > Viridiplantae > Streptophyta > Magnoliopsida > Santalales > Viscaceae > Viscum > Viscum album. The sequence goes on along the minus strand of OY728165.1, from coordinate 1,444,644,759 downwards.
TTTCAAAGATAAATTAGTTAAATTATATATCTTATAATCCCATTGAGTAATTTTTTAAAAATTAAATATTTAAATTCGATATAAAAGATTTGAAAACATTTGAGCAGTTTCTTTTTAAAACCCCACATTCTCATCCCATCCACGAGTCTAATTTTAAATAATAATATTCCCATTTTGAGAATGGAATTTTGAAAATTAGATTCCATATTTTCAATTAGAATAATTTATAATGTATTATAATGTTAACTTATTTTTTTATAAAAATGAATATTGAGAACATAAATAAATTATTTAATATGGTTAAGGTAAAAATGGATTTACCAAGGGTTTAAACTAATAAAATAAGAGTTAAAAACAAGTTAATAGCTTTTAAATCATATATTTGGCCACGATAAATTTTCTTTATATCTTATATCATTGAGAATGAGCCATTATAAAGGTGTTTTGTAAGACAAAAACATGGGTATGATTGAATCTTTTAAAAAGATTACTCGTGTTCCACTCACCTAACTTATCAAAGGCCACCACTCTCCACCCCGTGTCCCAATTAAAAAAAAATATTTTGTTAAATAACATGAAGAAATCAATTAAAAATCCATAATATCACCCTTGATGTATTATTTTTGATATAAAACCATCTTAGTAATTCCTTTGGTGGAAACATAAGGAGGATACCCGAAGAAGAGGTAATGTTCTTCAATGAGGGTTTTTTATTTTATTTATTTCTACAGATCCTTCATTTATTTTGAAAACAATATTAGATAATAATCTTTGTATCTAAAATATACATAGTTTTTATTATGATAATTTAATAATCTATGTCATGTCACACTTCAAGCAAGTGGGTTATGAAATAATCATTCGTATGTACGAAGGACTACTAAATTGGGAAGAATTGTCATTCATTTTGGATTTACGAACTTGAAAATTATTTTATAATTAAGGATATAAATTATATATATGGTAATTATATTATTGTTATAAATTTTTAGAAATTTTGTCTTATATAAGTGTTATTCATTTCATCCCATAGTGGATAAGATATCGTCGCTGCTGTGTGTGGAGAAATACCACGTTACAAAGCAATGTGATTCGTTTTTCAATAATATGTTACAGAAACGGTAACAAAGATAATGCTAATGAATTTATGGATATTCGAGAAATATTTATAATTATTTAAATACAATATTTTATTTTCTTACACCATCATGTTGATAACATTGTTCGTGTACATGTAGACTATCTCCTTCACTAATCGACGTGACACCCTTTTGATCACCACCACACAAGGAATATATATAAATATATTTAAACAAATAATATTGTATATATTATATTGTGATCACTATTTTATTATAAATTATGACTTACCAAATTTCCATAAATATAGTTGAAAAATTAAAAAGTTATTCACGTGTAGATAAAATCAACTGTCTCGATGACCATAACATACTTTATTTCTCAAAATAATATTACATGATTGGTATTAAATTTTTTTAAAAAATATTATATTTATTTCATTATTATTATTAATTATATTAGTTATGTACATAATATTATTAAGAACTCGAATATTCATTACAAATCATGAATTAGAAAACAAGGTTATTACACAAAAAACAATGAAATTAAAGAAATATTATTATTTAGAAAAATGATAATATGTAATAAAATCATCATATATGATATTATAAATATTAATATCGTTCTTTATGATGATAATTATTTTTTAAAACAACTATATATGAGGTTAAATCACATTGCACCAAGAGGAAGTGTCATGTAAGGGATTTCTATTTCACTTTTAACTTCCATTAGAGACATTTTATATTTATGACCTATTTGATTTATTTGTTTTGTATACCGAAAATGAATTTATATTATTATTTTTATTATCATATTGATTAATATTTTGGTTTAAAAAACAATTCTATGATATATCTTTCATGGGTTTTAAGGTTCAAAAGTAATGAAATAGTAAGATATTTTCGGCTCAATTTTCCTTCTTTGAGACACATTGTTTTGTAATACAGCTATCTTTATTTACAAGGTGTATATAATGCTCCTTGTATAGGTAATATAGTAAATTATTTTTTTCATAATTATATTATTTTTTTCACATAATGTTATTTCCTGATGGGTATTATGTTTTAAATCAACAACATGGGAATGATTTTATGTTATAATTTCACCATTTACTAAGATTATTTGCAATTAAGAATAAAATATTCAAATCCTATGACCGACCTATTAATAATTATATAAAATTTTATAAAAACATTGTTATTCAATATAAATATATATATATATATATGTGTAATATTAATATTTCTTTACTATTTGGTACTTAAATTCATTGATAAAATGTTTTTTAATAAAATCAGATGTCATTTATCTATTCGATCAGGAATAAGTTTGCTTACAAAACTATGTTTTCTAAAAGTGTATTGAAAATGATTATAATATTTTAAAATTTATTTATTAACGAATTTTTTTAAAAAAATTTACATTTCAGAGAAAAATTATTTAAGTAATTATCTTGTTTTTTATAAAATACTATTCTTGTTTTACTTTTAACAAAAATGTGAAATGTATCATTGTTTTAATATGTACTACATCAATTGAAATTACCACTATCATGAACATTATTTTATTTGTAGAATACATTAATTTGTTTTAATTTTATTTTAAAAGAAAATAATTTCCAATTTTTCTTTTTTCGAAATGTATTTTTTCAAAGTCATAAAGGTTATTTTTTCAATATATGTTTAAAACATTATTAAATATTTGTTTATATGTTTTATGTGTTATTTTCATTGAAATGGATTATGAAAATTTTTTATGTTTTAAAAAATATTTTTCAATAAAATGTTGTTTTTAATAAGACATCTTCCAAGAGACATTTCCTAACCAATACCTATCTAAGATAGTATGATTTGATATAATGTATGTTGTACAAGGGATATGAACCTATTAATCCAATTTTAGTATCTCTATGAACGGTTTATCATGAAAATAGGATTATGAAACAGGTTTATGTTACATCAATTAATCATGATTCTAAGAGATTGTTATAGAACCCATTTATTTTAATTACATTAATCATTTAATGATGATATTGTTTGGGATACAATTTATTTTCCCAATGATAATAATGTTTAAAATGGATATATAGGGTAACCATTTCATTTACACTTGTTAATAAAGTTATAAAAAATAATGATTGTTTCAGTGAGTTTTATAATGAAATGAAATATTTATTTACATTATTTATGGATGTTAAATGTTTTTATATGATGGGTGTTCCAAGATAGATCTAAGTGACCTATTAATGATAAAATGATGTATTCACCAAGATAGGTATGCAATTAATTATTTAATTATTGTGATCTTTAGAGAATTATATTGGAATTTGATTATATGGTAATTCCAATTGTAAGGGTTTTTAGGGATTCTTTATTTCTATGATGATGATGTTCTAACATATAAACCCATTTTATTGATGATTTCCATGGTTTTATAATATTTTAATTTGATCATGAATGATATCACATGGATCCTGATTATGGATTCTTATGACTATTTACATTATTGAATCCTTATACAATGATTCATGATTTGTTATTCAGGTTATGATTGGTAGGAGTTCTTTTACCATTCTCTCATGCACTTTGATTATATAGTCATTCCATGATTAATTGTTAAAAACATTGATGAATTTTAATTGTGAATGCTTATGTTCACCCATACTAAGTATTTTAGAACACCCTATATATGTTTCCTCTTCCCCATATTGTAATCAATGACGTAGAACTAATTATGTATAGTTGATATTTATTATGGAAGAATACTTTGACTTAATTTGAAATTAAAAAAGATAGATTATGTGGGTGAAATTATCATTAAACAACATTGGTATTTTTTATACAGTAGTTTTACATAATTCTCTAAAAAACTAGACCTAAATAATCCTTGAGAATTCAATGATCCACTTTTTCCATTTTTTGCGTATATTTTAGACGGATAAAATTCAATGGTAATTATTAGTATCTATGTTGGAAATGTAATGTATATGATTTTAGGTCTATATATGAGAGTGTATATTCAGGGATGTTATATAAGGAATGATATCTATAATGATTTTTGGGATTCTAGGAATGGATATTGGATGTTCTTGGATGAACCAAATGGATCATTCAATTTAATTCAATGAGATTTAGAGATGTAATTTTTTGAGAGAGGGTAGGCTCCCTCTTTGAATTTCACAAAATATTAAATTTGTGTAAATTAAGATTCAATATTAAATGGCTTGAAATTGATTTATTTTATTATTTAGATGAGTGTGGGTTAAAATTATCTTTCCGAATAAAAATTAGACAAGTTAAGCTATATTTTAACCTTATTAATTTTTTAACACCACCTTATCCCCTTTCACAATTACCATTAGAAATAAAGATTTTTACTAATTGTGTTTCATGATAAAAATTATAATTGGAAAGGCTTATAGTAAATGGATAGAAATTTAAATTAGAAACCTTATCATAATCAGTTTACTATATATAATACACTTTATAATTTTACATCATTTAATAAAATTTTATTTTTACAAATTTATCAACAATTTCAATTTTTAGAACAATTCATTGCATTAACTTTAACAATATGATTAAAATAAGATATATTTTAACAATGTATTTTATTACATTAATAACATGTAATTTTAATCTATAAATTCAAGAATTACATTATGTATCTCACGCAATAATAAATTTAATGTTTTTAATATTATTCATTTTACTATTCAATTTATCAAATAATTACTACCTCAGTGTTGGGTAAGCATTTAAAAAAATTATTTATTCAATAAAAATTGAAAATAATTTTTCATGATGAATGATTCACTACTATGAATAACGAATTTTCACATGGATTAATATCTATAAAATTGGTTTTGTGGATGGTTTTTTCATTGATTTCACAAGTGTGATATTCCTTAATAGGTTTTTTAGTCACCATAGGATGAAGCAGGAAGTCTAGGAATTCTGGTGATTCAAAGGGGAATTGGAGGTTTTTGGACCATTTCCCCTAACTATTCTAGATTGGAGTCAGCCAGATCAAGCATCAAGACATGAAGGACATGTGATTTCAGGTATTTAAACGAGAAAAGAAACCTTCACTACCTCCGGACGATTATCAAAACCATGTTAAAACCGCGCAGGAGAAGAATCCATTGATAGAGAGGTCTGCACGGTTGGCGCACGACTTACCAAATCTATGCATACCGTCAGAGAAACCGTGTGAGACATGCACATATAGACCGAGACATCCGCACGGTTGGTGTATGAATTACCCAAAACATGCAGCCCATCCATGAAAATTGTACGACCATAAGGATTTGAGATAGAGACATACGCATGGTTTTTGCACTGCCTACCAAACCCTATGCCCAAAACCGTGTGGAACACTGCAGCCTTCTCCTTTTAGATTTTTTAAATTTCACCTAAACCATGACCTGGGGTTCCCCTTTCTACTTGATTTTGGACAACTATAAAAAAGGTTCTTTTTGACTGATGAGACCCTGGGGTGAGCTTGGATAAAGAGAGTATTGGGGAGAGGAGGAGAAAGGGGGTCGGGAACTATGTTTTTTGGTGAGAGGAAGGTTTTAGAGCACTTGTTCTTTGTATTTTTGTTGTGCTTATGATTGTTCTATAATCATTTGTAATTAAAAATCTCATGAATTTTAGTATGTTTCTTATCCTTTTCATCAGGTGTGGCTAATCCCCCTTGTGTTGGGGATGGAAAATATGTGGGTTTGTTAGAACCAGTTTCCCAATTCTTGTGTTTGTTCATCATCTCTCACCTAATTATCCTAACTTCCATGTCTTACTTCACTAGAAACCCCATATCAGACCAAGAATGGAGTTTCATGGGATCTTTGGGAGAATTACGATAAGTATATTCATGAACATTGGATATACATATCATTTCTAGAGGGCGGTTCTTAAATTAAGAGTTAGTAGAAATCAATTTCTATACCAAGGGATTGATTTCTACCGACTTAATCGGAACTCACTGTTCCAAGGGAGTTCTGAAACAAATGAAACCCAGAACAAAACACAATAGGGAATAAGGTTTAACATCCCACATAAATGTCCAGCCCCGAAACATTTTTATCATTACATATTAACATCCAGTTTTAACTAATCATTGATTTTGAAGTTAATTCATAGTGAGTTAGAGAAGAAAAATCATTTATTTCTGTTTCGAGATGCATCATTATGATCCAAGAAATCGTATTTAAATTCAGCATCTTCAATTGAGAAATTTAAAATAAAGAGACATAAATGCCAACATGGCTTCCCTGTGGACTGACATCGTACTGGCAGAGTATGATAGTTACAAGTTAGGGAAATTAATTTGGTGCTGAAAAAACACTTCAGACAAACGACACAACAAATAGTGTCACTTTTGCCGGGGAAGATGTCATTTTTGTTAATTGAAATAGAGTCACTGAGTGAAAACAAAAATTAAAAAATTCCAAAAAATTATTTTCTTCATCTCATTTCTATTTTTCATTATTTTTTCCCTTTTATGCTGGGTGTGTTTTTTGTGTTGTGCAGGACCATAGGTATATGAGTGGTCTGGTCACTCGTTCCTAGATTGCCGAGTCATTGGAGTAAAACCTGATAGATCCCAAAATCGAAAGAACGTTGTCCATGGGACTTCATGCACTTATAGGTGAACATATTTCAAATGATCCAGTGGGGAATTAGGAGGAATAACCTGGGGTTTTCCAACGATTTGGGATCCCATTCATTATTGAATGAAATTTACCACTATGTATCGAGGAATAGCAGCTTCCTAATCCACCGGGGGATTACATAAAATACCTATCAAGGAACCAACAGAGGACTCTAGCTCAATTTGTACAGGAGTTCTGGCAGCCACAACCGAGGAAATATATTCCATTAGAGTAGCCTCCCTATTTTCCTCAGAATCAACAAACTTATTATCCTCAAAAGAAACAACAGCTCATTCCCCAAGCACCTCAGGAACTGATGCCACCACGCCATACTCTTAGGGAATATGGATTACCCTCTATTTAGGGAGAAGACACTGGAATAGTAAGAACACCGGTACAGGTCCATCATTATGAGATTAAGCCGGTGACAGTGTAGTTAATTCAAAATATAGTTCAGTTTAGTGGATTTCCATGTAAAGATCCAAATGCGCACCTATCAAACTTTTTGGTGATATGTGACACTTTCCGGTAAAATAGAGTGTAATAGGTTGCAATTAGCCTTAGTATGTTTCCATTATCATTAAGGGATATGGAAAAGGACTGAATCAAGGGGTTACCTCGAAGATTTATTCTTACATGGGAGGCATTGGACTAAGCCATTTTATCAAAATACTTCCCTCCCTTGAAGATTGTCACCTTAAAGAATGAATTCCATAACTTCAAACAACATGACTTGAAATCTGTATATGTGTCATAAGAACAATTTAAAGAGATGTTGTGGGAACTCCCACACCACAGACTACCATTGTGGATGTCTATCCAGAATTATTACAATGTTCTAACAATAAATAAAAGTTCAGGGTTGATGTAGCTACTAGATGGACAGTCATGAGGATGTCCCCTAAAGAGATTTTTGATTTGTTGGAAGACATTTTAGCCAATAGTTTTCAGTGGAATTCTGAACGAGGCACTCATAAAAAGTGGAATGCATAATATAGATGCCACAACTATGCTTTTGGCTCAACTTGATGTCATCTCAAAGATGATCGATGCTCTCAATCTAAATTATCCATCTCAAGTTCAACCTGTCAGTCAACCAGTATATAGAGATTGCGGTGACAACCATGCTATGGGATAGTGCCGAGGAGCAAGTGCGGGAGACTCTACCAATGAGGTAAATTATGTCGCACAGAACAGAGTACCCAATAACTACCCTCAGAACCAATACCCGGGGTGGAAGGAGACTCAAAATAGAGGCTGGGGGAAGCAACATCAAAATCCTCAACCCCAACCACAATGACCACCTGGTTACAGTCAACAACAGCTTCAGAATCCATATCTGAGGTAGAAATAGGATAGCCAATTTCAATAAGGAGAATATTAGCAGCAAGGGTATCAAAACATTCATCCTACACAACCATTGTGATATCCACCTCCACAACAAGTATCCCAACTGCCTCAGCAGGAACCTCCTTCATGGCTAGAGGAAATGATATCAAAATTTATAATTACAGCTGAAATAATATTTCAAAACCAAGAGGCATCAATTAGAATCATTGGGAACCAGATTGGGCAGCAATCCAATCAACTCTCTCACAGATAGCCCAGTACACTACTAGGAAATACTGTGAAAAATCCAAGGGAGGAGGCTAATGATGTTATTTTATACAGTGGGAAGGAGTGGACACCGAAGGTAACTATGAGTCAGGGTGATACACCATCAAAGTAGTCCACATTATCCTCAGGTGGAGAAGATTCAGTTGTGGAATCATCCCCAAAAAATGAGATGTATAATGAACTGGAAGACCCACAAGATAAGGGGAAATATGTGGTTAATATGTATGAACCTCCCTTTCCATTTACAATAAGGATAAAACAATGAAATCTAGACAAGCAATTTTCCCAGTATGTGGATGTCTTTTGAAAGCTTTACATCAACATTCCCTTTGCAAAGGCGTTGATTCAAATTCCCAGATAAATGAAGTTCATGAAATAGATCCTTTCAAATAAAAGGTAGATGGAAGAATTGGGCACCATTCCTCTAACCAAGGAATGCTTGGTGGTATTCCAACACACTCTCCCACCCAATCTCTAGGATCCGAGAAGCTTTACTATGCCAAGAACAATCGGACCTTGCGAGTTTGGAAAATCCCTTTGTGGTTTGCGGGAGAGTGTTAATTTAATTCCCTTTTAAGTATTCATGATGTTAGGGTAGAACAATCTCAAGATAACCTGAGTGGCTCTCCCACTGGCTGGCCGTTCTATTAAATACCCTATGGGGCTGTTGGATGACATGTTGGTCAAAGTGGGGAAATTAATTTTGCAGGCGGATTTCATTATCTTTGACATTGAAGATGGACGAGAGGCGTATTTTATTCTTGGAAGACCCTTTCTGGATACGGGAAGGTTTTAATTGATTCTCACCATGGTGAGATGATCTTTTATGTGGGTGACGAGAAGGTATCCTACAACGTCCTCAAGGCGGTGAAACAAGTTTCACTGATAGAGCAAGAATATTGTTGTACCTTGACAATAACGGCTGACTGCTTAGTCCTAGAAGAATATGATATGAAATATTATTCATTCCGCAATGAACTTGTTCTGGAGGATGACCATATTGAAGAAAACTAGAGGGAATTAAGCTTTATTGTTGGCCGAGGTAGCCATTACAAGAAGAGGGCAGTTGTTCCGGGTTTATTAGAGCGAGCCGAGGTCGATCCGATCGTAACTTCCATTCTCAAGGATCCCCCATCCGAGTTGAAACCTATCCCTTCCTCATTAAAATATGGCTATTTGGGAGAGAAACATACATTTTCGGTGATCCAAAATTCCTCTCTTTCAAAAGATCAAGAAGAGGCTCTTTTGCAAGTCCTCCGAAGGCAGAAAAAAGCCATTGGCTAGACGGTCACTGACCTTAAGGGTATAAGCCCTACGTTATGCACCCACAAGGTACTTATAGAGGAAGGGGAAAAGGACTCTCACCAACCACAACATAGACTAACACCCCCCCCCATGAAAAAGTAGTCAAGAAAGAGGTTATCAAATTACCCGATTTTGTAATTATATACCCCATCTCCGACAGCCCGTGGGTGAGTACTCTCTAGGTGGTCCCAAAAAAGGGAGGCATCACAGTGGTGAGCAATGAATAGAATGAGCTCATCCCGGCCCGCATAGTTATGGGATGGAGGTTTTGTGTCGATTATAGGAAATTGAATGAAGAAACCAGGAAAGTTCATTGGTTCTTCCATTCATGGATCTAATGCTGGAAAGTTTGGGAGGGTATAAATTTTACTATTTCTTAGACGGTTATTCGTGATATAACTAAATCACTGTCTCCCTAGAGGATCAAGAAAAGAGTACCCTATCTTTTCTTTATAGAACCTTCTCCTACAGACGAATTTCAATTGGGATGTGCAACACTCCAGTCAACTTTTAGAGGTTCATATTATCTATATTCCATGATATGGAGGAGAATATTATAGTGGTTTTCATGGATGAATTCTCGGTATATAGTAAGTCATTCAATACTTACATGACAAATCTAGAGCTAGTTCTTAAATGATATGAGGATACAAATATGGTTCTCAATTGGGAGAAGTGATACTTTATGGTGTAACATAGAATCTTATTAGGCCATAGGATCTTGATGAAAGGATTTCAGGTGGATTCAGAAAAAATTGAAGATATCTCACATCCGCCGTTTCCCACTTCAGTCCGAGAAATTCAGAGATTTTGGGGGCATGCAGATTTTTATCGAGGATTCATCTATGACTTCTCCAAGATTGTTCATCCCTTAAAAGATCAACTATCAAAGGATGCAGTTTTTGAGTTTGATGATAAATGTATCACAACCTTCCAAATTCTAAATGAAAAACTGGTCGCCGCACCAGTAATGATTGCTCTAAATTGGGAGTAGAAGATTGAAATTATGTGCGATGAGACCAATTATGTCGTGGGTGCAGTTCTTTGAAAGAAGCTAGAAGGTATTTTTAGGCTTATCAATTATTCCAGCCGAGCATTAAATGAAGCGCAACATAATTACACCACTATAGAGAAAGAAATCCTAGTCATGGTTTTTGTGTTTGATAGATTTTCCTCCTACTTGGTTCTTTATAAAGTTGTAGTCTATATGCATCATGCTACACTTAAGTAATTGATGAACAAGAAGGATGCCAAACCGCAGCTCATCCATTGGGTGCTCCTCCTCAGGGAGATTTATTTGAAGATTAAGGATAAAAAGGGAAGTGAGAATATAGTGGCTGATCTTCTCTCCCAGAGGAGGATACCCTATTTAGAGAGAGAAGATGACCATGAGATCATGGAAGACTTCCCCGATGAGCAACTATTTTCCATTGGATTACCACCTAGTCAATGGTTCGTCAACCTTGAAAATTACTTAGCCATAAGTGTTTTCCACGTGAACTTATCATTTCAACAGAGGAAGTGTTTTTTATCAGAGGTAATGAGGTATTTTTGGGAAGACCTATTACTATTTCAATCATGTGGTGATTGTTTAATCCATAGTTGCATCCCAGATAAAGAGATTCAATGTATTTTGGAATTATATCCCTCTTTTATGGAAGGAGGACATCATTGGCCAGATCGAACAGTAGAAAAGGTTTTACAATCATGATTTTTCAAGCCATCCATGCATAATGACACTCATTATTTTGTCTCCTGCTGAGATCGGTACTAGCAAGATGGTAAATGTGGGTTGTGGTGCCAAGATGCCACAACACCCGATAATTGAGGTTGAAGCTTTTGACGTGTGGGGAATCGACTTCATGGGTCTATTTCCCACATACATTGGGCATAGGTACATTGTGGTGTGTGTCTATTATGTTTCCAAGTGTGTAGAAGCGGCCGCAACAACTCCTAATACGGCTAAGGTCGTCATCAATTTTCTACATAATAATATTTTCAGTCAGTTTGGGACCCAGAGTATGTTAATTAGCGACTGAGGTACACATTTTGACAACAATCCCATAAAAAATGTGCTCTTAAAGTGCGGGGTCAACTACAACAAAGGGACACCATACCACCCTCAATCCAGTGGTCCGGTGGAGGTGTCAAAACGCGAGTTAAAGCATATATTAAAGAAAATGGTAGGTGTGTCAAGAAAGGATTGATTTGAGAAATAATATGATGCACTATGGGCCTACCAGACAGCCTTCAAAACACCATTTGGTATGTCAACATTCTGGTTGACCTATGGGTAACCCTGCCACTTTCCAGTGGTGATGGAGTACAAGCAATATTGGGTGTTCAAGGCACTGAATTATTATCTCAAGGCTATGTAAGAAAAGAGGAAATTACAGATAACCGAGCTTGATGAGATAAGGTGGGAGGCCTATTAGAATGTGAAAAATTATACGGAGAAGATAAAGGTGGTCCATGACCACATGATCTCCCATAAATCCTTCTAACAAGGTGATAAAGTATTAATTTTTAACATTTGTCTGAAGTTATTTCTAGGTAAGCTGAAGTCCCTTTGGTCAGAACCCTTTTATGGTGATTACATTTTTCCACCATGGCACGGTGGAAGTGGCCTACGTAGATGATCAAACATTCAAGGTCCATGGGTAGCGCCTAAAGCCTTACTTTAGCATAGAAGACATGGTGGGAATAGTTTCCATCATGCAATTGGTGTATCTCAAGCCTTAGGTGTGTCAATCTCAAGAGTTTAAACGTAACACTGACCAGGAGGTAACCCGGCATTCTTAAAAATTTTCTATTAAAATGATTTGTCTATTTGAGTGTGAATAGAACTACATGATAGTGTTCTTTTCATTCCCTATTGATTGTTTTTATTTTTCTTAATTCACTTGTCTGGTTATTCTGTCTCGCCAACATGGGATTTCATTTGTTCCACTCCAGCCACTTTTCAGCTCTTTGGGCTCTCGCACACCACTTTTTTTCCACACATGACAGACAATCAAGAGAGATGTTCACTTTTGCATTGTTTTCTATTCTTTACTTTTTCCCTCCCTTTTCATATTTCCTTGCCCACACTTCTCTACATTATTACCTTCACAGGGTATCGTGCTCAGTTTTAAGAGTGGGTATGTGCTCCCTTAATTGGAACCACATTTTTATTTATTTCTTTCCCAAGTACATAGGGTATAATGTTTTTGTAGCTGTGTTTAATGGGTAGTTATAGATGCCATTGGTTTATATTAATTAGAAAAAAAATTAGTTTTGGTAATTATCCCTTAAAATGGATCATATGTCCGGATTGTAGAACTTAGTTTTTGATGTGAATAATCCTTGTAATACTTGAAAAGGAACATTTTGGCATTAATTTAGAAAAAAATAGTTTATTTCAAAATGATTTTTGTGATCCAGTGATTCAAATTGTGGAACACCTTAAAATGGAAGTCAAATTGTTTATAAGTATAAGTGAGGTTTCGGGAATTGTTGTTGCTGCACTATTGGCTATTATGCGGTCTTAATTCCATGAAATATTGACTTGATAAAACATTCTCATCATGTGTTGACATGAGAAATTTGGGAAATTATTTTTGCTAGTATCTCACCTCACTACAATTTTTTTTGAGATTTGGAAAGGCATGCCCAATAATTTTGATGGCCTTTCAACATATTCCAAATAATGCAAGTCAATGAGGGTGTGTGGCCAATAAAAGGGATAACCCGAAAATTGGAAACGATAAAACCTAGGATTAACTAATCTGGGTGTACAATGAGAAGAAAATTTTGGTAGGTACTTTCACTGAATAAAGAAGGGAAAATCAGTTTTAATAAAAATTTATATACGAATGAATGGTTGACTAATTCAGATTAAGCAAATTTTGTTAGCTAACCTCGTAAACTTTGGGAACCATGATGTACGAATGCTGTAATTTTTAATCGTAATTATTTCAAAGATCATATTCATTTAATTGGTATAATCAGCAATGTTTCTACCCATCCCTTTGTTAACTCCTTGGAAATTACTATCAATTCCTTTGTTTGAGGACAAAAAACCAATCAAGTGTGGGGGAGTTTGATGCATTGTTGTGCATAAGGCATTCCACTGGGATTTATACCAATAAAATGGGTTTTGTGGATAGTTTTTGTATGTATTTGACATGTTTGATGTTCCTTAATAGGTTTTTTAGTCACAAGAGGATGATGCAGTGTGTGTAGAAATTTTCGAGATTCAGAAGGGAATTAGAGGCTTTTGGCCCTTTTCATCTGACAATGCTGGATTGGAGTCACCTGTTTCAAGCACCGAGACATGAAGGATGGGTGATTATAGAAATTTTATAGGGAAAGAAAACCCACATGACTACCATAAGGTTATCCAAACCGTGTTCAAACTATGTTGGAGTAGATGCTATAGACATAGAGGTCTACATGGCTGGCACACGGCTTACCAAAATTGCATGGCCCTTCAGAGAAACCTTGTGAGACATGAACATATGGACATAGACATCATCACGGTTAGCACACAGATTACCCAAACTTTGTGGACCATATATGAAAAATGTGTGCCATTAAGGATTTCAGATGGATAATTCTGCACGGTTGGTGCACAGCTTACCAAACCGTGGGCCCAAAACCGTGCGAAACATTGCAGCCTACTCCTTATATCTTTTTTACTTTTCACCTAATCCTTGACTTGGGGTTCCCCTTTCAACCTGCTTTTGAAAAACTATAAAATGGTCCTTTCAGAATAAAAATATTCAGTGGTGAGCCTGGATAAAGACGGAATTAGAGAGAGGAGAATAAAGGGGGCTGGGAACTATGTTTTTTGGTGAGAGGATGGTTTTGGATCACTTGTTCTCTATATTTTTAGTGTGTTTATAATTCTTCTATTTTATATTATAATGAACTCTTTTATGAATTTTAGAAAGTTTCTTATCCTTTTCATCATGATTAGTTAAACCCCCTTTTGTTGGGGCTGCGAAAAAAGTGTTGGTTCCATAGTACCGGTTTCTCTATTCTTATGTTTGTTCATCGTCTCTCACCTGATTCTCCCAACTTTCGTGTCTTATTTCAATGGAAAACCCATATCAGTCCATGAATAGAGTTTCCAGGGATCATTGGGAGAATTATAACATGGATATCCATGACCATTGGATATAAATTTAATTTCTATAGGGTGGTTCCTAAGTTAAGAGTCAGTAGAATTCAATTTCCAGGCCAAGGGATTTATTTGTATCTACTTAATCGGAACTCACCGGACCAAGGGAAATCTTGAAAAAATGAAACCCAGAAATGTGGGTTATGATGAACAACACAACACAATAGGGAATAACGTTTAACATCCCACATAAATGTTTATCCCCGAAATTTATTTATCATTGTCCATTAAAATCTAGTTTTAAGTAATAATCGATTCAGACGTTATTTTTTAGTGAGTTAGAGAAGGCCAATCAATTAGTTCCCTTTCGAGATCCATCATTATGAACCATCAAATCATATTTAAATTCAACATCTTTAATTGAGAAATTCTAAATAAAGATACATTAATGCCAACATGGCTTCCCTGTGGAGAAACCCCTTACATACACACTATACTAGTTATAAGTTAGGGAAATTAATTCGAGTTCCAAAATCAAGAAAGGCACACCAATGAAGATAAATATTTTAGATATAAAATTATTATTTTTAAAATAATATATATACTGGTAATTGAAATTGTAAAAATATTATAGTTGTAAAAATTAGTGTGTGACTTTTTAACATAACTTGAAATAATATATTTATAATTTCATATTAATATATAATTGGAAATATGGTCATATATTAAAAATATTGATTGTTAATGATGAGTTTTTGTCACAATTTAATGTTTATTAAAGTGTTAGGACAATTTATTATCCTCATTATTTTATATTTAAAAATATTTACCCAATTTAACATTTACAATGGTAAAACAATTTCAAAAGATAAATTTCATGTTAAAAAAAAGAGAAAAATATTTACTAAATTTTGACTAAATGATTTTAAATATCGTATCCATTTTATAAAATTAGGAAAAAATGATTAATAATTTAATTCAAAATTAAGCTTCTAGAACAAAATGATTTTTTTAAAACAGTATATTGATTATAAAATTTTTTTATAATAAATTATATAATAAAATTTATTTCAACAACCATAATTGGAATATTATAAAAAATAGAATCTAACGAAATTTTAAAAATAATTCAATTTTTTTATAAATACTTAACAAATACAACTTTCAATAAAAATTGTTATTTTTTCTATTCATTTAGAAATCTCATTTTCTATAAAATTATATAAAGATCATCAACTTATAATTGTAACCTAGTGAATATAAAAAATAAACAAATTTTCTTAAAAATGATTTCTAAAATTTCAAAATTAACATTACAAAAGACCCTCTTAATATAAATCCAATTTTTAAGAAAACATATTTTTGAATAAAAATTATAATATACAAAAATATGATTATTTACTTAATAGGAATTAATTGATGAATTTTAAATGAGAAAGATAGCTTTATATTTCATTATATGGTTAATTGGATTCTATTCAACTATTTTAATAAAAATGTTATTACAAACACATTTATATAATAATATTTCATTTTCCCTTCAATCTCGGTGTTTCTTTACTTGTACAGTATCATACATAGTATTTATGATCAAAATATAACGATATTACAATTACACCCCTTAAAAAAATTTTGTTCTCAAATTTTGAAATCGGGCTAGGAATGAAACGTTTACTTTGAAAATACCACTGATGAAGACTCACATCCTCAAAAGCGACAAAAAACATTTCTCATTAAAGGTGGGAAAATGAAATATGAATTCCACCATAAACTTTGTTTTTGAACACAAGAAAGTTTTTTGGATGTAATGATATGGAAGTGGATAAAATTCAAAACTCTTAATTACTGATTGAGTGTTATAGAAATCATGGTAATGATAAAATTAAATATAAATAAATGTTATCAATGTCGGGTTAAAATACTATAGATTTTTTATAATAAAAGTAAACCTATAATATTTTTTATACAAATTAAATTTCCAAAACATGAGGAATTATTTTACTTTGTAGGACATGAGCATAACTAAATAGGCATAAAAGACAAGTATAATTTCCTCTATTAATCATTTCCCACTATAATCTCATCTTTTGTCTCCATTTAATGATTATGAAAGAATAATTTTCATTCCAAAATAACATGAATCAACATGAACAGATAAAAAATTCCATTAAAAAAATCTGTTCCACTTATCTTTACAAATTATCCAAAACGAAAATGTTTTCAAAAGGTATGAAAATTTCTAAAATGTATAAACCATCATCTAAAGAAAACTAATTTAATCTAAAAAATTCCACAGTCATACCCAAAGATAAATACTGGTCATTTAATAAACTATTTTCCGTAAAATTCCTTATAAATATTGAAGACTTATATTTAATCCCAAAATAAAAACTATAAGGATTTTATAACATATAATTAAACGATATATTTAATATTTACCTCCAAGTTACATCACTCACCACTAATGTAACATACCAAAAATGGAATTTCCTTAATAAAATAATCATAATGATATGATAACAATTTATATTAATAACATTAATTACTATAAAATATAAATAAAATGTTATTTTAGAATAAAACCCCATAGATCATTTTTTACCATAATCCTTTAATGATCTCAAAAAACTATACTGATATTCCAAAAAAATAAAATTAATCACATAATCACCAAACCAGTTTCAAATATTATCGTTATATATTTGATATGTCATATCTTAGAAACATAAACATAATTTATTTTTTATATAATATAAAAAAAATTAAAATGTCATACTAAACAATACATGATGTAGGCTAGTGGTAGGTAGTGCACTCTGGTCACCCATCAATTGTGTGTTCATGCCTCGCAAACATGCTGTATGTGATAGGTTATCACCCGACACATGGATTTTAGTTTTTATAAGTAAATATTTATATAATCATTATAGATATTATAAAAATGTATTAAAATCATAAAATTAAATGTATTATTTTAAAATTTAAATAATTGTTTTTCCACAAAGGTTATCTTATACCGGTACTCCAGAATCAAACAATGTAATAACAAATAACTATATTAAAATAAATGATCATATTTACCATAAACGTTCTCCATACCAATAAAATGATATCCAAAAATGAAAAAATAATTCTTTTTTCAAATAATTTTTTAACATGATAAAAATAATTATTACATATTTCTTAACCATATATAAAAAATCAGTAAATTCCTCCTAATTTTCTCTTATCATCAAATTAAAATTAATTCTTTTAAATCATCAACTACATCAAAAATCTTCAATCCATTTTATGTTTAAATATTAATAATTAAATATTATTCAAAATCCATTAAGTATTATTTTCTATTATATTCCCTAATAATATATCCCTTAAAAAATATGAATCATGTAATATGATTCAACAATGTGAAAACATATTATATGAAATAATCTAGAACATTTATATTTCAATTTTAGTTTCCTCATTTTCAACTATAATCTCATTATAAATTAAAGAAAATATATATATGTATTCTTGTTTACCCCATTAATGTGACTTCCCCAAAAAACATATACATTACTATTAATAACTTTACCAAAATTTAAAATATTTTATTTATATATTATTGGAAAATTCATTCCATTTTTGGGATATAACCAAATAAATTCTTTTTTCATAGAATATTATTACATTATAACCTCCTTTATCACATATAAAACATATTGGCGTTCATTTTATACATTTTATGGGGATATTATATCAAAATTATTAAAACATAGGTAAATAAATATGATTATATTGATGATAATTATCCATTAAAAATAAATGGGGCTTCAATTCAATTTTTTCTAATCATTAATCATGATATACAGTTAATAATAGTGATGTGATTTTTTCCTATAGCTCTCATTTCATCTGGAAGATCAATCAAACAAACACTTAATTTTACTTCACATCAATTTCAAATTATATTCCTATATGATTGATCCATTTAATAAACCCATTATGTTCAGTATTAGTGTGTTTGTGAAATCATAATAAATAGTATAATGAGGTGGAAAACATTATTATGTCATTAACCAAGATTTCTTATATAGTATTTTTTTATCAAAATTACATTAAATTTCCATCAACAAATATTTGGTGTGGGTAAAAATGTTTAAAACGTATTATTAAATATTATTCTAACCTACAATGTCAACTAAACCCATATTTGAAAACATATGTATGGAACCATACATAAACATCAAATAATTTATTTTCATAATTCTAAAATTCACTATCTTTCATTGAAAAATATCTTTTAGGTTTATCGTTTTATATAATTATACCCGAAATTCAAGAAAGCCTAACCATATTTTACAAAGTGTAATATTCGGATAAATACCCATTTTTTCCTTTAATATAAATCCATTAAAATAAAACATGATTTCTTTTCAGGACAATTCATCATGACAATCATCATAACATTTTCCATTCCCTTATCATTTCTTAAAGATAATGTAATATTTTTTAAAATATTGTATTATCAAAAAATTCGTAGTACGAGATATTGAAAAAAAAGAAATAGTCCATTAGTTTATGAATACTTCTATATATTTTTCTTTTTAAAAGAATCAATGGGCATAAAAACAATTTTTTTCCAAATAAACTGAATTATCTTCTCAATTTATTTAATTAAAAATTTATAAATAAATATAAAATGAAAATTATTCTTATATTATTTTCTTTTAAATCATTAAAAACCCAAAATATAATTATTTCAAAAGATATAATTTTAAACATACTAAATTATCATATATGTTACTTTAATTTTTGAAATCATGATATTTCTATAATTTTTTATATTAGAAAAGCAATTTGAGGTGGGTAAATTTATGAATCATTCTCATATCACTATTATATGAGCATGTAATAATCATCATGAATATAATTTTAGTAAAAAAGATATTTAAACTAGGAATAACTATAAAAATTACACATAGAATAATAATCCCCATATATTCCTATAAAATCATAGGAGAAAACTAATAAGTTAATTCTATACCTTTACGGAATTTATTAGAGAGAAATAACAAGATCAACTAGAATAATCTTATAATGGAACCACCCATTCTAATCAATTCCTAAGAACCATAACATAAATAAAATACATAGATAATTTATTTCATTATTAACTTCATTAAAATAACCATTTTTTATTTTACAACCTGATTGGTCGATAAAAGATAAATGGATTCCAAAACAATCTCATTGAAAAAATTATAACCAATACTTTAAATGAATTATGATGTTATTAATGAAAAATAATCCTTATGGAGAGGAATTAACACCAATTATTGTTGACATTGATGAATTGAAATACCATTAAAATATAATTATAAACATTATTGTGGGAAATAAACATTTTATTATGAAATCTCAAGTTTAAAAAAACTGTAGAATTGTAAATAAAAAAAAATTATTTAAAAATTAACAATTAAAATTTTAATGGTTAATTAAAATAAATGTTGACTCATAATATTGGGAAAATCCATTCATGTTGTATGAGTTAAAAATAATTCATTTCATATTGTTAATGAGAAATTAAATAATTACCTCATTCTGAAAATGATTTGATGATTCATTTCAAAAAAATTGTCAAATTTCAAACATAGTTAAAAATGAATTTACATTTATAGTATAATCGTAAAAATCATTATTAAATTTTTTTAAAAATAATGTATATAGAAGAAAAAGGTGGTTTTTGGGGAAACATTAAAAGATGATTTATAAAATAAAGTCCCTTAAAATGAGTTTGACTAACCATGTATGTTCTTTGTATTTATGAGTAATTATATTATGTTATCTATTTAAATTCTTGTGAAAAAATTAATTTATTATATTTTTTATTTTATCTCTTACCCTACTATAATTGTTTACTTATTATATTAAATTCTCATCAAATGTTTGTATTATATCTGTTTTATAATTCAAGAATGTAATAGATATGATGACTATGGTCAATGTGTTTATTACTCTTCAATCTACATGGTATTATTAATTACATAATTATCCCGTTTAATATTGATTTATAATTTTAAATCCAACCATTTATTATGATTTTAAAAATGAAAAATGTTATAATCATAGAGATGGTGGAGAATACATATGAAGGAGTAATAGTTAAATTTTTCAATGTTCATTATGAAAAAATGTAAGTAATATTTTTTCATTATAATTAGATTATTAATTTATAAATATAACATTAGTTATTTGAATATAATTATATATATATCATCCATGTAAGGTGGTGAAGATAAATTTATCATATTGATTCATGTAGGTGGTAGTCAATACGTACACACAAACAACATTATTATTTTTTATTGAATGAAATAGTAGGAAGGTAAATGATATATTATCATTTTATAATTATTTATATTGAATTAATTTCATTAATATAAAGTACTTAAATCATTATATCCACTCTTGAGAGACATTGATGAAAACCAAATTAAATTGGTTCGTGAGGCGGCAGTCCATCATACAAAAGAATGATGAATTATTCTCCCATTTAGGGAGTTTGGAGATTGATATATGTTATTAAAAAAACATAATAACTTATTAGTATAATTGGAATATTTTTTTAAGTTATCATTATTGAATAATATTTAAATGAGGTGGAAGAAGAAATACAAATCATAATGTTAAAAACTATTCCTATTCTTTAGAATGTATCCTTAGATGAACACCATAATCACATAAAGGCTTATATTATTAAAAACCCATGAAATAATTACTTGTGGGTGATACTAAATAAATTTATTTCATTTTGGATTTTCAGAACTTAATTTCATTTGAATGTGGTTTATTGAGATAAGAATTTTCTTTTTATAAGAGAGGGGGGAGCAGTCTTGTAATTTCTCAAAATATTAAGTTAGTATAATTAAATATTCGTTATAAAATAGATCCAAAATTTTTTATTTAGATGATATAATGTGTATGGGATGAAAAAATATCATAAAATAAAAATAATGAAAGGTTAAACTCTTTTTTACCATAATCTATTATTTTTTACCCCTCGTTAATCCCTTTGACACATACAATTATAATAATGATTTTTCAAAATTGAGGGTAATGAAAAGACTTATAAATGAAAAAATAGAACATAAGTGGACCATGTATTCTATTATATACCATATTCAAATATACATTATAAATATAATATTTTTATTAATTTTTTATCCTTTAATATTATAATATATTTTTATTATATAATATTATTATTATTTGGAAGAAAAAATCCTTATATTGACATTAATAAAATAAAGACAGCAACTAAAGTTGGAAACAAATATTTCTATACAATCAATAAATGTAATGGTTATCTTTTAAAATCTCATATAACATTAATTTTCTCAAATTATTATACTTTAATTTTTTATACATTTGTTATTATAATTTTAAAGATAGTGAATAATTACTTTTTTAGAATTTTGTAAGAAATTAATGTAAATATTTATTTAATATAAATTATATAATAGATTATCATGATTAAGATAATAATTTATCATTAAAACGAATATTTATAATTGAACAGAACGATTTTATACCCCCATGATGAAAATATTATTGTTTTTAAAACAATTGTGTGGCATTTTATCTTTTCTAGAAATAAAATTTCATAAAGATCATAACCAAATTAGAATTAAAAAAGGTAATATATTTTACCATTTTATGATTATATATGAGATAAAATCATTCATTAAAATATATTCATGTTTTAGTAAAATTTTATAGTCCTCATCATTTAATTTTTATCAATTATTACACAATTTACTCTTTAACATGGTAACGAAAGAACTAATTATACACGACCGATTGACTAAAACAAAAGGGACATATTTAATAAATTCTGAACATATGATTATAAATATGGAATCAATATATCATAATTTAAAAAAAAATTGTTGAAATTAATTTAAAATTAAATCATAAAAATGTTATAAAAATAATTTTCCAATGAAAATAAAATTTTAAGTATAAATTTTTTTATACTATATTCCAGTATAAAAATAATTTTAAAAAATAATAATAGATTATTTTAAATGAAAATAATCTAATTAGATTTTATAGAAAATATAATATATCATTTTATTTTAAAAATACGTTATCAAAATATATTATTAAATAACAACATGCATTTTCACTATTTGTTGAATAATCAATAATTTCATCAAATTCTCAAAAAATCATCATATGATATTTCAGACATGTGGATTTCTGAAATAAAATTCATTTTTTCAAATAATTTTTTAAAATTTTAAAAAAATCATTAAAATATTAACCAAAAAACCATTTTTCAAAAAAAAACAATCATTAATGAATAAAATGACATTAAAAAATATTTGGCTTAAAATGATATCTCGTGTAAAATATTTTTGGAATGGAATTCCATCCCATGTTTCTTCATTTATTCATGGGTTAAAATCATATGTACACACTTTTAGAGTTGTAATGATTTTTAATGTAACCTTTACACTCATATAAAATTATTCTTTACCTAATTATTTAGATTTAAATAACATAATCCCTCTTCACAAAATAATTATCCTTTCATATGTATTTAACAGGATCATACCATCTTGTTGAATTCCAATATAAACTAAAAAGTTTAAAGGAACATGGGTTTTATCAATATTTTATCATCATAACCAATGTGAATATAAATATTTTATAAGGATTATATGATAGAATCATATATACTATGAAGCATAAGTGACATCAAATAATGTTATCATATATATAAAATGTATTTTAAAGATCTTTTTTTCATTTTATAATGATAACACACTCATCATTTGGATATCACTTATTTGAATACCCAAAAATTCAAAATTATTAACCAAAACCATTCAATTTAAAATATTCATATATATATATTAAATTTATTCTTCAAATCATTTATTTCGTATAGTGGGTGAAAAAATTGATCATCCATGTATATTATAACAAATAATCCTTCAATAATTTCTGTACATTGTCAAATATACAATGTTTAGAAAAGGAAAAAAATTACTTCAAAAAAAATAATGAAAATAAAAAATATATAAAATTCATGTGAAACAATAATTGGATAAATGTGAAAATATTACTAATTATATTTTTAAAAGTTTATAGACATGAAAATAACATTCATGAAAGAATAGATAAATGAAGGTGATTCTCCTTATGAATTTTCATTCTACATCATGAGTAAATAAAGAGATTAAAATTAATGAAAAACAAGTAAAATACATATATATAAATTTAGAATAATTGATGAATGTTTATAGAGAGAAATATCTAATAATTTCATAATATAATATTTATGAAAAAATTATCCTATTGAATACTGGTTAGTAACATCCAACCCTCACTACTTTGGAAACTTTTTTGTCCTAAGTCCTATGAAAAAAATAATTTCAAATGAAACATTAAATTACCTGAACATAAGATTAATATTAACAAAAAATATTAATGGGATTTAGATACAATTCATTATGGTTGATAGGTGTAAAACACAACATATGTTTCATAGAATTCAATTTGAGAAATAAAACCCTTATAATTTCTTATCATTCGAATAAAATCCCCAGGAATGAAATAACATGAATTATATATTTAAATAAAATTAATTAATAAGGGTCCATTATATAACTTGTAAAGGTGGATGTATATACAGATCAAAAAAATGAAGAGGTTTATAACATCAAACATTACTTTATGTAATAATTTTAATGAGAAGAACTGTATCTTATATCTAAGTTGATTAATAAGAACTCTAACAGACTATAAATCACTGAATACTCATGTATGGTTTAATGGGGGAAATAATTATTCATGAAAACCGATCATCGATTCATCATTTATATAAATATAATAATATAATAATAAAAATATTTATTCATCCCATAAAATTGTAAAAATATTCATGTGAAATGGTGTTGAAAAATGAATTTCATTTGTTCATGGAGACGGTAATATATATGTACACAAAATTATTGATTCTTTATTTGAATGGATGGAACAAACATACTGTAAATAATAATTAAACTATGTAAAATAGCTATTATATAATAATATCCTATATAATTCATAAATAAAATCTTATAAAAAGAAATTTAAAGAGGAAATAAAGAGATTAATCTCATCGCTTCATTATAGTGGTATTCCAAATGATATATTGAAAATTTATATTGGATGAGAAGGAAATATTATACATATAATATCTAATAATTTAAATATAATTATTCAATCATTGACACCACAAGAAAACATAAATCCTCTGAAATAACCATCTATGAAATATTTTTAAGGGGATGGAATCATATATCTATCTGGAGGAGACTGTACACTTATACCTAGAATCCATAAATTCATTTCCCATTCGATTGAACGGAAGATGGATAATGGTTAATACATATATAAAATAACATCCCATTATATGGATTGTACTTATTTTATTAATTTAACATACTTCTGATATAATTAAATATGATAAAAGAGATTGTATAATGGAGGAGAATAGTTAAGACAATAACTTCCTTTTTAAGAAAGATCATTTGGATCTATAATAAAGAACACCCAGGATGGTCACTTGAGGTGACAAATACGTCTTGAGAATGAATACTAATTTTAATAGGATTATTTTATTGGGTATGGTTGATCATTGTTTCTTGAAGTGATTTAAATAATAGAAGAGTGGTTGGGACCTTTTATAATGAAGGAAAAAATACACATGGAATTAGTTAAATGATTTAAATATAATAACTTATTTTTTATCTCGATTTTACCCCATGTGGCAAAAAATTCCTAGATATGATATTTTATTGTTGATAAAACATCACAGATTAAATATCTTTTTAGATCATGTGGAATTTAAAATTTTTATTGTGTTTTACCCCCATCATTAAAATATTTTATATTTTTCCATTCTGATAAAATTTTTATTTTTAATTGCCTATAAATATACCTATAAGATAACAATTTTTAAAAAACGTTATAAAGATTATTTTTTACCATATAAAAACTCTATTTTTTTAAATCAATATTTTAATTATTATAAAAAAAATATTATAATATTAATTGAAATAATAATTCATCAAATTCTTTTTTTGAATAATTGAGAGATTTAAAACTTAATGTCGTTAATAAATTAATGGAATTCGAATATAAAACCATTTAATATAAATTATAATTTATTAGTGAACTTAATATTCTTATGACACCATCATTTTACCAACTAATATAACATTTAATTTTTTTAAAATCATTTTCATTATTTTTTCTACTCCTCGTATAAGCACTTTGTCCATGTTATATAAACAATTAAATTAATTATACCATCAAGAAAAATTAAAAATAAATTATCAAATTAAAAATAAATAATTATAATGGAAATAAAATTTTAAATTCTTTCATATCATCTTATTTTAAATATTTGAACATAATAGTGAAATTTGAAGAAAAATATGGTCATTTTGGATGATTCGTAAACTTAAATTTTATAAAATTATTTATAAATGAACAATGGAAACAAGAAGAAATATTTTGGAATATATAAATAGGGTGTTAAACATAAAATCATTAAAAAACTTATTTTAATGTGTATGTTTGATTTGGAAGAATTATTTTTTTTATCATTTTTATTGCCATTTTATCATTTACTGAATTAATAAATTTTATCACATTTACTATTAAAAATGACCAAAATAAAAGGGTCCCATTTAGAAAATTTTAATCCCATTTTTAAAAATATGGAATCCATTAAATAGTATTTAATTTTTATAGTTTTATTAAAGTAATTTTAAAAAAATAAAACAGAAAAAATATTTCTCTACCAAATTGTGTTTTTAAGCATAAAAATGAACACAAACACAATAAAACATTATATTGATAACAATGAAATTTTGTATATATTCTTTTATAAATTTATACATGTCATTTAAATATTTTGGATGCATAGTTTTACTTATAAATTCCATTTTTTACGAAATTGATCAAATTTTCTGAAAAATATGTTTATTTGTCACTTTTTACTAAAAAATAAACCATTTTAATTTTTTTTTTAAAAAAACTCAGTTTGATAATATTGAAATTAATATTTTAAAAATATTATTTATTGTTTATATTGGAAATTTGTTATTTGATTGAATACATTTATAATATCCTCTCAAAAACTAAACTAAAGACCATATTTCATGAAATTATATTCTTAAAGAAAAACATGACTAATGAAAATTGTATACTTATTTATTAATAATTAACAAATATATTTTAATTATATTAAAAATTAATAATATTTTTTTTAAATTCGTACTCCCTATTTATTATCTAGTTTATAATTATTACATTTATGTAATAATAATTTTATAGTATATCAATATTTTCGTAAGGCTCATGATAATATATTATGAAATCTCTCTATAATTGATTTATTTTAATATTTAAAATTTATGTTTTACAAACATTGAATCATATAAAAATACCAGTATGTTTAAAACATACCCATAGCTATATCATATCCTCCTATGATATTATTGACCTTTAGCTATATTTTCGGGAAACCATAGTTTTTTTGGGACACCCTTCTATGCAAAAAAAATAATATCATTATATCGATTTACCTAACCCTTATGAACTATATGAACTCAAATTATTATTCATGTATACATTTATAGTTCCTAAAATGAAACCCTAATATGTATCCAACCTCTTTGGATATTTTCACTTTTTCAAATTTACTATTCCCGTGTGTTCTTCATTATAAGATAGATCATAACACTACTATAACAAAATCATCCTAGTAAATTCATCTAGAATTATACTATCTCCAACCACTAAGTGTTCGATTGGACATAACTAGAGAATTATCCCCAATCAATATAGCAATTTAAAATCTCTAACGGTAACAAATCATGTGTTACATAATTAATTCCTTATAAAGTGACATAGGACATTCCAAACACACACCTCAAGTCTCAACCAATAACATTCCCTAAGAAAAAATTCTAGATCCCATGGAATACACATGAATTTAAAATGGAATCATGAAACATATAATATTATTTTTAAATGATGCATATTACATAAGTTCAAGTGAATTTAAATTTTGTATATTGATATTCGATATGGAACTGTTCAACTGAAATAAATAAATAATACAAATATGATAGTGTAGAAACTTTTTCTGGAAAACATTATTAAGAATATGAAATATATATATATATATATATATATATATTCAACATCATACCATGTACATTGTAATAGGAACATCCGGTTTTAGATAATATAGTGATTCCATATGAAATAGTGATCCAGATCCATATGATTGAATAAGTATAAGGGAAAATCATTTGGGTGATGTGGTCGAGTATTACGGGTTATGTGACCAGCAGTGGATGAGGGTCCTCATTTTAATAGAATAAAAATTAACTTTTTTCCAGAAGGTAGGTGTTATAGAATTACTATGCAGATCATGTCTCAATTCCCCTACTAAACTCACTATTTCATTTACATAACTTCCAAATTGTAAAACCCACCAAATAAGAATATCTAAGAGAATATGATTTGTAATTTAATAGTGACCCCTAAGGATGTTGTGTTATACCTCTTATGAATTCTCCTACATTATGAAACACCCATGGGATAGAAATTAAAATTCATCCACAGTGAATCCTTCATGATGGAACCATTTAGTTTTAGAACAAGAAAATACAAATTGAGTATGAATCACAACATTACCACTTAGGCAAGGAAATGATGATCTATGGGTAGAATAATTACATATTGTAATCCACAGACAACCCCTCCCATTTTTACAATACACCAAATAAAAACCCCAATTCCACTCTCATTAGAAATAATAAAAATTAGGATGTAAAAATTATCTAAATGAAAATCTATATCTATAATCTCAAATATTCCAAACATAATGCCCAAAATTGTAATTAAATTAGACATTATGTACTAATAATAATAAAAATCATTACAATACCCTAAAATGGGTATTATCATCCCCATTAAGTATCGTATATTATACTCTAATTCATAATTCATATATCAATATCCAATGCTACATATTATTCTATATTTTGGTAATGATTCAATATACTATCCCTTAAAAAAATATGAAATAACCTATATTTTACTAAATGAACCTTGTCCCAAATCACATCTCCAAAAATAATCATCTATATGGTGTACCAATTCTTGTAAATAAATGAACATGAAATCACTCAAGTTAGTTATTGTTTTCATACCCACCCATTGAATTTATTAAAATAGGAATCAGGACACCTTCACACTAACTCATAATGTGTATGGTGATTCCATGACCAATATAATATATTTGTATACATTATCACTACCATTCCCATTCACCTGAAAAAAATCCTTGTAACGTGTTAAATACACTGATATTTTTAAAAACAATTTAAGAAATTAATAACGTGGAATGATTTTTCAAGTAGATTTGGGACATCATACCTTCTTTATAGGGAATGTTTTTTCATTTTCAGCTTACATATTTTTCATAATTTTCCAAAACTCAGATACCCGAAACACACAATATGACAGGAGGTTGATAAGTTAAATGAACAATATAATGTAACCAATTATTGGATTATATATACATCTATCTAGATGATTTGGTCCTACTATAATAGAAAATTTATATAATATTTTTCTTAATTATTTATTTAAATTCTAATCCCCATAAACTCAAACTAGAGGCTATAATATCATCACCTACCCTACCAAGATATCTAATAAACCCATCAAATTACCAATCCCTTTGTTGGTATCATGCTCCAATATAATACTTCATGGTCACTATGAAAAATCCATTTGTAACCCCTAAATAGTTTTTATCTCTTCTAGTATCCCTACCCTATTATCTCATATATCCTATGAATTCATTAAACAATACAGTATTCTTCCTCCAAGTAGCACTATGAATATATCTAAAATACCAGAACCATACTTTCAATGAAATATCATTCCATTACTATGAAGTGAACATTACATAATATAAGTCTCATCACCATTTTAATCCATCCTATGTGGCCTCCACATGACCCTTTGACTCCACCGTGAAATGATACATTATCCATCCATCATAGATGACTCATTTTTATCAAATAAGTTTGTACGATCTCATAGGAGACCAACATAACATTACAACACCATTCCCACTACAATATAACTATATAAAAATCGAAATACAGAAAACATATACTTCCACTATAGTCCCAAGTAGTACAACCCATCAATAATGTAACCTATTTTATTTTCTATTAGAATCACTCAATAAATTTTATCTCCTCAAAATATTGTCAATCTTTAATTACATATCTATATATTCATGTTTTCCCATACCTTGGTGCCTAATTTACCTTGGAACACAATGTAGAGACCCGAAACATGATGTACTTGGACATTACATTACTTTTGCGGAATACTTCGTACATAACAAAAACACACACACAGATCGTAATAGTTTAGTGTCTTTGGAAACTCTAAATATAATATTCTAATCGTGGTGAAAGATCTTCAACATCTCCCGTAAAGATCTTCCTTTTTTTTACCTAAAAACTTTCTTTATATCCTGGGGAAAAGAAAACATAAAAGGGTGAGCTCAAATGCTCATTAAGGGTAAAAAAAATAAATATCAATCACATCATATTCATTAGAACATAACATTTTGGAAATATTAACCTGCAAAAGAGAGCATAATTTCATAACATGGGATAAATCATAGTAGTGAAATGAAATCCCAATAATCATAACATAAAACATGAAACTTTGTGTCATACACACATAATCATATAGAATCATTTATTATTAGTCAAGACTCATTTCCAAGACTATCTTAGTGGACAATGTCCATTTCTGAACCGAGTTCACTCCTCGTTTCAGTCCTATTTCACTGAACCGGTATAACCTACCGTTCCAGCCATGTCGATCTCATTAGATATAAAATCTTTACCCAATGCATTAGAGGGAGACATAGGTCCCACCCATCTCATAATGATACCATTCTTATGTGTGGCACAAAATCATAAACCATACATCATAGCATAACCCATGTAATAAAAATGGGATTCTTAAACAACATGACATCATAAAACAATTCATATAAGATAAAGGAATTCATAAAAATAATTCCATCACAACATAATCAAATCAATGTAATAATAGGGATATAAATAGAACCCTTTATTATCTTAGATGGAAAATAATTTTGATAAAACACTTGAACTCCATTCTTGAGGAAAATAACCTTTCTTCTTCAAAAACATTTTTCCTTTCTTAACATGTCATAAGACATTAAACTAAAAGAAGTTGATTAAAAATATACCTAAAAACTTGTAAAGTAATATTCTTGGAAATAATGTTTTAAAAATCCATTCATGTCGTATATTTTAAAAAAAGAACATTCTTCTCATACTTTTGTCGGAAAAGTCAAAAAGTACCTCGTACAAAAAACGACAAAAAATTCTTTTCATATCTTTTACTAAAAAACTCACTGAAGGGTAAAATTGGATATAAACTATTTTATAATGATATAAATATTACATAATGAGGAAACATGGATGTGGATGATAAAATACACCCTAGTAAATACCAAAGTATAAACAATCTCAGATAAAAAATGAGATTGTGATATTTCCCTTACCTTAGGTCTGATTTTCATCGTAGATGTCCGAACCTCCTGTATAATGATTTAAATAATGTCATTGACTTATTCAAGAATCATACTCATTGTTATGATATCATATATGGTTCACTTATGACTTTATATTACCCTTTCTTTTGTAAATTCTATGTTAAAGAGCATTTTGTGTAAAATTGTTTCATTTGTCGTCCGTGTTTTGACTTGTAATTATTCATATGATTTCTTAGATCATAATTACTTAATTCCAGAATATAAAACATGATTTATATATAATATATATTCATAATATACATATATATAATAAATTAGTAAATGGAAAGAAATACACCGTTCATGGAGAGGTAGGTCGTACGTACGCATGAACGCTGTTTTCATTTCCTTATTGAGTTGAATGGAATTAAGTGGATGTCATACATATATACATAAATCCAGTAGCTTTATAATTTCATATATTTAATTATTATTTCTTATATATACTTTATAATCATTATTAAATGGTTAACATGGAGAATGAATCTCATCGCGTCGTGAAGACGGTAGTCTGTACGTACGCACGAGCGATGATATCATTTTCATAATTATTGAATTGAATTGAAGTGGATGATGCAATATATAATAATAAATATGATGTTCTAATAACTATGTATAGTTATTCTTTACACCATTATACCCATCCAAGTAAGGTGGTGGTGGAAAATAGATTACACCACGGCATGGAGACGATATTCCGTACGTACGCACGCGCGGTGATTTCTTTTTCCGTAGGATGGATAGATGGTGAAATAGGGTTGTTTCATACTTATAATAACATATCAGTATATGAGTGATACTGATGTTATTACTTCATAATGAAACAACCTAATAAGAAGAAGTGTAAGAAGAAATAAAGATGAAAGAATCGGTAACGGACATTACCTCTTCTTTGAAGTGCTTCTTTGAGACCTCCTTTTAGGGCACTAAAATGGGTCTTTTAAGAAGACCAGAACCTCTAGGATGTTTCTAGGGAAGTGGAGAGGATAATTTGGCAGGGGATGGCCGAGCTTGAAGGCTCAAAGTGTGTGAGGAAGAGAGGGAGGAGGTGCCCTTTTATAAGGGAGGAGAGGGGATCCTTTGGAAAAACTAAAAATATTATTTTATTATAAAGTCAGGTTCGGTTTTAAATAGCTCCAAATTGATTTATTTAGAGGCTAAGGTGGGGATAGGTCGAAATCCTCTCATCCAATAGAATTTAGACAAATTTAGGTTCCTATTTTAACCTTATCATTTAGATTTAACATTAAGTTAAATATTTTTAATTTTACCATGTCTTCTTGTGTTCTTACACTATAAGGTTAATAAACATACTATAAGAAGCCAAAAGAACCCCAAGTTGTTTATTATTAATATCTATAACCTTATCTAATTCATTTCACCGAACCTTATATTTTTAGGTATAAGGCCCCAGCCTTAAACCTTACTTAATCTTGAGTTATTACAAGATTACACATTGAGGATCTTTTCGGGTTTAGAGTTCTAGAGAATTAGATCATAAAACTTGCATTACATTCCACATATAAAAAAAGTGGTTACATAAAGATAGTATTCTTCATTCCCATCAATGGAAACACATTTAAAATAAAACATGGATTATTTCTTGACACATCCTTGACTCTATCATCTTATCATGTACCTTTCCCTTGACCTGTGAAAAACATTTCAAAAACTTGGGATGAGCATAAAAACACAGTATGGGTTATAAAAAAAACATGGAAAGGAAACATGAGTTCATATATACATAAGAATGAAATCATACTTTACCCATAAAACATAGGCACTTTAACATACCTCATAAAATCATGAATAAATCATAGAAATCATAAGCCATAAAGGTAACTTGAGGCATTCATAACATTCTTACGTAGGGAGTAACCCTCTTGGTTACGTTTGGAATACCCATCACAATATATTCCCTAAAATCTCTTCGGAGAAACCTTAACGTTTCACTCCTTCGCATTACCCAATGCATTGGAGAGCTATAATGGGCTCACCCGCCCTTAGTTTATCACGGAACCACCCGTCTTCATAATAATGCCAAAGAACCATAACATAATCATATCACATAAAACATGCATAAAGGAAACATAAAATTTCCACATTTCAATCACGAGATATCAATACAACACATTTATATAAAAACATTATGAAAACCATTTTCCATACCAAAATAAAAGAAAAGTAAAACATGGTATTTATTTTTCTTTTAAAAAGAAGGTATGGCTTGTAGAGGAAGCCGGAACTCAAATAACGGTCACGACAACGGAGAAGTCGTTGTCGCCGCATACGTAAGAAAAAAACATTCCCATTTGTCGTTTAGTAAACGCTTCGTATAAAAAAAAGATTCCTTTTGAATAAACGTAAAAGTCAAAGTGGTTTATACACCGTATCAAAGAAAGTTGTCTATAAAATAAAATATGCCTCAACGAAAGGACATTGAGACGAAGTCCCATACCTCGTATCCGACTTGACCCGACCGTTCTTTAATCTCCTGAATAATAAACTTGATTTAATCTCTACTTGCTTAAGAACCTTTTTCAAGTTCATTATTACTTTTATTCCATGTTATGAACATCATGTAATCAGTTAAGTTAATAATGTTCATTTTGTCGGTATTTGGTTCTTAAGTCAAAAATAGTCTTCTTACACTTACATGTTGTTAATTTGGTCAAAGGTTCATTATATCCAGAATTGTATTCATGATGTAGATATCATATATGTCATATATATCCAGTACATACATGCATTTATAATATTACATAATCATTTAGAGGTAAGAAATGAAATGCACCGTTCATGGAGACGGTAAGCCGTACGTACGCATGAACGCTACTTTCATTTCTATTTCGTATTTTATAGAATGGAATCATAATGATATAAAGGTATATTATAATTCCAGTATAATATCATATATAATATCATAGTTCCATCCTTTATATGTCCCACATATGGTATTTAACGAATCAAATCACTTTGAGGGGGCGGTAGTCAGCACTTCCTAAAATGAAGATATCGTGTTTACCCATAATGGAAACCATAAAGGTATGCCCAAAATGAAAAAAAAACAGAATATTAAGGAAAACATAAACATATTATATATCATATATAAAAATAGTGACATCATAATGGCCACCTTTGAAGGTGTTAAATGAGTATTGAACAATCATCGTTTCGGGAGGCAGAATTTCGCCATCCACCGAAACCGTATGTTCATTAACCATTTGATGCAGTTGTGTGAGAGTGTAGCTCAAATAAATCTTATAACAAGATCCTAGTATATTGAATATACTGGTGTTGTTACAAAAGAATTAAATAAAAAGAGTTTAGGGGGTTGGAGAAGCAAAATAAAACAAATGAACATGATAGAATGAATTACCTTAAAAAGTGTAACTCCTTTTGATTTGAGCCTAAAGGCTTCCTTTGAAAGGATTATTCCCAAAGGGAATCCTATAGGATGAGGAGAGGGATGTGGAGAGAGTAAATGGGCAGGGGTTGGCCGAGCCAAAGGCTTGAGTAGTGTGTGAAATGAGGTAGAGGTGGGGGCCTTTTATAAGAGTAGAGGAGGGGCACTTTTGGAAAGTAAAGAAATATTACTTTATTTGAAAATGTTTTTCGGTTTCAAAAGGTCCCACATTGATATAATTCGTGGATAAGGTGATAAGTCTTCTAAATCCACTCATACAATAAGTTTTGGACATGTGTAGTTCATAGATTTTACATTATCTTTCCATTTTATTTAAATCGTCAAATAATGATGTCATCGCTGCATCATTATTATGTCATAAATAATTTAATTTATTTAATGTCTAAAAATCATAAAAAACTACTATGATGTAGGAAATCCTTTTAGCTTTCCAATGAATATTTATAATCAAAAATCTGATCTTTATAACCCCATGTAAAAATTGTTTTTGTAAAACATCTCTTGTTTGTGTCATTTTTACTTTAACATTTAATAAAAAGTTATTTATGTCATTTCCCAACCAAAGTGTCTCCATGGGGTCCCAAAGTTGACCCATGGCTTTTCATGGTCGTCCATGACACAACCAATAAGGTTGGGACATGTTTCTAGGTCATTTCATATTATTAAAGCATTATTTATACCTTAAACTACCCTAATTACCACTAATCGCGATTAAAACTTAATAAGTTACTATTCACCAAAAAATTATTTTAGTCTCATTGAACCACATTTTACTTCTTAATGACAACCATGTATGTCAGATTTTTGAAATTCAAAACACAATGATGGAAAAATTTCATTTAAACGGAAAATCAGTCTTTATAAGTACCACTTAGTGGTTTCACTATTCATCAAAAATTGATGTTTTTCAGAAAATTACCAAAAATTCACCCTAAGCTATATTTGATATTCTGAATTCAAAAATGAAGTCTATTTTACAAAATTCAAAACATATAATTCAAATTAATTAATTTAATAATTAATTCCCGCTGTCATAGCAAATAGCATGTTTTTATGAAACAATAAGTATCAAAAGATTGACACTAGTTTAAGTCCAATTTCAAAGTGAAGTTGATTGCAATGACCACCATTGGATTAAATGGTAAAAATATATTCATATTACAAATTAAGACCAATTCAAAAGATAATCTAATCATATAAATAAATTAGATTAAAAAGCAGTTTTGATGTAAAATGCAATATTTTTCACTATTCATTAAAAAATGAACATTGTCAGAAAAATACCAAAAATTCACACAAAGTAAATTTTGATGTCCCAATCATAAAGAATAAGTTTATTTTGACAAACATAGTTTATAAAATTGTCAAAATATAGATTTAAAAATGGTTTGCCATTAAAAGGCAGTAAAACAATCTTTTAAGAATATTAGTGTATTCCATGCATAAGATTGTATTTATTTTAATTTTAAGCCTCTATAACACTATCTTAATCATTAATAGACATAGATAAAAATATCTATTATTCATTACTTACTTGGGATGTTACATCCTTCCCCCCTTTAGAAAATTGTGTCCCCGCAATTTATTTACTTATCAAATAAATGAGGGTACTTATCCCTCATTGCATTTTCAGATTCCCATGTTGCCTCTTCAATCATGTGGTTTTCCCACAAAACCTTTACCTAGTGAATCACTTTATTCCGTAACACTTGCTCCCTGTGGTCAAGAATCTGGACCGGTTGTTCCTCATAAGATAGGTTCTCTTCCAGCTGAACTACCTCTGGACTCAAAACATGAGACTGATCTGGCATATACTTTCTCAACATCGAAACGTGAAAAACATTGTGTACCTGAGATAAACTCGGAGGTAAAGCCACTCGGTATGAAACTGATCCAACTCTCTCCAGAATTTCTTATGGTCCAATGAACCTTGGACTCAACTTTCCTTTCTTACCAAATCTCATTACACTTTTCCAAGGAGAAACTTTGAGAAAAACATGATCACCTACCTCGAAAGATAGATCCTTCCTCCGGTTATCCGCATAACTCTTCTGCCTGCTCTGAGCTATTCTCATGTGTTTCTGAATCAGCTGAACTTTTTCTGCCATCTCTTCTACCAATTCTGGTCCCATCAACTTTCTTTCACCCACTTCATCCCAGAAAGCTGGAGTTCAACACCGCTACCCATATAATGCCTGAAATGGCGCCATCTGTATACTGGAATGAAAACAGTTATTATATGAAAACTCAACCAAAGAAAGATGTTGGTCCCAACTTCCCTGATAATCCATAGAACAAGCTCGTAGCATATCCTCCAATGTCTGAATTGTTCGTTCTGACTGTCCATCTGATTGAGGATGAAAAACTGTACTAAAATTTAATTCAGTACCCAATGACTTCTGAAGGCCTTTCCAAAAGTTAGATGTAAACCTGTGATCACGATCCGATACAATGGAGAGAGGAACTCCATGTAACCTGACTATCTCTTTAAGATACAAACGGGAAAGTTGATCAAGAGAGAATGTATCTCGTATAGCAATGAAATGAGAAGATTTGGTCAAGCGATCAACAATAACCCAGATTGCATTATTACCTCGAGATGTCTTCGGTAATCCAACAACAAAGTCCATGGATATATTTTCCCATTTCCACTCTGGCACTGGTAAAGGCTGAAGCATCCCTTTCAGTAACTGCCGCTCTTCTTTAACCTGCTGACAAGTCAAACACTTCATAGTAAAATCAGCAATATCTCTTTTCATTCCATCCCACCAGTAATACTCCCGCAGATCTCTATACATCTTAGTACTGCCCGGATGAACTGAAAATGGAGAACTATGAGCTTCACATAACAACTCTCTCTTCAACTGTGAATCACAAGGCACACACAATCTCTTCCCAAATCTCAAAATGCAATCATTATCAATGTTGAATTCATGCAACTTACCTTTCTGAACCAGCTCTACCTTTTTCTACAACTCACTATCTTGCTTCTGTGCTTTCTTGATTTTATCTGATAGAGATGATCTCACTGATACCTGAAACAAAACAGAAGGACTCCCTACACCAACAACTTCTATGCCAAAGTTCATCAAATCATAAACCAAAGGATCACGTTCCAAACGCAACATTGTTAATGAAGCATTACTTTTTCGACTCAAAGCATCAGCCACTTTATTTGCTTTTCCCGGATGGTAATGAATTGTACAATCATAATCTTTGATTAA
This sequence comes from Viscum album, assembly GCA_963277665.1. Classification (NCBI taxonomy): domain Eukaryota; kingdom Viridiplantae; phylum Streptophyta; class Magnoliopsida; order Santalales; family Viscaceae; genus Viscum; species Viscum album. Next base: position 1,444,606,623 of record OY728165.1, on the reverse strand, counting down.
TTCCAACCATCTCCATTGTCTCATGTTTAACTCCTTCTGAGTGAATATATACTTTAAACTTTTGTGACTGGTATATATTTCACACTTTACTCCATACAAATGATGCCTCCAAATTTTTAAAGCAAAAACAATAGCAGCTAATTCCAAATCATGTGTAGGGTAATTTACCTCATGAGTTTTCAACTGTCGTGAAGCATAAGCAATTACCTGATCATTCTGCATTAGGACGCAACCAAGTCCTTTCAATGAAGCATCACTGTATATAACAAACTCACCATTCCTGGAAGGTAGTGCCAAAACTGGAGCATTCACCAATCTTCTTTTCAATTCCTAAAAACAATCATCACATTCTTTTTTCCAGATAAACTTAACACCCTTCCGAGTTAGCTTAGTCATTGGACTAGATAACCGTGAAAAATTTCTAACAAACCTTCGGTAATAGCCCGCCAAACCAAGGAAGCTACGAATCTCGGTTACATTTGTGGGTCTTGGCCATTCTTCCACAACTTTTGTTTTTGCAGGATCAACAGTTATTCCATCTTTAGAAACAATGTGACCAAGGAAAGAAATTTGTTGCAACCAAAACTCACACTTGCTGAATTTCCCATACAGTTTCTTTTCTTTTAAGGTTTGCAAGATAACCCTTAAATGTTTTTCATGCTCCTCTTTACTTTTAGAAAACACCAAAATATCATCAATGAAAACCACCACAAACTTATCCAAGAACTCATGGAAAATTCTATTCATTAAGTCCATGAATATAGCAAGTGCATTGGTTAGCCCAAAAGGCATTACTACAAATTCATAATGGCCATATATCGTACGGAACGCGGTCTTCGGAATATCTGCCTCCTTTACCTTCAGCTGATGGTACCCCGATCTCAAGTCAATCTTTGAAAAAAACTGATCTCCCTGGAGCTGATCAAACAAATCATCGATATGAGGCAAAGGATATTTTTCCTTAACAGTGATATTATTCAAGGCTCTATAATCAATGCAAAGTCTCATAGAACCATCTTTCTTTTTAACAAATAAAACAGGAGCACCCCATGGTGATGTGCTAGGTCTAATGAAAACCTTTCTCAAATAAATCTTGCAATTGCTCCTTCAACTCTAAAAGTTCAATTTGTGCCATTCGATAAGGGGGTTCTGAAATTGGCTTAGCATCAGGAACTAAGTCAACAGTAAACTCAACTTCCCGATCTGGTATTATTCCAGGCAACTCATCAAAAAAAACATCAGGATACTCATTTACCACCGGCACATCATTAATCTGAACAGTTCCTTTATTTTCAACGACATGTGCAAGGTAACATTCATTTCCATCTTTTACACGTTTCTCGGCCTCTTGATATGTTATCAAAATTAAGGGTTCATTCTTGTAAACAAACTGAAAGTCTTTCTGAAAAGAAACTTCTTTAGCTCTATATTCAATCTTAGCATGGTAAATAGAGAGCCAATCCATACCCAGGATAACATCAAACTCTACTAGAGGTAGAACAATAAGGTTTGCAAGTAGGTTATTTCCACTGATAAGGATAGGAAGATTATTATAAATTCTTTTTGCCTCGACATTTCCCCCAGGTGTTTTTACCAAAAGTTCAGGAGTCATTTCTTGAGATGGTATTCCTATTTTACTAGAAAAGGTTTCAGAGAAGAAAGAATGTGTAGACCCCGAATCAAACAACACACTGGCATAATCTGAAAAAACAAACAAAGTACCTGATACAACTTCATTTGATGGCCCGACATCTTCTAAAGTAGTTGCAAAGGATTTCACCACCCCTTTCTGCTTGTAGTCTAACTGCTTCCCATCACTCAAGCTCCTTGTAGGACACTCGTTTGCATAGTGACCCATCTCATTGCACTTATAACATTTCACTAACTATAAATCAAATTTGTTCTTACCTTCACCTTGATCCTTTTAAGTGCAATCACGAGCCTTATGTCCCATCTTACCACATCGGTAGCACTTTCCAGAATTCAGAAGACATTCCCCAGCATGCCTTTTGCCATATTTATCGCAAACTGGAAACTTAGTTCTCTTACCATCAGACTTTTTTGAAGAATTCTTACCTTTCTCCTGCCACCTCGGTCTCTTCTTCTGCTGGTTGTTATAGAAAACTTGGTCATCGGCAAACTCCATTTCCACCTTCTCAGCACATCGAACAAGATTTTCATAACTTTTAAACTCTCGAGAAGCTAATGCCCTTTGATATTTTGGCTTTAATCCTGAGTAAAAATGATTGATTTTACTATCAAGGTCTCGGATAAAATTTGGAGCATACCTTGCCAATCGAGTGAACCTTTCTTCATAGGTAGCCATTGAGTCTTCCTCTTGCCTCAATTCCAAGAATTGATTTTCCATCCTAAGTCGAACAGCCTTAGGAAAATACTTCTCAAGAAACATACCTTTGAATTCATCCCAGTCAAGAGCATCAATCTCATCGGCGTCCCTGATATTTTTAACCATAGACCACCACTGATCTGCTTCACCCTCCAAATGGTAAATAGCAAGACTAACCTTTTGATTGTCTGAACACCCCATGACATCAAAAATCTTTTCCAGTGCTTTAATCCACCCTTCAGCTAGCACAGGGTTAGATGATCCTCTGAATGATGGTGGATGTTGCCTCATGAAATGTTCCACCACTGACATGTTCCTCTGTGGTTGGTCTGGCTGATCTCGTGTATGGATACCACCGCCATTTATCGCTTGAGTCAACTGTGCCATTACTGCAACAAACTGTTCAGTTCCAATTCCGACCATTTCTGGATGCTGATTCGGAAGGTTATTTCCTTCTGTATGCCTTCCTAGCACTGCTTCCCTATTTCCTCTGCGGAAAACCATTCTGAACAAACATGTCTTAGATAAAGCAACATGGTAATCTTTAAATGCTATATCAAAAAAAAATATTTTTGGATAATCATTTAATAGAATTCTAACTCCTAAAGTTATCTAAACCGACTGTTGATACCAACTATAAGGCCCCAGCCTTAAACCTTACTTAATCTTGAGTTATTACAAGATTACACATTGAGGATCTTTTCAGGTTTAGAGTTTTAGAGAATTAGATCATAAAACTTGCATTACATTCCACATATAAACGAAGTGGTTACATAAAGATAGTATTATTCATTCCCATCAATGGAAACACATTTAAAATAAAACATGGATTATTTCTTGACACATCCTTGACTCTATCATCTTATCATGTACCTTTCCCTTGACCTGTGAAAAACATTTCAAAAACTTGGGATGAGCATAAAAACTCAGTATGGGTTATAAAAAAACATGGAAAGGAAACATGAGTTCATATATACATAAGAATGAAATCATACTTTACCCATAAAACATAGGCACTTTAACATACCTCATAAAATCATGAATAAATCATAGAAATCATAAGACATAAAGGTAACTTGAGGCATTCATAACATTCTTACGTAGGGAGTAACCCTCTTGGTTACGTTTGGAATACCCATCACAGTATATTCCCTAAAATCTCTTCGGAGAAACCTTAACGTTTCACTCCTTCACGATACCCAATGCATTGGAGAGCTATAATGGGATCACCCGCCCTTAGTTTATCACGGAACCACCCGTCTTCATAATAATGCCCAAGAACCATAACATAATCATATCACATAAAACATTCATAAAGGAAACATAAAATTTCCACATTTCAATCACGAGATATCAATACAACACATTGATATAAAAACATTATGAAAACCATTTTCAATACCAAAATAAAAGAAAAGTAAAACATGGTATTTATTTTTCTTTTAAAAAGAAGGTATGGCTTGTAGAGGATGCCGAAACTCAAATAACGGTCACGACGGCGAAGAAGTCGTTGTCGCCGCATACGTACGACAAAAACATTCCCTTTTGTCGTTTAGTAAACGCTTCGTATAAAAAAAGATTCCTTTTGAATAAACGTAAAAGTCAAAGTGGTTTATACACCGTATAAAAGAAAGTTGTGTATAAAATTAAATATGCCTCAACGAAAGGAGATTGAGACGAAGTCCCATACCTCGTATCCGACTTGACTCGACCGTTCTTTAATCTTCTGAATAATAAACTTGAGTTAATATCTACTTGCTTAAGAACATTTTTAAAGTTCATTATTCCTTTTATACCATGTTATGAACATCATGTAATCAGTTAAGTTAATAATGTTCATTTTGTCGGTATTTGGTTCTTAAGTCAAAAATAGACTTCTTACACTTACATGTTGTTAATTTGGTCAAAGGTTCATTATATCCAGAATTTTATTCATGATGTAGATATCATATATGTCATATATATCCAGTACATACATTCATTTATAACATTACATAATCATTTAGAGGTAATAAATGAAATGCACCGTTCATGGAGACGGTAAGCCGTACGTACGCATGAACGCTACTTTCATTTATATTTCGTATTTTATAGAATGGAATCATAATGATATAAAGGTATATTATAATTCCAGTATAATATCATATATAATATCATAGTTCCATCCTTTATATTTCCCACATATGGTATTTAACGAATCAAATCACTTTGATGGGGCGGTAGTCCGCACTTCCTAAAATGAAGATATCGTGTTTACCAATAATGGAAACCATAAAGGTATGCCCAAAATGAAAAAAACAGAAGCTTAAGGAAAACATAAACAAATTATATATCATATATAAAAATAGTGACATCATAATGGCCACCTTTGAAGGTGTTAAATGAGTATTGAACAATCATCGTTTCGGGAGGCAGAATTTCGCCATCCACGGAAACCGTATGTTCTTTAACCATTTGATGCAGTTGTGTGAGAGTGTAGCTCAAATAAATCTTATTACAACATCCTAGAAACCCACATCGTAAAAAGGAATACCAAAACTTGGCTTTAAAAACTAAAGTATGAAATGTAACGATTACCCAAATAAACTAATCACTGGGTTTCCACATAGGTGAAAATATGGATATAGAAGGGAAATCTAACCATCATGTTCTGATGGAGAGTGGTAGAGAACATGGCTATGGAAAAGCCAGCAATCACAAAGCCATAAATTTGTGACGATCTAAGGTACCATCTGATTCATCAGATATAAGAGCACTAGGACAACATTTTTGGTTTTCAAGATCATTTCCCTAAAGTTGATGAAATTGGAATTAGAAGAAATACTTTCATGATTTTGGTATAGTCTCACCGTTTGTCGTTCTTTGGACAATTTCCACTTCATATCTTGAAGAAATGAAGTTGAATTTGTCATTCGTGATGTGTTAGCAGATCATGTGATAGAATGATGGGTCATTCCATCTGTCTCAAACAAAAGGTTAGAAAAGTTATCAAAAAATACATAAGTCCATCTATAGTGATATTAATCATATATGGTTCCTAAAATGGACTTATACTTCATATATCATACTGCTTAATATAATAAAACTAGTTTCTACTAAATAGGGACTTCCTGTAGGCCAGTGGTAGGCGATAAAGGCCAGTCGCACTTCGGTTGTGGGTTCGATTCCCACAGCCTTGTCCGACGCGATGGGCTGTCGCCCGTCCTGCAGGTTGTCCTTTTTCTAAAACTATATTACTATAACATCCCATTAATAAAATCAAAAAAACTTCTATCCTTAAACAATACTAACTTATGTACAACATAATCCATTCCAATCTTTAGGCTTATCCATAATACTGCAGTCCACTCTGATAACATAGTGAAAACGATTACCAGAGATTTAATACCATCGTTGAACCCCATATATAATAAGATATGTTCTGTTGGTCACATTCTAAATATTCAAATTCCTTAATCATGTATTCTCTTGAATACCCATTGAACCTTAGTGAAAACATGAATGCAGTTAAAATTTAACACCTTCCACATACCAAAATCCTCAAAATACAATATACTCAAACCATGAAATCACTTAGTCCTTATATCAATCATGAGCTCATAAATACTGTCAAATATTTCATTTTCTCATTTTCCCTTCATTATGCGCATATCATTTTTTTCCCAAAAATATCTCAATCACTTTACATGGTTACTGGTACCATAAAATTATTGAAAACCACAATAGACAAATACATAAATATTCCAATATTCCACGATACTATATACAACACTATTTTGGAATCCCATTACATAAACACTTAATCATTCCACCACATCGTTGTCATATTCAACATCGCCAATAGTGATCGCATATGACTTCCCTTTGTCCTTTGCCTTAAGTGGTTGCTCATGTTGATCATCACTAACCCTTGGATTAGGGAATTTATTAGCATAATGCCCCATTTCCTTGCACTTGAAGCATTGAAGTGTTGGTGGTGCGTTCGCTGCAGTCTTTGCTTTATTCACATCATTAGAAACCCTTTTTCCATTACTTCGACACTCAGCTGCTCGATGACCTTCTTTTCCACACGTAAAACATTTTCTAGTCCCTTTAAGACAATCTCCACCATGCTTCTTTCCACACTTTGAGCATAAGGAAACATTCATCTTCTTTTCACCATTATTCTGAGATTTCTCCTTGAACTCCATCTTTTGTTTCTTGTCAAAACCATGAGATGTATATGTAACACCAACTTCCATTTCTACCTTGATAGCACAACGCACAATTTCTTCATAGCTACTGAAGTCTCTTATAGCTAATTCCATTCGAAGACTTGGATTTAAGCCACTGAAAAATCGAACAACTTTACTTTCAGGTTGGATAATAATGACAGATGCATACCTTGCAAGTCTTGTAAAATTCTCTTCGTATATACCAACAGATTCATCATCCTTCTGCTTCAGCTCAAGAAACTCCTTTTTCATCTTTGTTCGAAGCATACGAGGGAAGTACTTACTGAAAAATCTGTTCTTGAACTCGTCCCATTCCATGGACTCAATTTCATCTCTTGGCCTCGTATTCTTGATAAGATTCCACCATTGATTAGCTTCACCTTCCAAACGATATACTACTAAGATGACTTTATCATGTTCAGAACATTGAAGAACTGAAAATATCTTTTCAGTGGTACTGATCCATTGTTCAGTAACAAGTGGATCGGAAGACCCACTGAAAGAAGGTGGACGTTGCCTCATGAAGGACTCAATAGAATATTGTTCCCTTCTCTTCTCATTTGGAAGTCCAGAATGATTCATAGCTTGTGTAAGTATAGAAATGAGATTTTGCACTCCATCTCCCATAACACTTGTTTGTTCAGGAGGACAATCATTGCATTGTCCATTACATTGATCAACACGGTTCCTTCGGGCTCCAGCCATCGTCTAAAACCCAAAAAGAATAGTGTGAGCGGCAAAAATCGTGCTAGGGAAAACAACATAATAAAGGGGGAGTACCCTCAATATCTAACATCTTAGGTTAAATTCTAAGATCGTTAGCACAATTATAGGACTATAACCTATACGTATACTTAACCTTAGAGACATCCCTAGACATACCTTAGAAATATCTCTAGAGATCTCACTAAAGTTCTCGCATCCTAGTTTCCAAAGGTTGACTAAACCTTTCCTCTGATACCAACTGTAGAGACCCGAAACTTGACGTACATGGATATTACATTACTTTTGCTAAATACATAGTACATAACAAAAACACACACACAAGGATCGTAATAGTTTAGTGCCTTTGGAAACTCGGAATATAATCTTCTAATCGTGGTGAAAGATCTTCAACATCTCCCATAAAGATCTTCCTTTTTTTACCTAAAACCTTTCTTTATATCCTGGGAAAAATAAAACATAAAAGGGTGAGCTCAAATGCTCATTAAGGGTAAACAAAAGAAATATCAATCACATCATATTCATTAGAACATAACATTTTGGAAATCTTAACCTGCAAAAGAGAGCATAATTTAATAACATGGGATAAATCATAGTAGTGAAATGAAATCCCAATAATCATAACTTAAAACATGAAACATTGTGGAATACACACATAATCATAGAGAATAATTTCTTATTAGTCAAGACTCATTGCCAAGACTATCTTAGTGGACAAAGTCCCTTTCTGAACCGAGTTCACTCCTTGTTTCCATCCTGTTTCACTGAACTGGTATAACCTACTCTTCCAGCCATGTCTATCTCAAGAGGTATAAAATCTTTAGCCAATGAATTGGATGGAGATATAGGTCCCTCCCGTATCATAATGATACCATTCTTATGTGTGCCACAAAATCATAAACCATACATCATAGCATAACCCATGTAATAAAAATGGGATTCTTAAACAACATGACATCAGAAAACAATTCATATAAGATAAAGGAATTCATAAAAATATTTCCATCACAACATAATCAAATCAATGTAATAATAGGGATATAAATAGAACCCTTTATTATCTTAGATGGAAAATAATTTTGATAAAACACTTGAACTCCATTCTTGAGGAAAATATCCTTTCTTCTTCAAAAACATTTTTCCTTTCTTAACATGTCATACAACTTTAAACTAAAAGAAGTTGATTAAAAATATACTTAAAAACTTGTAAAGGAAGCTTCTTGGAAATAATGTTTTAAAAATCCATTCATGTCGTATAAGTTAAAAAAAGAACATTCTTCTCGTACTTTTGTCGGAAAAGTCAAAAAGTACCTCGTACGAAAAACGACAAAAGATTTTTTTCATATCTTTAACTAAAAAACTCACCGAAGGGTAAAATTGAATATAAACTAGTGTATAATGATATAAATATTACATATTGAGGAAACATGGATGTGGATGATAAAATACAACCCATTAAATACCAAAGTATAAACAATCTCGGATAAAAAATGAGATTGTAATATTTCCCTTACCTTAGGTCCGATTTTCATCATAGGTGTCCGAACATCCAGTATAATGATTTAAATAATTTCATTGACTTATTCAAGAATCATACTCATTGTTATGATATCATATATGGTTCACTTATGACATTATATTACCCTTTCTTTTGTAAATTCTATGTTAAAGAGCATTTTGGGAAAAATTGTTTCATTTGTCGTCCGTGTTTTGACTTGTAATTATTCATATGATATCTTAGATCATAATTACATAATTCCAGAATATAAACCATGATTTATATATAATATATATTCAGAATATACATATATATAATAAATTAGTAAATGGAAAGAAATACACCGTTCATGGAGACGGTAGGCCGTACGTACGCATGAACACTGTTTTCGTTTCCTTATTGAGTTGAATGGAATTAAGTAGATGACATACATATATACATAAATCCAGTTTCTTTATAATTTCATATATTTAATTATTATTTCTTATATATACTTTATAATCATTCTTAAATGGTTAACATGGAGAATGAATCTCATCGCGTCGTGGAGACGGTAGTCCATACGTACGCACGAGCGATGATATCGTTTCCATAATTATTGAATTGAATTGGAGTGGATGATACAATATATCCGAATCAATATGATGTTCTAATAACTATGTATAGTTATTCTTTACACCAATATACCCATCCATGTAAGGTGGTGGTGGAAAATAGATTACACCACGGCGTGGAGACGGTATTCCGTATGTACGTACGCGCGGTGATTTCTTTTTCCGTAGGATGGATAGATGGTGAAATAGGGTTGTTTAATAATTATAATAACATATCATTATATTAGTGATACTGATGTTATTACTTCATAATGAAACAAACTAAGAAGACGAAGTGGAAGGAGAAATAAAGATGAAAGAATCGCTAACGAACATTACCTCTTCTTTGAAGTGCTTCTTTGAGACCTCCTTTTAGGGCACTAAAATGGGTCTTTGAAGAAGACCAGAACCTCTAGGATGTTTCCAGGGATGCGTAGAAGAGAATTTGGCAGGGTTTGGACGAGCATGAAGGCTCAAAGTTGTGTGAGGAAGAGAGGGAGGAGGTGCCCTTTTATAAGGGAGGAGAGGGGCTCCTTTGGAAAAACTAAAAATATTATTTTATTATAAAGTCAAGTTCGGTTTTAAATAGATCCAAATTGATTTATTTCTAGGTTAAGGTGGGTATGGGTCTAAATCCTCTCATCCAATAGAATTTAGACAAATTTAGGTTCCTATTTTAACCTTATCATTTAGATTTAACATTAAGTTAAATAATTTTACTTTTACTGTGTCTTCTTGTGTTCTTACACTATAAGGTTAATAAACTTACTATAAGAAGCCAAACGAACCCCAAGTTGTTTATTATTAATATATATAACCTTATCTATGTCATTTGGCCGAACCATAAATTTTTAGGAATAAAATAACAATTAATAATATAGTATTTGTTTTAAAAACTATTTTATGTCAATTTTGACACTATTCAGTAATTGATATTTGTGAATATCATAACAGAATGATATGTTCGAAAAAAGTTAATTAAATCAATAATAACATGTCATATTAACCTAAAAAATTAGTGGAATTCATAAAAAGTCTCAAATTATATTTATTTGGGTATTTATAACTTCAATTATGTCAATATTTCATTAATAAGATAATTACTGCATCATCGTTGTGTCATTAATTAATTAAACTATTTAATGTCTAAAAATTACAAATAAAATACCATTATGTAGGAAATCTTTTTATATTTATAATGAATATTTATAGTCGAATTTATCTTATGTATAACCCCATATTAAAAATGTTTTAGTAAATAAACTTTGATTTTAACTCTTTTAACCCTTCTTTAAATAAATTACTAATAAATGTCCTAATCTAATCCAAGTGGGAAAAAATGGTCATATTTTATTCCTAAGTTTGTTTTTGGTCAAATTAAACTTGTCCAATAGAATTAGGACATGTGTTATGGTAATAATAATATCATTTCTACCCTTAATTACCCTATTTACTTTTAACCGTGGTAAAAAAAAGTAAAAAGTTACTATTCACCAAAAAATTATTTTCATCTCATTGAACCACATTTTATTTACTGACATCAACCATGTCTCTCGGATTTTTAAAATTCCACTCACAGAAGCGGTAAAATTAAGTTTTATGAACAATTCAGTTTTTTTAACTACCACTTAGTGGTATCACTATTCATCGAAAATTGAAAGTTTTCAGAAAAATACCAAAAATTAGGCCTAGTCTATATTTGATATTATGAACTCAAAAATGATGTCTATTTTACCATATTTAAAACATATCAGTTGCATTAACTAATTTAAAAATTAATTCCCGTCGTCAAAACAAATAGCGTGTTTTTAGGAGATAATAATTATCAAAAGATTGAAACTTGTTTATAACTCGTTTAAATGTGAAATTACATCCAATGACCATCATTGTATTAAATTGTAAAAATATATTCTAAAGATACTTTAAAACCACTAAAATTAATAATTTATCACTATTAATTATTTCGATTGAAAAAGTTGTTTTTAATTAAAAGTTAGTAATTTCCACTATTCATCAAAATATGAATGTTATCCAAAAATTACCAAAATTTCACCCTAAGCTAATTTCGATATTCCGAATCCAAAAATAAAGTCCATTTTGAAAAATAAAATTCACAAAATTTCAAAAATTTGTTATTACTATTCATAACGGCTAGTTTTAATAATATTTTAATAGCATATCGTTGTTTAGTGAAACTCGGTATTGCGTACTACACATGCTATCAAGGAAGGTCGCGATTGCGTGTAATGAAAGGAAATTCAAGGATGAGTGTTGTGCAAGCTCCTTTTGGTGTAGCGTACAACACAAGACATTAATGAAATTAAAAAGAATATTTTTCATAAAATCCGGGGTGTTACAAACAAAACATTAACCTCTTAACATTTTACATAATCCCCTCCTTAAGAACACTATTCATCGAACTCTGTGACATTAAACAATCTATAACAACATATTATGCCTCATATCTAAATCCAAATGTTAAATCATATACCAATTCCAGATTTAATCCTTTCTATGAATTCAAATTCAATTCTCTTGAATCAGATTCTCTTTTTTTATAAATTAATTAATATATATTATAAATGAAACCAATCAGACAACTCTTTTAAGATTGATAATCACGCAATATTTTAAATGTATACGTGCACATCCAACAAATTAGATATTTTCCACTTGTCTGCCATGCATGATATGAAAAAACCCACCTCCATTCTGCTTGGGTAATTTGATGATGTAAATATTACTCAACCATAATGTGTTTGTGGATAAATTATCTATTTACTAAATAACACAATGATAGGTTCTACTAAGTAAAACTATTAGGATCATATTATTACTAACCCAACTCCCACAATAGAATTCATATCTCTAAATAATAAGGAAACATCACAAAATAACCTAACCCGCTCAATAGTTTCTTCCCGATGAACTGTTCCAGTTGTGACTTCCTAGTTTCATATGACACTCAAAGGTTCATCAAACCAGGTTGGACACATGGCCTCAAGACCATCTCTATGAATTCCAGAGGCTACTCTGAATTAGTGAGGTAATAAGTGTGTTAGTATGGATACAATGACCTCAATTGTATTGGGTAAAATGAGGGAAATACAATAACAGTTTAATAGGGGAAGCAGAAAAACATATAGGAAGAACAAAAAAAGACATATAGTAAAAATAAAGACTTCAGTCATATCATAGACAAGATGATGATACATGTCACATGTTACTAATTACACATAAAAAATAATTACACAAGTATCATATATAATATATTTACATAATTTAAATAGAGTCCATAAGTATTTTGTTAGCATTGCCAGCCATAGCGTGGTCCTATGATCTCATGCTCCAACAATTCATATCCAGTACTTGTAGGATGGTTCATTCCATTACCTACAATCATACAATATTTTTTAGGATTAAAAGGATAACCAAATAAGGTGTGATATAAAATCCCATTATGAAACCACCCAACGTCCATGTCTAACAGTTAGTGAATATATATGTCAAGACGTGTTCAATGAGTAAAGCATTCAATTAGAATAACTAATAAGTAAAAATCATTTATATGAAACTACAAATTTAATACCCATCACATTAAATAAAACATTTAACAATTCAGCCTTATTAAATTTTAGAAGTATTGAGATCCAGTGATAGTTTGACATCCACATTGTAAATAGAAGCACAATAGATACCTAAAATGACTATATCAACAAACCAATTCAAGGTTGAAGCCAATAAATTTACTTGGATTGTAAGATGATTCATAACATTCATTTCTTTTATAATTCAACATAGAACCTAATCTCATCCTTGATATTCCTATGCTGAAAATCATGTATCAATCTAAGTGCAGTCTCAACCAACACCCTTTAAGTTCATCCCTTTTAAACATATTTGGAACCTAACATCGCACTTGTTGATGTATAATGTCCCTATCAAATGAGTGCATCCCCGAAAAACCACCATGGGATCCCAAGTATCAACAATTTTACTAATCGTTAAATACCACAAGGGGTATATCCATAATATCATTCATTTAGAACCATGTATTAGTCCACATATAATTGAATCCCCATATTAGTCTATCCATGGAATCCCTCATTTGTATCCACGTATCACTCAAAACATATATAGGTTCAAACCATGAGTCCCTCTATGAAATTATAAGGGGAATCAATGTATCCCCCGACCAAAAAAGTCATTAGAACAAGTTTCTATCTATATAATTCCAATATGAATCTTTATAAAACCATTGCCTATAAATAATTTAACTGATACAATTTCATTTAAAAACTTCATTTACTCTTACAAGGTCAAAACCAAAGAAATTAAATTTAACTCACCTAAAAATGGTGACTCGAGAAATGACCAAACTCAAAGGCTAGTCCATTAATTTACGCAGACATGGATAACCAAATAATAAACGTTTCATAAATAATTAATCCATCCAAAAGGATCGTCTCAACATAACTCACATGTGATACCAATTCAATGTCCATTTAATTAATCACATGTCCATTTTTAATATAAAAGTACCTACAAACCGATCAATCAATCCCATGGATTTGTTTTCATATAACTCACCTGGGAAATTATTATAATAAGAAATTAATCTTAAACAACTAATATAAATAATAGACATATCTTGGAAAACATTTTAATGAAAAAACAATGCAATTGAAGCATAAAAATCTATCACCAACTCAAGGGCCAAGGGTTAAGTCTACTATCCCATAGTGTGTTCTTCATAGGACCAGATATAAGAGTACTTTATTACTCTGAGGATTTTTTAAATTTAATAAAATGGTGGTAATCTATTTCGAGTTCAGATTCCAAAAACGGGACTCTATTGTTTTTTCTGACGAATACTTTTCCATTGAACAAGTATTTGAAAATAATTATGTCAATTCAGCACACATAGCCACTAGTTTTAGGGAGAATCATGGTACATGTATTATATAAGAATGGGTTGTGGTCTTCATGTATTTTATTAATCTATCTAGATATAATCCTTAACTATGGTACATATTGATTTTATTTTTGTATTCAAGGAAAATGATAACCCTATTGGATTTCAGAGAAGGTTCTTGAGGATGATCTTCCTAGCAATGAAGATTTATTATATGTTTTTATACAAAATGTGGTAGCAAAATGTGGTTTTCTAGTTTTTTACATCCCATTTCACATCATGTTGCACTAAATGTACCGAATGAGGATATTCACTGGTTTGAAAAACTCTTTGTGTCATAAAGGTATTTAATTCCTATGTTTTTGGAAAAGTCAAACCAATAATAAGATAAGGACTAGATACAGGCAGTTATATGAGAATCTGATATTCCGAGGACCCTTCAGATCAAAGTTGGTCATAGTAGTGAGTCTTCATCAAGGAATTGTTCTTAGATAGTGGATTATGGTGGCTTAGAAACATGATAATGAATCCCAAACTCTGATTATTTTTTATCAACTAATTTGGTATGTATTTTATACCAATAATTTGGGACTCGGTATGTTCAATTAGAAACTAAAAATTTAGTAGGGAAACATGACCATTGAAGATTATTCGTTGAGCCTCACCAACCTTTCATGATAGAAAATAAGTTAGGCATATAATATATTATTCGATGTATAAAAATTAGAATTTAATATTAATATATGGAAATGATGGTGTGCTATATTATTCATTACTACATATTTTGGGGTGAATAATTGTGATTTAGTGATGAAGAGTTTTCTGTGTTAGAAGAATCCAATAGTTGGTATGAGTTTTGGACACATGGGTGTTGAGTCCTCGTGAGCTGATAACCTATGGTAGAACCAATTATTTAGGCATGAGTGATGCTTCAAGAGATGATTAGAGGATATAAGTAATATAATTTATGGGTATCAGTATGGTTTTTTTAAACTAAGATAGAGGCATCATTTCTCTTACAGTGGTTAGGGATATCTCACATGGGATTGTCTGGCATTTCATATAATTATCAGGTAGACAATCGATGGACCACACATGTAGAGGTTAGGGATAATGATGTATGTATGAATGATAGAGGATATAAAAGATGATTAGGGAGAAAAGTATATGGTTTAATATGGCTTTACTTATTTTCACACCACCCTAGGTGGTCCACACCTAGATTTGGGAACTTGTGGATTGGGACGAGTACAACTACACCATATGGAGTCTAATAACCTAGATTCTCTATAGAGGATTAAAGTAATGTATTATTTCTTCTATATGTTAGAAAATTTATTTATATACAAGGAATAAATCCACAATATTCATTTCATTTTCCTTGTATGATATATATAGATTCTAGTTGATCCCATGGTGTGACCTATGTGATTGGAGACTTTTATAGGAGGAGATTCAGAAAATCACACACATATTCAAAAAATTATTCCATACCCAAAAAAGTTGAGATATTATTATGGGATAACATTTTAGTATCAATGAGCACTTTACACAACATCTTAGTTCTAGAAATTCTATCAACAACTAATGCCTTGATTGACTATTTGTGGAGGAGGACAATGTGTTTCTATGGAGATGAAATCAGTTTTTTCTTCATAGTATAGAAGGAACCCCTAAGAATAAGGTAATATTTTGGAGAATATATCTTATTACTATTTTTTATCTAGTACAACCCTTTGATCATTGGATTATATGGGATTTAATCTTGCAATAGTGATGGAAACATATGAGGGAACCACTCCCATGGATATGTTACGGTCACCTACCCAATGAGGGATAAAATTTGATTTTGAAATTCATCTTGGGTATACTCTAATAACTGAACCGACATGTCAGATTTCTTACATAGAGATTATTTCGATAAATCTTTTATTGTAGGAATTGAAATGAAATAGACTTTTTAGAACTAGTGTTTACCCTCAGGGGTCCCCTATATTGTTTGGAAAGAAAATAGGTGGGAACACGAGGTTGTGTGTGCATTACCATTACTGGAATGAGGTGTTTATAAATAATAATTATCCACTATCAAGGATTTATGACCACATAATCCATTTGAAATGGGAGATATGGTTCATAAAGATTGAAATTAGGGGATGTTATAAAATTATTAGAGTATGTGTTTAGGATAAAAAATATAATTAAGATGTTTCTATGATATCTATGTATGTATAGTGACAACTGTGGTTGTGATGATCCCCATACGGTTTTTATAGTACTCAGGTATGGATACAAAAACCTTTCATAGATGGTTTTTTTGGTGGTCTATATCATTATAATCCTATTGTACTAAGTGTCCAAGGATCATCATTTGAGACTATTGAGGACAGTCCTGGATGTACTCTGAGAGCATCAATTTTTTAATATGATATTAATGTGTCAAAAAATGGATTTGAGAGGTTCAATTTTTGAGACATGTTATCTTAGTAGAGGATGTGGTAGTTGACCCTAGGTATATTGAGGTAATGTAATCTTGGGAACCACTCAAAAGTGTGATAGTGGTGTACGGATTCTTTGGGTTTTTAGGACAGTAAATGATAATTTTGGTTGATTTCTCCATGATATTGGAACTCTAGAGTTCTTTGACTAGGAAAAGGAAACCTATTTTTTGTATGGAGTGTTTCATGTAGTCCTTTAAATATTTATGGAAGAGGTTAACGATTCCACCCATAATGAGACTTCTATATGAGGTTTTTGAGTATGTGGTGTTCTACGATGCATTAGGGACTAGGCTTTGTTGTGTTATGATATAGAGGTAGGCATTGATTTCCATTGGGATCAGATAGTTGACACCACAAGTGTAGAATTATAAAAACCATTAGAGGGATATAGTATTTATAGTTGTGACCATGACGAGGTGGTGAAACTATCAAATGATGGAGTAGTTTATCATCTATTTTGGCCATAATATGTTAATGTATATTTTTTTAGAGATGGATCATAACCTGAGATAAAGGAAATGACTAATGTTCCTCTAGGATTATCACTTTGATATATTATATACATCTGAAAAGGGGAATGTGGGAGAAGAGTCTATAAACAATAGATATTTTTTGAAATTGATAACTGAGGAGTCAAATCCTTTAGCATTGTTTTAGTTGTCCTTAGATTATGAGGATAGTTTATCTTATCTACAATAAATGTTTATTACCACACCTCTTCCACATCATGTAGGGGAGGATATTCTTAGAAATACTAAATATGAAATATTAAATGATTAGATATCAAATATATATGAACCTATTTTTCATGGTAATTGTATTATGACACACCATTTTCTAGTCGTCTCCACATCCAATGTATCCTATACGATCATTCCATGTATGTGTAGAATAACAAGTCTTATTAAAAGGTTTGACATGAGTATACCCTAATAAGATGAGACACCTCTTGTACTACAAATACACAATGTGTAATTCATTTATGGATTATAGAAGCCTTACATTTATTTTGTTAAGAACAATATAAATTTTTGAGATTCCCCTTTGTCCATCCCTTTGATAGTACATTGTGGAATTATATCGAAAACATTAGATTATGGTGAAATATATGGGGGTTTCTCATATATTTCTTTTGGAACCCCTCCATGAGTATAAGGGTGTGATATACTATCATGTTATCTTCTCTATATGGGGTGTGGAAAATCTTTATGGCCATCTTATATCGGCGTATGATCCAATACATAGTGGGCCACACCAGATAGGGTTTGTGGTGTCCCGCATGAGGAATTTTTTTGATCCCTTATATGTGTAATGATATCATCAAATATCAATTGATTACTAATTTGGTGAGTCATGATTATAATCTTATCCTAAATGAGAACCATAAATTATATAACAGCTCATGGAGTGGATTCTATCATATAATCATTTACTTGAATGACCAAGAAGAATCCTATAAATTTGTGTATGGTTTCTACATGTTGAGTCATAGAGTTTTTTATCAGTATTTCTGGGTTATGATTCTAATAATTATGTCTCATATTATGATTAAAATATGGACATGTTGATGCACTATCTACTCATTATGATTAAAATTTAGTGATTTTTACGGTGTTATACTATGGATATTTGTATTCTCCCATGCATGTGATCTACATGCACATATCAGGTATTATAAAGATGAATCACATTTTGATTTTTTTTAATATTACCTTGAGTTGGAAGGGAATAAAAATATATAAAGACTATGGATCTTACCAGGTGTTGCATTTGGTAGTTTTCACCTCCATCATAACATGTTAGAGTCTTTAATTTTTTTAATTGGATTTTACTTAACCTACATGCTTTCCTATACTCTTAACATACTCCAATTGTGGGATATAGATGTATGGAAGAATGTCCCATCTATTTTACATTAATTACAACATTTATTGTGATTTTGAGTGATTTTCAAATTTACATTTACCTTAGGATAATGTCTCCCATGTGTTTGAGAAGCCTAAACAAAAATAGTAACTAATCCCTAACTAATTAGTTGTTAAAAGGGATTTCACATCTAGCTCAAAAATATATATGATTTCTGTAGTGGATTGATTCATGGACAAATAATTTTGATGAAATGTTTATTCATACTTTACTAATATTTTGAGATCATCCCACTATTATGTTTCCATTTCCATAAGTTATGATGACAATATAAGTTTCATGGTTATATATGAGTATCCAATATAGATAATATATGGAAAAAATTATGGATTAATTATAGATTATGTTGATTCATATATAATTGGATAAATTTCATCTTTTTATAATGGAAATATGTTTCATATGTTAATATTTTATCCTTTTTATCAAAAAATACTAACCAAAATAGTATAATAAGTATATTATGATACATATTTTCTAAATTCATGAGAATGATGAACTCATGTATATTGGAAACTACTACCATGTTACCTATGTAGTGATTGAGAATTAATCATTGATAATTCCCACAACTAGGGTTCATTGGATACACCACAAGTTTTAGAGTGTGTATATTAAAAAAATAAACAAACTAAATTGATGTATATGAATCTAGATATCAGGTACTAATAGATTCTGCACAAAACCAATTTATCAACTCAACTCAAACCATTGAGTATGAGATGGGTATGTATAAAACATCATATCTTCCTCCCTGAATTCATGAGTTTATTGAGTAATATTAAGGGTTTGAGTCCAATGATTGGGGATAATATACACTCTTTTATTGAAATCAATACGAAAATTTTTAATAAAACATATATAATAATCGAAAAAACTCAGAGTGTGAAGGTGTAATACTATTAATCATTATGAATTATCAGATGTAGTATATGTCATAAATGTAAAAAAGGACTCCCAATAGGGAATGTAAGCCTTTAGTATGAAGGGAAATTAGATATATATGTAAAAAAATTCAAAAATCACCCATCCTCCATCATAGTTTTGAGACCAAATCCATGCTCTATAACTTTGTTATGTTCCATGGGTCCATCGATCTTACCGGGATCCTTACTCAAGGAAACTTCATGTGTATTAAGATGACCAGGATGGGTGTGAGTTATAAAAACTCGTATTATGTCCCCAATGTGTCTATAACATGTGTTTACATGTATAACAGCTATATTTTATGACAACTATATGTGTGAAAAACATCTTGTTTAAAAATAATATAAGAATTCATGTCATAACTAGGCCACAAAAAGTCTTGATCACACCACATTGTACACCATACAAAAAGTATAATCATAATGATATCATAAGTGACCAAGATCATGTCAAAATGGAGGTAACTTATCTCTTTGTAGTGTAAACCCATAAATTGGGTGTGGGTAAAAATCATTCACATCAGACCTCGAACAATTATATTATCTCAAGGCCAATAATCGACATATTTTCATTAGGTTAGATATAAAGGCCATCACACCCCTACACTACTACCAAAGCACTAGCCTAAATGATTTCATTCCTTTAACCTATATTCAGGTACATAATCTTTATCATCACATATCAAAAACACTCCCCATCTATGTGTTTTCCCTATCAAGGTGGTACACTTGAATTATATACCCAAAAAATTACAACAAATTTTATGGGGATACACATAATAAGGTAGAGCCCAAATGGACGACCATATCACAGAATCCTGAAAATTAGTAGAAACATACAAGAACATGAAATCAAAATTATATATTCATAATAATATATATATATAAAAACATATTCAGTGAATAAAACATTAAATTTGAGTCTCATGGGATAAAAAAATCACAGGGGATCAATAAAAACTATTGTAAATAATGTAATTCCAAAAAAAAATTATATTTATGAAATAAGTGTATACAATATCCCCAAATGTTATAAAACATCCATATCCAAGGTCGTTGATGATGTTATCCAATGTTATTATAATGATCAAAGCCTAAAATAATTGTATGACCAAAGAGAATTTTGTCACATGAATAGGATACCTATATAAGGTTCCAATTCATCATGAAAGTTATTTAAAAAAGATACCCAAAGAGGTTCCCTGACAATAAGGTTACTTCTAGTATCACAAAAATTGTGAAGTCTTTCAATGAAATTAGTTATATATATATATATTGAATGAGGGAATTATAATTCACTATATATATTGTAAATTAATGAATAAATATTCTATTTCCTATAAATTCTATAAGAGTTCATGTATCATGGTTAATTATAAGTGATCTTCCAAGATTCCATCATTTTATTAGACATCCCAAATAAGATAAATGAAGAATCTATTATTATGATGAACAATATAAAATAAATTATTCTAAAATATCCATCACCTATTAAAAATATAGTTTTCATAAAAATGGGTGTTGTTATCATGATGGATCCACATATAATAAATAAATTGATTATCAATATCAAATTTTATATTTATGGAGCACATAAATCATTCTAACAGATTATGTTTCTATTATTAATTCATCATCCAAAATTGTTGTATGATGAGGGACCATAACTACCCACCCATGAGATTTTCATTGTTGATAGTGAATCAAGATCCAATAATGTAAATTCTAATACTCTAATTAAACTAATATGATATAAGAATAATGTTATAATTATTCATCATATAATCAAATAATAGACCAAAAACTCACAAATCCCAACACATCAGTCAATATGGAAGATAAATTTTCTAATTATCATAGATAAACTTACCATTAATGAATATATAGATTTATCTATCCTGGGTGAAACAAGGGGGGGTTTATAGAGAGAGTTATATAGTAAATAGGGGATGTCTCAAATTCAAAGTAGGGGTTTTAGTATTGGAATTGTGTATTGAAGATAGTAATACTTGATTTGAATTGAAAGGTTATGGGGTGAATTTTTACTCATAGTGGAGAGGACATCATCATATGGACAATGTCTAGCCCTTACAAGGATGTTATGTTGGGATGTACTAGATGGTTTCCAGAACACCAACGTGTCTCTTTTTATCACTCCACTAGCTGGCTAGTGGGGGACCCAGAACCCTATCGATCTGTTTTGGCTACACGAGCTTGTTAGTGTATTCTACTACATTGATGTTGGTCAGCTTCCATGCACCTCAAAACATGGAATCTATATATCATCAATAATATGATTCATGGACCCCTTTTCACTAAAAACCCATCACTTAGACACCCATAATGTAGAATAAAAAAAATAGAATGGATAACATTATAAACTGAAAACATATCATAAATTGAATTTAGTGAGGATCTATTAAACTCAAAAATCTACCAATTACCCATAAATAACTTCATGGATCATTACATGAAACCATAAAATTAGTACAAGTGGAATTGTTTCCCTCAAAATACATGATCTTTTTACACTATAATTTGCACCAGTCATTTAACGTTTGATGTGTTAGGATTCATGGAAAATTGAACTACCATGTGAAGTCATTATACATCTCTATCACTCCATGATGAACCACTAAAAAGTGTTATAGAATTATATCATTAGATCATCCCTAGTAGAATCTGAGGCTATGAATCAATCAAGTACTAGGATAACATCACCACCCACCAATGACCCCCCATTTATCAGTTCATCACATATTAAATGTTCTATTATCAAAACACAATATTGTTTAATATATTAAATTTCCATTACCAGTTCTATCAAAGAAACCATAACAACCACTGGGGAAAATTTCATCAATATTCATTCCTTAGATGTATCCATACCTTAATGGGCCATAATGATCATCCAAACCAATATTCCTTTCAATAATTTTCAAAAAATATAATGAACTACATGTGTGTTATGGATAAGAAAATTTGGAATGATGTTTCCATTTAATTTCAAATTAGAATTATAAATATAGAATTTATATAGAAATTATACCTAGATCCTCTAAATCAAATTCAAATTCCACATTGTGATGATACAATAGATGATATTATAGTCTGTGTAGGAAATAAACCACTCCCAAAAGAGATCTTGTCACCAATATTTCAAATAATGGAACATGAATACACAATTAAATTCAGGGGTAGGATATTTCTTCTCACAAGGATACAATTAATCTGAGCTAAAATCTACTATATAATACTTCAACATCAATGCATCCCCAAGAATACACAAGATTCTTGAAATATATGACCTATATTTTCCTTAGATAATAAATAACCAATATGGGATATTTCATTTACCACCAATTTAACCCATGAAATTTATCCACACACAAATTTAGTCACGGAAAATCCAACACTTTCTTCACCATTGTAGTCATTTGAGCTGATACAGTGGAGAAATCCAAGATAATACACCAATAGAGTCCCACTAAACAAGGAAATCTGTTGATCATAGACTCATTATGGGGATGTGACCAAGATACAACTACATCAATTTTCTATGTTTACATTCAAATAACATCCTTAGGAACAACATTCATGAATAACAACACATATTATTTCAAAAAAATTATTATTCAACAACACAAAAGTAACTTTATGTGGCCAATCTGTACTAAGGATAAATTTATGGTGTTTTTCATGTTGCACTGTGGTTGGTGAGTAACTTAGTACATTGTTTCTGAAGGAAATAAATAACTAGTCTTCCTACATATGTATGATATCTTTCATGAGTATAATAACACTAAGGAGACAATCATTGGTATATAATACATCACTATGTACTCATATTTCCCACACCTCATCATAAATAATATCATTTGGTTTTCCTCCTCTCTAACAAGACACTGGTTATATCCCAGTCAGAGATTCATCATTGAGAACTATTAACATCTTCAAATTGATAAATGATATAATAGATCTTGAATGTTGATATATATTATTCATAATAACCTTATTATATCTCAAATGATCTTGGAAATGTTTAAGCCTATAATTCACATTTTTTGAGAACAAATTGGTTCACCCCATATTGGATTACTCATTATGAAAAATCCCATCAGTTCTGATTAATTATTCTATACATTTAACACCAATTAGTTAGATGATTCCATAAGATATTGGGGAATAAAAATATGTTTTTTTGTGTGTATATTTTATATATTGATAAAAACCAATCTATCATGGGAGAATCCTATGAAATAATTCTAGAAAATGTCTTCATTGAAACCCAAAACTAGATGAATGTATTTAGGATCTACAATTAATCATGAAAAATGATCAAAGGCGTTAATATATTTCATAATATAAATTATATATCACATTAAATTAAAAAATATACCCGCCCCAAACTCCCAATCACAATACAACATGAACATCACTACCTTGGGAAATACAAATGATACCACTCTCTCATACTAATCAATGATGGATAAAAACATGTCATCCAATCTAGGATAATAATATATAGAAGCTATCCATCTCTAAAATAATATTGTATAATTCATTTTTATAACTCTTAATTACAAAATATATCTTTGGATATCCCATAAAAATAGTTGTTAATCCCATGGTGGATCTTTTGGAAAGAACATAGAAGATATCTTGACCAGTAAATCATGTTGAAAAATAATTCGGGATAAATGGATGGGAAAATATGGTATCAAACAAAAAAGTATAAAAAATATAATAAATCATGAAAATTACTTTAATTGTTGACGGTTCATTGACTCTATATACTCAAGTAAAATCTGCTGAAAAAACCAACCCTCCCTCAGCTCTTCAACTTAGTCCCTAAGGTGCATGACTCCATTGATTATTCATATTCTAAAAATGATAATTAGGACCCAATCCAAATACCTAGAATACTACATTCATGTACATTGAACCCCCATGGAATTATTACCCCAATTGTTTATATAATAACTATTATAGATGCCCTATATTTCCATTTGAGGGATTATCCTTAATAAAATAAAATAAAAGAAGGCCTTCGGGCCATTCAGAGGAGACTTGCTCTGAGGCAAAGAGAAAAAATTGTTGTAATATTACATATTTTAAATGTTTAAGAGCTATGGAACTCCACATGTGGGTTTTATGAATATTTACTATAGTCCAAAATATTACCGTCAAACCATTGTGGCTCCCCAAGCTTCCTCATACACCTATCATAAGAGAAAATCAATGTTATAGTAGTATTACCACTTATAACAGTACTAAAGGGTGTAAGAAGTCTAATTATTCAATTATCCACTAGGAAATTCGTGATAGTTAAGGGCTACTGAAGAAACTCCTGATAATCCATTAGGTGAAAATTCCGTAGATGTTTTCTAATGGATGATGATGAATACTTTCCAACAACTTGTATTTTTTATCATATTATATATAAAGAGAGTTAAAAAATATCTCAGTGAATGAGTTGAGTATTGTAGATCCATCACAAATCCCTATAACAGCTCCATGAAGACCTATATATGGTCCAACATTAGTCTGTTTGGAAATAATTACTTAAAAATAGAATATTAAAGGCCTCCCAATTAAGACCCTCATGTTTTTATGTATTCTGCATCATTCCACATCATCTCTAATAATTTTCATATAACCTGACTACTTGCAGCTTATCCTTTCAATCCTCAAGTATCTAAAAGTGGAAAAATACACATTAAATGTTATTTATCTAGTAAATGGTATCTTGTGGGCCTCAAGATCCATGAAAGACTAGTGTACACTATATTTTGATGTGTATATCAATTAAACCACAGAACCTGATTCCATTATATGCTGGGAAGGAACCAGTTGAATGTCTCCCAACATACGTGGTCACACTGCCTGTATCACTATAGTTGGTGGGAGATAATTCCATAATATACTCTTTTATAAGAAAGATATTGGAATGGGGGAATCCCTACCAATGCGATCATACATACATATTTTCAACTGGTGGTCTGATTAGTCTCTTTTGATGTGTCATATATATAAAACATGATGGAAACTTTTTAACATCAAAGGCATCTTGGATATAACCTAATTAGACTATGGTGTCACATAATTGTTTTACTAGGAGAATACCCATATCCCATGGTATATGGATCCTCATGCTACACATTGTTCTCCATTCATGCATAATAGTAACTATCACCCCCCACACACAGAGAGATATATATATATATATATATAAATAATAACATTATCAATTTAAAAAAATTTATTCCAACAGATATAACACAACATTAATGAAAATACAAATAATTCTTGCAATAAAGAATATAGGTATAACCCAAGAAATGTGCCCAAATCGATGAATTTAATTAAAGAACTAGTATAAATCACAAAATATGAATTTATATTTAATGTGATTCAACTTTCCTAATCATGATGAATGAATACACTTAATTCCACTAATGTAGAAACATTAACGAGGTAAGTGGAACAACATAGTCCCATAACACCTAAAAAAACTCACGTTCTTGCCAAATTCCTTATATGAGTCCCATGTTTCTTATCTCCATTCAACCATGTCCCTATATAGTAAATTATTTTTTTCTATGATACCATTTTTTAACATCATGGCTAAGACCACTAGTTTTGAACTGGGGATCCATGATATCTCCTACACACATCCATATTTATAAGAGATTGAAAACTAGAAACAATTTTATAAAAAAAACTGGAGGGGAGACTATAAAATCTGGTATTCTTTATCAGCCACCCAAAAATTAACAAAACATAAATAAATTACCAAACAACCGAGAATACCATTACAGAAGTTAAATAATCATATTTTAATAGAATATAAAATAGATCTAATAGTTGTAAATAAATAAAGATCCAAGTGTGGTAATATAAATGGACGTATAATGTTTATGAAGATAAATAAATTTTACTATATTAAAACCATGTAGAGTCTATAATAGTCATGAAACCATCTCTACGATTTATAACTCCACTATACACCATGGGCACATTATCCTTACCTGGATCCATATCCCTGAATTCTACTAGTGGATCAAGTTTCCCATACATGGAACGACTGATAAATCCTATTATCAAACCACCATTGTTTCCATTAAGAGTTTACCCACATATAGGTAGTGTATGCCCTTAAAATAAAAATATTGAAATATCATATACCAAGAGTGAATGTTCTAACCAAGACACCAGGACCCCCCCCCCCCCGTTATACACGATTTGGATCCTTCTAAGAGGGATGTCATAAATATGTTAGAAGTGAATAAGACCTAGTCACATGGCTATTGATGTATCTCTTGTGATTCACAAGCATCGAATTAGATCAGGCTTCAAAGCCATCACATCTCACCACCGTCATGGTTTATTTTTCAGGATTTTCATTTCCCAACTATGAATTTGTTTAGGATATAATGTCGTCATACCCCAATGTGTATACAGTGGGTCTAGCCTCAAGTATGTCATTCTCTTACAATGTGTTTTGATCTATCATAATCACCATAACATGTTATCTGCACTCCCCCTATATGGGTTTTCCATACAGTGGTTTTCCACTTATCTAAATTACCAAGAATAATACCTCCAATGGCATGTAAATTCACATAACATGGATTAATATACAATGAAAAACATAGTTTGATATAATGATAAATAATAGAAATATACAAGAACATGTAATTAAAATAAAGAACAACTATAAGAAACAAAATCATACTCAAGGAATTAATAACTATCTATAGATCTCACATGTAACAGATACACACATATGATATTATTCTAGTATGGTATGTTAATTAATGTAAAAATTGGAATAATATCATGGAATCATATGTATACAAGATCTCAAAATTGTATAGAGTTTCTTAATTCATGTTCATTAATTAATTACCCCATGGTTCATCAAAGGTTCCAATCTTAAATCATTTCATACACTAATATAGAATAATAATTCATGTTAAGGATTCCTATATTTGGTTCTTCTTCATCAAGAATATTTATTACAATAGAACTCAAAGACATTATATTTTAATAAGGTCAGTTCAATAATCACTAACCTCAAAGATTCAATCTACTAAATTAGTTTTGAGTTATGTCGATGTTGTGGATATAAATTCACTAGTTCTATTTAATGCGTTAATGTAAAATGAATCCCAAATCTATTATAGAAGATAACTATATCTCTAAATAGTATGCATCGATCATCTAAGAATACACTAATATAATAGTGATATGTGATGATATACAAGTAGTATAATGTCCAATTATGGTCGATATAATATAAATTATCCGTAAAAATTCTCTGTTAATTCAGATTATATCTCTAATCAATGTGTTGTCATTGAAAGTTCAGATCTATCTCCAATCTATAGAAGGATTGTCTTTATCATATTAGATATTGAAGGTCTTCAATGATCATTCTAACAGATTATGCTTTTATCACCAATCTATCATCAAGAAGTTGTATAGAAATAAGAACCATAATTACAAACCCATGATATTGTTGTATTTAGATTTATATAAATATCCAACCAAGAGATGTTATTAAGTTGATAAATCCAAAACCAATATATATCAAAATGATTATTTAATTATCAAATCAACCTAGAAATCATAGATCAATGATTTATCCATAGACATATCTCAATGATGGTGAATAATATAGTAAATATCAAGAGGAAACATAAAATTCCATTGTCACTAGATTAATACAACATTGATGAACCATAGAGGGTTTTATGGGAGATGTCCACAATCATTGGGGAGTTATAAAATTCTTAATAGGTTTTTAAAGGAAAACATTTAGACATGAGGGTGGAAAAAAATGATCCAATGTAAAATTCTAGCGTAAAAATTCAATGATCACACAATCAGAATGCACAAGATGGATGGTGTATGGACCCCAACTAATTAGTGATCTTATAAGAACAAACAGGGGTTTTTTCAATACCGTTTTCTATATGGTTTTGTCTCAAAAACTTTTTTACATGTTCTAGCACCATGTTCTTGGTTTTAGTTTCCAATGGCCTATCAGTGGTCACATTCTAGGCACCACGTAACCTATTATAAGGCCCTAGCCTTAAACAATTTATAATCGTCATTTAGGTAATACTTCACATTAAAGATATTTTTAGGTGTAGATTTCTGATCATTAGACCATAACTATTAAATAAAAACTCAAATTTATAGATAGTGGATATAATTAATACAATATTCACATCTTCCATAATAAAAAATATTTGAATCTAAACATGAAATATTTTTTTTCTTGATAAAAATATTCATAATAATCAAATTTAATTATTCATTTTTCTTATCAGTCCTTATACCCTATGAAAAATAGTTTAAAAACATTTAATGAGAATAAATATCTCATCTATGTATATAAATATAGAATTTAATTTTAATTCCATGGATATTGTAAAATCATGAATTTTTTTTCACAAAATCATACTTTTCACCCATAAAATATTTGTTTTTTATCTACCTCATGAAATCATATGATTCTTGGATAACTGTTTATAAAACCTAAAGCATAAAGATAAATTTTTTCATCCATATCAGAATTACATTATCGTGCCCACCACTATATAGGGAGAAAAAATCATGGCTTTGTTTAGAATACCCATCACAGTATATTCCCAAAATATCTTAGGAGAAACCTCAACATTTAACTATGTCTCATTATGAAACGAATTGGATATCTTTAATGGGCCCACTCGCCTATATTTTATTATTGAAACACCTATATATATAAGTAATGCCCAATAACCATAGTCATTACACATTAACAAGAGTAAAAGAAAAAATAACATTTTGACTTTACAATCACAAGATATCATTTCAAGATATTGAAATTATCATTCCTTTCTCAAAACCATTATAAATACCAAAATACATGAAATGGTAACATCTAATTTATTGTACTTTTAAAAACATTCAGGTTTATAGTTGAAGGAAAATATCTGATAATGGTGAGAGTGGTAGAAAATTATTTTTCACCACATACATTAAAAGAACATTCATTTTTTTATTTAGTAAAATGCTTCATATAAAAAATAATCTTTTTGAGTACTGTTGAATAAAATTAAAATTCAACGGGGTTAATTATAAAATGTATAAAATAAGGTGGTCTATATTATCAATATATTCCTCAACGAAAGAATATTGAGACAATATCCTATGTTGTGAGTCCAAATCGTCACATGCAATCTATATATTCAAAAATAATAAAAATAGGTTAATTTATAAATTCTTGAGAATAATTTTCAATTTTATTATTTATTTTATATAACTTATTATCATGTTATAAAAATTAAAAAAAAAATTAAGTTCATATCATACATTTTCTTTATATTCACTTCCTTGGTAGAAAATAAACATGGTTTGAGGTCACTAGTCAATATGGTCATAAGTTCATCATCTCGAGAATAATATTCTTGAAATTATTATTATCTTTATTTATAAATTATTCCTTTAAATAAAACAACAATGTATGGTTAGAAAAAATGAACAACATTATAATCATGGAGACGGTAAGCCATATGTATGTATAAGTAACATTATTCATTTTTCCTTGATAGTTTTGTAAATAATTTAAGTATTATTTTATCTTTATATAATGATAATATCTTCATTAATATATTATTAATCATTTAAATATAAATATATATATCAAACAAGTGAAATAATGAATAAAAACCATCAATATAGCTTTATGGATGTGAGAGTTCATATGTACACACGAACGACATTATTATTTTTATGCCCAAGAAAAATAAGAAGAAAATTGATATATTATTATCATTTAATGAATAATATGTCATGAATATCACATATTAACAATAAATCCATTATTTTAACAAGTCATTGGAGATGGCTATGGAAAATTAATTAGATCGGTTCGTGGTCGTAAAAGTTCACATGGAAAAAAGAATGATTAATTTATTTCCCATTTGATTAATGTAGAAATTTATTTAGGTTATTATGTTAAAATAATAACATCTAAGTATATTGATGATTCTAGATTTAATATCACACCATGGTTGGACAAGACATGATGGTAGTGGAAGAAGAAATAATATATAAATACTTTAGGAAAATGATACTGCTTCAGTAGTTGATAACTCTTAGAGAACACATTAACACTTCTAATGAGGGAATTATGCCTAAAATAAGGCCTCAAAAAAGTATGGAGGAATTTTATGAAGGGATGTTTTTATATTATGCCTATACCAAATGTTTCTTGATGTGTGAGAATTAGATAAAAGTGAGATCATTTTATTGGGGATAGGAGGGGCACCCTTAGAATCTCATAAAATATTAAATTACTATAAATTAATTTTAAAACAAAAAAAGACTCATACTTAAGTTATGTGGAAGATAATAATAGTATAGATCTGAATTATATATTTCAATAATATTTAGACATGAATTGATTTTATTTTAAGCCTTATCTTTTCAGTTTACCAATAGTTAATCTCTTTAAATATAAATTGTTTGAAAAATATTTTCAATATTTGGAGGCTATTATTTTTTTACTTATATGGGTTAAATTTTCCGTAAAAGGATATTTAATAACACTATATAACTTATCATAGTTAGTTTTTAAATTTTAATTATTTTTTTATTTGTCAATAATTAAATAAAATATTATTTTTATTAAATATTAACAGTGTCAATTTTGAAAATATTAATTTAATTGTAATTAAATAATATCAATTCAGAGAGATAACATCGAATAAATCCATTAAATAGACTTATAATAATTTATATTAATCTAAAAAAATTGTGGATGACATCATATTTTTCAAATTATTATTATTTTAAAATTATTTACATCATTTATCTTATTCTTTATTTAGTAAATCTATTACTTTGTCATTGTTGTGTCATAATTAAATTTAATTATTTAATTTTTAAAAACTAAAAAAAACTACCACATTGTAGGAAATATTTTTATCTTTTATTTAATTATTTATAGTTTAAAATATCACTTATATAACCTCATGTTAAAAATTTTTTAGTCATAAGAGGCACGATAATGGCATTTTTACCTTTAATTTAAATTAAATGTCAAAAAAAATATAATCACTTTCAAGTGGCTTCCAAAGGTCAAAATTTCAACCCAATTGTTTTCTTGGTCTATAATAGCGCTAAAATTAGATTATAAAAAGTGATAGGGTAGTTTTTTATTCTTGAAATATTAATTTTATTGTTATTTACCCTATTTATCTATATGTATTCTAAATAAAATACATAAATTACTATTCGCCAAAAGTTATTTTGATAGTATTGTACCCCATTTTTCATTTTTATTACTACCATTTATGTAATTATTTAAAAAAATTATCCATATATGTGGATAAATTGTGTTTAACACTAATCCTATTGACTAGCCGAGAAAACAAGGTTTTAATGTAAAACGTTCAAAAGTTCACATTGTTTTTCAATTCAATTCTAAATTGAAATTTCACTTAATTAACAAAATTTTATTAAATGATAAAATAAATCATCTAATTATAATGTTAAACCATGTAAAAGGATAATAAAACATTATAAATAAATTAGACGAAATGGTAGTTTTGAATTAAAATGTTGTAATTTTCACAATTCATTAAAATTTGAATTTTATCAGAAAAATACCAAAAGAATCAACCAAATGAATTTATATGTATTTCTTCCAAATAAAAAAAATATTTAATCATATAGAACATATAAAAGTTTCAAAAACCATATTTAAAAAGGATTCTTCATCAAAAGGTGTTAAAACTACCATTTAAAAATATTATTTTATTTTTTCTTTAATTTTATTCGTTCCTATTTTATGCTTCTAAATTTTATTAGAAGAAAGTAAAAACTTTTAATAATATTTCTTAAATGTAATAGAGATATTTATATTCATTCCCACTAATACTATGGTTTTGAAATAACTACCATTGAGAATAACAATATTAATAATAATTTATTTTTTAGAATAACCGAGTCTTGTGTGAAACATACGATTTCAGAGAAACCCATTATGTATTGTCAGGTACGTTATCAGAAATAGAGACCCCTTTTATGTAAAATTACAATATAATTCATAAATATTAATATATTTGAAATTTTTTTATTCTATAATTACATGGGATGTTACATCCTTCCCCACTGTTGGAAACTGTGTCCCCATAATTTTATTTACATATAAAATATGTTGGGGTATTTCTCCCTTCATAAATTTTTATATTATCATGTTTCCTTATCAACCATACGGTTTCCCACAAAACCATAACCTGAGGAATCAACTTATTCCGCAACACATACTCTCTATGATAAAGAATCTCAACTGGATATTTCACAAAAGAAATATTATCTTCCAACTGAACCACTTCTCAGCTCAAAATGATGATATGGTTCCCAAAAATATATTCACAAAATTGAAACATGAAACAATTATGTACCTAGGATATAACTAATGGAAAATTTACCTAGAAGGTAGTTAATCCTACTTTATCTATGATTTCATAATGTATAATGAATAATGGACAAAACTTCCACTTCTTAAAAAACGTCACACTTTTCCATGATGAAATGTTGAGAAAGACATGATCACCTACCTCAAAAGAATAATATTTCTTTTGGTTATCCATATAACTTGTATTCATACTCTAAGCTTTCCTCGTGTGTTTCTAAATCAATTTAGGTTTTTCTACTATCTCTTCTACCAATTCTAGTTCCATCAACATTGTTTCACCAACATCATCCCTAAAAGCTGGATTTCGACACTACCTTTCATATAAGTTCTCAAATAGTGCCGTATTTATACTAGCATGAAAAAAATTTTATAAGACAACTCATATAATCAAATATGTTTATCCCAAATTCCCTGTTAATCCTTTGAACAAGAACATAGGATACTCTCCAGTGTCGAAATTTTTCATTCTAACTGCCCATCTGATTGATGATGAAAATCTATAATGAAAATTAATTTACCACCAAATGACCTTTTAATGCCTTTAAAATGGTTAAAAGTGATCCTAGGAACACAATAAATTACAATAGAGGGAGAAACTCAATGTATCCTTACTATCTCCTTATGATACTACAGAAAAAGATGATCTAGGGACAATGTATCTCAAATAGGATAAAAATGATCAGATCTATTCAATATATCACAATAACCCAAATTACATTGTTACCTTGAGATGTATTTGGAAATACTAATACGAGATCCATGGATATATTTTCCCATTTCCATTATGTTACTGGTAAATGCTGAAACATACCCTTTGGAAATTATCATTCTGATTTAACATACTACTAATCAAAACACTTCACAGTAAAGTCCACAATATCTTTTTTCATTCCATCCACTTGTAATACTTTCCAAGGTCACTGTACATATTACAAATTCCAAGATGGATAGAAAATAGAAAACTATGAGCTTCACATAAAAACTCTTTCTTCGACTATGAATCAAAATGCACACATAATCTCTTCTAAAATCTCAAAACACAATCCCTTCCAATGTTAAATTCTATAAATTACCCTTTTGAACCAATTATATCTTTTTTTTTCAATTCACTTTCTTCCTATTTTTTCTTTAGTAATTCTATCTAATTGAGACTATTACATTGAAACCTGAAACTAAACAGAGGAATTTTCTGCACCAATCACTTCAAATCCAAAGATCATCAAATCATTAACTAAATGGGCATGATCCAAACATATCATTGTTAATGTATAATTAATTTTTCATCTTAAAATATTGGTGACTTTGTTTTATTTTTTTGCATGGTAGTGAATCATGCAATTATAATCCTTGATTATTTCTAGCCATCTTATCTCTCTCAAGTTCAATTCTTTCTGAGTGAATATTTAATTCATCCTTTTTTGGTTAATATATATTTCAAATTTTACTCAATAAATGTGATACCTCTAAATTATTAAAGAAAAAAAATTAGCTAACTCAAAATAATCTCAATAGTAATTTAACTCCTTAGTATTCAGATAATGTGAAGCAGACGAAATTACCTAATCATTCTTCATTAATACACATCTATGTCCTTTCAATGAAGCATAACTGTAGAAACAAATATCACCACATCTAGATGATATGGTCAAAACTAATAAATTCACCAATCTTCATTTCAATTCCTTAAAACAGTCATCACATTCCTTCGTCTAGATGAAATTTAATCTTATTCAAGTAAACATAGTTAGTGTTTTAGATAACCGTGAAAATTTTTCGACAAACATCCTATAATGGCCTACTATACCAAAATAAAACATTGAGTCTCAGTTATATTTCTGTTTCTTTTCCACTCATCAAAAACATATATTTTATAAGGATTAATAGTTATTCCATCATTAGAAACAATGTGACCAAGGAATGAAGGTTTTTTAACCAAAACATACACTTTCTAAATTTACCCTACAGTTTCTTTTTTTAACGGTTTGAAAGAACACCCCTAAATTACATTTATCCTCCTCTTTACTTTTAAAATATACCAAAATATCACCAATAAAAACATTAAAAACATATCTTCTAACTCATGGAATATTCTATTCATATGATCCATAGATGCAATAGGTGAATTAGTTATCCCAAACGTCATAACTACATATTCATAATGTCCATATCAATTACGAAACATTAAATTCAGAATGTATGCTTCCTTTAATTTCAGATGATGGTACCCCGACCTCATGAGAACCTTCGAAAAATATTTTTAACCTGAGAGTTGATCAAACAAATCATCTATTTGAGGAAAATGATACTTGTTCTTAATTTTTATGTTATTCAAGGCTCTATATTCAATGAAAAGTCTCATTCAACCATCATTATTTAAAAAAACACAGGTGTACACCATTGTGACCTTCTAGGTCGAATGAACCCATTATATAAAAAATCATTCAATTGATTAATTGGCTCTAAATATTTTATTTTGATCTATTCAATAAGGGGATTTTTAAATTGGATTAGCATCTGGAAATAATCAATATTAAATTAAAATTCATGATCTTGTATAATACAAGAAAAAAAAATCAAGAAAAACATCAAGATAATCATTTACAACCAAAACATCATTAATCTGAACAATTCATTTTTTTCAATAATATGTGAAAGATATCACTCATTTCCATCTTTAAATAGTTTCTCAACTTCCGGATATGTTAATAATGGTAAGGGTTTATTCTTTTACACAAAATGAAAGTCTTTCAGAAAATAAACCTCTCTAGATCTACAGTATATCTTAACATGGTAATAAAATCCAATA
Organism: Viscum album; assembly: GCA_963277665.1. Lineage (NCBI taxonomy): Eukaryota > Viridiplantae > Streptophyta > Magnoliopsida > Santalales > Viscaceae > Viscum > Viscum album. The sequence goes on along the minus strand of OY728165.1, from coordinate 1,444,570,700 downwards.
CATACCCAAAATGATATCAAACTATAATATAGGGAAAACAATAAGTTTTTCAAGTGGATTATTTCCACAAAATGGCATGAAGTTTATTATAATTTTTTCCCTCAACATTTCCCCCAAGTATTTTACCATATGTTATGGATTGATTTCTTGAGGTTTAATTTCCAGTTTAACAAAACATTTCTCAAAAATGAAATAATGTGTAGACCCTATATCAAAAAACACATTAGTATAAACTGAATAAACAAACAATGTACCTGAGAAAACATCATTTGATTTCCCAACATCTGATGAAGTAGTTGAAAAAAATTTCACCACACCTTTCTGCTTATACTCTTACTACTTCCCATCATATGAGTTCTTCAAGAGACCCTTATATTCATAATGAACCACCTCATTACACTTAAAAAAATTACTAACTGAAATCAGATTATTTATTACCACTACCTTGATCATTTTTTCTGTAGTGACAAGACTTATGTATCATTTTAAACCATCATAATCGCTTACAAAATTTTAAAATTCTTTCCCCATGTGATTTTTACTACAATATTCACAAAATTAAAATATTTTTTTTTACCCCCAAAATATTCTAAAGAATTATTCTCTTTCACCTACCACCCCAGCCTCTTGTTGAATTTTTTTTCAATAAAAACATGTTAATCCGGAAAATCTATTTCCAAATTCTTTGCACATCAGACATGTTTTTTGTAACTGTTGATCTCAAAGGAATCCAATTCCCTTTGATATATTGGATTTAATCATGATTAAAAACTATTGATTTTTCTATCAGGATCGTGAATGAAATTTAGAGTATACTATTCCAGTCGTGTGAATTTTGATTCCTAGGCTTCCACAGAATCCTCATCTTTCCTCAATTACAGGAATTATTTTCTAATTCTTTTCGAACATAATTAGGAAAATATTTATCAAGAAATATATTTTTGAATTAATCTCACTCAAGATCATAAATATCCTCACAATATCTGACATTTTTAACCATTGATCACCACTAATCAAATTCACATTCAAAATGGTAAATATAATGTCTAACCTTTTGATTGTTTAAAGACCCCATGACATTGATAATATTTTCTAGTGCATTAATCCTTCATTTATCTATAAGGGTTTCTAATGATCCTTTGAATGATGGAGGATGTAGGCTCATGAAATGATTCACTACTGACATGTTCTTATGTGTTTAATATGCCTGATCTCATGCATGTATACCAACCCAATTTATAGCCTGAGTCTACAACACCATCACCGCAACAAAACATTCAGTTACGATTTAGATCTTCTCAAGTTATTGATATGTAATGTTGTTTTCATATGGATGAATTCTCAGAACAACTTCACTATTACCTCTATGGAAATTCATTCAGAACAAGCATTTCATAGATGAAGCAACACAATAATCTTCAATTACAATATCATTTCAATGTTACCATAAAAAAGTTATTTATTGATATTCTATTAAAAATATCTTAACAACTAATAATATATAAACCTCCATTTGATAACTACTATAAGTACCCAACTATAAACATTACGTAATCATTATTTATGTCCATATTTTTCATTGAGCATCTTTTCATGTTTAAAGTTTTAGATAATTAAACCATAACCACTACATAAAAATTCAAATTTATACATAGTTGATACAACTAGAATAGGATCCATTTTTTCATCAATATAAAAAATTAAAAACTATACATCACTTCTTTTATTATATTCATAAAAATCTTCATAAAATTCATATAAAATTCTTCTTTTTTCTTATACATCCTTATACCCTTTGGAAAATAGTTCAAAAACATGTGAGGACCATAAAATTCTCAATAAAGGGCATAAATAAAGAATGAAATCTTCAGTCCATGAATATTTTAAACTCATGAATACATTTTCACAAAATCATTATTTCCACACATAAGTCATACGTTTTTTTACATACCTCGTGATATCATATGTTTTATAAAAATATTCTATCAATCCTAAATCATAATGGAATCTTGTATAAACCATACCATACATACATTGTAGACATCACGACCATATAGTGAGTAGCCTTCATGGTTATGTTTGAAATAACAATCAAAATATATTCCCTAAATATACAAGGAGAATACTCATCATTTAACTCAGTCTCAATACCCAATGCATTGTAGATTTATCATAGGATCACCCCTCCTCAATTTATCATGAAACCAAAAATAGACATAAGTAATTCCCCTGAACCATATTCATAACACATTGACAAGCATAAAAAAATAACACTTCCACACTACAATGACAAGATATCATTTCAAGATATGGACATAATAAATCCCTTTTCAAAACGATTTTCAATTAAAAAATACAAGAAAATGGAATATGGTGTTTAATTTTCTTTTGAATACATCAATGATTATAGAGGAAGGAAAATGTCAAATAATGGTCATGATGGTAGAAAATTCATATTCACTCTCTACGTTAAAAAGAACATTCCTTTTATCATTTAGTAAAATAATTTGTATAAATAATGTTTCTAAAGATAACAATTGAATGTAATTAAAATTAAATGGGGTTAATTATACACCTTATAAAAGAAGGTGGTGTATATTATTGATATATGACTCAACAAATGAATATTGAGACAAATTCCCTTACCGTGAGTCTGAATTTTCACGCACAATATTTATATTTATGAATAATAAACATAGGTAAATTTTTAATTTCATGATAACATTTTTTACGTTTATAATTTCAATTATATGAGTTATTTAAATGTTTTAAAAATAAAATAATTACTTTAGTTCATATTAGATGTTTTGTTGATATATGGTAATTGATTCGAAAATTAACATGGTTTGATGTAACTAGTCTATGTGGTCATAAGAACGTAATCTATAGAACAATATTCATGACATTTTTATCAATATTATACATAAATTATACATTTAAATCAATCCATTTATTATGGTTATTAAAAATGAACTACATTATAATCATAGAGAAGATAAGCCACACATACGCACGAGTAGTGTTATCCATTTTTTATTGATCTTTGTGGGAAGAATTTATGAATTATTTTTTCTTTCTAGAATGATCATATAATAATTAATTTTATGTTACTCATTTAAATATACTTATATATATCATATAAGTGATATAATGTATAAAAATGAGTCACATCGCTTCGTGAAGGTGATAGTTTAAATGTATGCATGGAAGGAATTTTAATTTTTATGCTCATGGAATGTAAGAATGTAACTGATATATTATTATAACATAATGAATAATAAATTTTCAACATCTAATAATAAATTTAATTTCATTTTTAGGACCGGTCAAGAGAGACTGTTATGAAAAATGAATTTGATTAGGTCGTGGAGGTGATAGTTCACATGTACACAAGAACAACTATTTCCATTCCCATTTTATGGAAACAGAGATAGATTTAGGTAATTATATTAACATAATAATACGTCATTATATTTATGGTGATTGAGTTATTATCTCCTCATGGTTGAAGGAGACTTCAAGGGAGTGTAAGAATAAATAAAATTGAAATACCTAATGATAACAATGCCTCTTCATCGGTTGTTCACCTTTGTAGAACTCATTAACACATATAAGGAGGGTGTTATTCCCAATATAATGCCTCAATAACATGGGTAGTGATTTTAGGATGGGTTTTCGTTAGAGAATTTTGTAACCAAATGGTTCCTGAAGTCATATTTTTAGATAAGAGTGGGTACAGTTTTATAGGAGAGGGGAGGGACATATTTAGAAACTCTTAAAATACAAAATTAATATAGACTATGTTTTAAATCCAAAGGAATCCAGTATGAGTTATGTGAATGATAATATTAGGATAGTTATAAATTCTCCCATAAAATAATATTTATACATGTATTGATTTTATTTTAAACATTATATTTTCGGTTTACACTATGTTATTCTCATTAAATTTAAATTGTGGTAACAAAATTTATAATAGGGAGGTGATAAATTTGTTTATATGTGTACAATTCCACATAAATGGATTCCTTATGATATTTTAAACCTTATAATATTCATTGGGTTATTTTAAATTATTTTTATAATATTTACATAAATTAATGAAATATTATTTTTATAAAATATTAGTACTATCAAATATGACACAATTAATTTCACTATATTTATATAAAATCCACAAAAAGAGATATCATAAAACAATACCTTTTAAATGAATTTATAATATTTCATATTAATCAGAAAAATTTATGTATGGCATCAACTATTTAAATTGTATTTATTTTAGTATTATTAATATCATTTATTTTATTCTTTTTTTATAAATCTATTACAACATCATCATTGTGTCATAATTTTATTTAATTATTTAATTTCTAAAAATTATAAATAAATTTCCATGATATAGGTAATATTTTTATATTTCTACATGTTATTTATAGTTTAAAATATCACATATATAACCCCATGTTAATTTTTTCTATTGATAAGAGACACGATTATGTCATATTTTCCATTACATTAAATTAAATGTTGTAAATATCACAATCACAACCAAGTGGCATCAAAAGGCCGAAGTTTTGGCCCAAGAGTTTTATTGGTTGATAATAACTCATCAATTAAGAGTATGAAAAGTTTTAGTGTAGTTTTATTTTATTAAAATATTATTTTTACACTTAATTACCCCATGTACTTCTAACAATTGTAAATAAAATACTAAAGTTACTATTCACAAAAAAATTATTTTGATCATATTAGACAAAACTTTCATACATATTACAAAATTGTTTTTAAATTTTTTAAAATTAAATTAACAATTCTAGTAATAAAAATTTAATACTAATCCTATTGACTCATTGAGAAAACAGGGTTTTAAAGGGAAACATTCAAAAGTTCACGTTGTTTTTTAATTTCAATTTTAATTTGAAAATTATTTCAGTGAACTACATTAGAATAAATGATACAAATTCATCTAATTATACCTTAAAACCATGACAATATATATAAATTATATGGAAAGACAAATTTGAATTAAAATGCAGAAGTTTTCACCAATGCTTAAAATATTAATTTTACCAGAAAAATAACAAAAAATAGACCAACTTGAACTTTGATGACTCACTTCTAAATAAGAATGTTTATTTTGTAAAATAGAATATATTAAAGTGAAAGATTTTAAATTTAAAAGGGTTATCTATCAGAATGGGGTAAAACTCTCTTTAAAAATAATTGAGTATTTTATGCTTAACATTAGAATTATTCTCATTTAAGCCTATAAAATTTATTAGAAGAAAGTAAAATCATTTAATAAACATTTGTAAACATAATAAAGTTAGTTTTGTTCATTCCCAGAAATACATCAACTATGTGATAACTTCAATTTAAAATAATAATATTTTTTATTACTTATTTTTTGGTATATCTAAGTCCTCTGTGTAACATTGGATTTTGGAGAAACCCTTGGTTTCATGCCAGGTACGCAACATAACATAGCTTCCCCTTTTTGGTAAAATTACTATCTAGTTCATATATATAATAATAGATATGAAAATTTATAATTATATAATTACCTATGACATTACACCTATCGAGTGCACAATATTCAACAATTCATTCATCAGACCCTTTTCGATAAAAACCGGACACATAAACCCATAAAATGGAAAATTAAAAAAGAGAGAGTATATAATTTTTTCAACTAAAAATATCCAAGAATAAAATTTTGTGAGGATTTTATAATCTAACCTCACATGTTCCATCCATTATCAATTCATGATGACATCTAAAAATGAATAAAATTTTAAGTCACATCATTTAGTGTGATAATAGAAAATAGAGCCTCATCCAATACCCTCTTACCTAGGGTTGGGTCTCTTGGAATTTCATAATGCCATGTCCCATCTTGTATCATGAATTTCTTAATCAGGGAGAGGGTTCCTAATAACACACCATCACTCATTATGATGTCTCATATCTAGTCACATACTATGACCCTCTAACTAAAGATTAGTTCTAATTCCAAATTTTGTATTTACATCATCACACTAATTTTTTCTTTATTTTGAAACATGATCATTTAGGATTAGTTTTCACATCATGTATCATCATTAAATGAATACACATATTCTTAATACATAAAAACGGTAATAATTCCAATCTATTCTTCATATTACATTGATCATGAAACTAGTGCATTGCTTTAGGATGTACTTTGACACAACACATCGCCAATCTCTCTAATGTGTATCACTATTGTAAATAATTTCATGCACAACTATAATAAAAAAACATTCCTTAAGGATTCAATGTTCTTCCTTCCATAGTCGAATGATGCCTTATTTCTATGATAACCCTAAGTCGGTAGAAAATTAATTTTTTTTAATGGATGGGAGAAGAACCCATCAATGTAAAAATGAAACAGGTCACAGAGGTCTCAAGTGATAAAGTCTGAGGGAATCCCCCCAGGTGACAACAGTTCATTCCTATGGAAGAGAACCTTCAATGTAATAAATAATCAGTGGCACCTCTTCTCTTCCTACATGATCAAGAGAATCCGTAACAATATTAGCTTTTCTCCAACCACGATGTGCCTTGAATACCTCAATGATTTCTTTAGAAAAACTTATGACGAGATAAATCAAACTTCTTGGATGACTTCATTTCCCTTGAAGAGATCTCACCAGTATCTAAGAATTTGATTCAACCTTGAAGACCTGCAAGCTGATCATTATGCAAAGAGAGAATATGGTGAGAAATTCCCTCACATATGCACACAAGGAGTTCCCCGGACAATAAACATGCTGAATAGAATAATCATGGAACATTTTGGGTCCCTGAACAGACCACCTCCCCACATGCCACCATTAACGAATGACCCATCAACATTGAGTTTGTTACCATGAACAAGAGGAATCCACATTTCCCACTATCCTGAAGAACTGGCAGCTACAATAGGTTTATTAATGAAACTTCCAAGAACTTGTGAGAGGTGTCCACCTTTCAGAAATGATTCCAACTCGTAAATTAGTGTTTTGAATCTTACCTGATGATAAGGCAACGAAGTTCGGTTATCAAGTCTGGCTAGATTTCGCGCCTCACAAATAATCCAACAAATGGTGCTGAGAATTACGATTTGATCTTCACTCTCCCTCTCTCCTTGTTCCAAACCCACAAACCATAAAGAAATGAACTCATTTAGAGAATCATACTCAAACATAGAAGACATCTAATCATCAATAAAAGAGAAATGGACAACATACCAATCACTCACATAGAATAAATGGAAGGAAAACTCAAGGATCAAGTTACTACCATAGAAAAAATGAGAGGCAAAACAGATACACTTTGATTGATCATATTCTTCAGTTGAGATTAACTGATTCCGTAACCTGAAAACTGGAATATTCATCTTTATTGGGATGTCCTTAAACCTTAACTTCATAGCACACTCATCTCGAACAAGTATTTTATGTATCAACTTCCTATAGTCATGTCCATTGAATATCCCTAATGCCAACCTGGTAAAGAAAAATCTATCTGCCTCATCTAAGAATGAAATAATATTGAATACCTCTATATTCTCCTTGATCAGAATGGCCTCTAATAGGGAAGGGTAATAGATTTTCTCCCTAACAGACAATTCAGGCCCCAAACATCATGGAAAAAATAATCTCTCTCCCACCTAGTTATCCCTCCATAATGTAATTATACCTCTCCAAACCACCCATTGGGTAGCATCTAGCAGAATTTCTAAATGACGTAGAACACATTTAACTAGAATCAAAATCTTTCCACGATGATCGTTCCAATATTCCCAATGAATTCATAACGGTTTCTAAGAAATGTGTCCCATAAGGATTCACCTACGAGAAAATCCCAAGCCATCCATTCTTGTGTGGCTTCATGGAATTATTGATGTCCCATTAAGCAATACCTCCCTCCTCCTCTAGTTTATCCATATGATTCAATGAATCCTAATGGTATCGGCCTAGGAAGTTTTTATCCCATAGAAAACTGGTCATGATCTTCTATATCTTATTGATGGTACCTTTAGAAGGAGTGATTTATGAAAGAAAATGCACTGGAATAGAAGACAGAACACTATTTATATGTGTGAACTGGCCACTGAACGACAAAAATATACTCTTCCAAATCAAAATTCTCCCCAATATCCAATTCAATATATAATAAAAAAAACCATTTAATCTGGCTAATGGAAATTAGATCTCCCAGATAAATCATAGTAAACTCTTTCCTCAATATTTTAAGAATATCAAGAATGATCTTTCTTATTCTAACCGAACACTTGTTGTAAATATAAATGCCTGTATTTCTTGAATTAATTCTTTGGCTTCATAGATCACCATAAACCATCAAAATTTTTAAAAATTTATATTGAGAATTCCTCCTACTATTAATGAAGATAAAACTATAATCAACAAACATGATATGAGATATAAATCCTTCCCTAGTATGCTTATGAGATAGGATTCTTCTCTCACCCAAGATTAAATAATGATTTATATATAATTCATCCCTGTCCAGAATGAAAATAGAGGGAGAAAAGGGATCCCCTTTCCACACACCCCACATAACTTTAATGAATATAAACCCATTTCCCTAAAGCAAAATAGATAGCCATGATGAGGAATATCATCTGAAGCATAGATCAATGACTCACTCATGAAAGCCAAAACTTCTCATGGAATAAATAACAAAAATCCATTCTAAATTATCCTAAGATTTATCCATGTCCACTTTAATAATGACATTGGATGATTTTTTGTTAATATCCTCTACTGGATCCTTATCAATTCCGATTGCACCTTTAATACTTCTATATTTCACAAAACCATGATTCTCCTAAGACACAATCTGACGAATCACCCCATTAAATCACTTTGCAATCAAACTAGTCATAATTTTTTAGGAGACATTACATAAGAATATAGGTATATACTGATTAATACTATATAGATCCTTCACTTTTTGGATAAGGGCCACTCTATAAGGGAATAAACTTCAGTTTATAGATCCACCATAAAAGAAATATTGAATCACCTCAATGAAAAAGTTCCCCACAAAGCCTTAACCAACCACCTTGAAATCACCCGAAAAACTGTCTGGGCCTAGAGTGCTATCAGGAGACATGATACAAACAACTCCCTAAATCACCTATGTAGAGGGAGTTTCCATAAGAGGCATGTTATCCTTCACTACTAATAGTCTTGGCAATCCCCCCATAAACTGCACCTCTTCCTCTGATAAACCATATATGCTAACAGAAGCCTCCCCTGCAAGTAAACTCTCAATGTGTTAAAAAGACAACCTCTCTTCCACATTTACATCAATTTTATAGGAACCATATTCTAGCCTAATATTTATTTTCATATTTTTTTCCTTAAATAAGTCCTAGAAATATGCATTGTTGTGGTCCCCATATTTAAGCATTCATAATTAGGATCTATGCTTGTAGGATCTCTTGATTTCCAACAAAAAAGCCATAAGAAGATTATGTTTATCATAAAAATCAAAAATTTACTTTCATCCCAGCTGTTATGAAGCTTTTATTCAATTGTATCAACATCTACCTGGAAATATTCCACTGATACATCACCAAAAAGGATTATTCAACAACCATCCTCTTATTTCTAGCATAAGACATCTAAGTAGCCTCGAAGGACCAACCCATGCCCTCCCGATCTCTTTTTTCTCCCAAGAAATTCTCACCATTTTTATAAATCCATGAACCTCGTGCCAATTTGAGGAGAAGAAAAAAGGAAAATTATCAAAATCACCTCTTTGAATATCTTCATGTAGTGGAGCATGATCCGAAATAACTTGAGAAAAATGTGAAATAGAAACCATAGAAACAAGTCTAAACCTTATAGGTTGGACAAAAACCTGTCTAGGGAGCTCAAAATGCGACTGTTACCCTTAAAAATTCTGTATAAACTATATTTGCACCCCTGAAAACCCAAGTCCAGAAGCCCCTTTTTAATATTGCAGTTTCTGAAATCCTGCATTCCAATGCTAGCACTACCAGTCTCTACCCTTTTTTTGAATCATCCACAATCATGTTGAAATATCCACCTACCAACCAAGGCAGACCAAGAGAATCAATGGAATCAAAATTATCCAAAAGGGACCTTCTACCTTGCACGTTGCTACTGTCATAAATGATGGAAAAAAGAAAACTAGTTCTCTTCATAGAGACCCTATCCATCATACATTTTTTTTCAAATCATGGAACACCTCTACACAAACCTCCCATTACCCGAAAATCTAGATATGCTTGTTATATGGGTAAGAAACCATAAAAAGAACATAACCTATATTCATATAAAAATAGAGATCTTCATGGGGTCTTGTTTAGGTTCCAAAATAGAAAACAGTGAAACATTATATTTCTTGTCTTCAGAGGCCATAAAGGAAGACATAGCGGGTGACCCCAGACCTCAATAATTCCAAAAAATAAAAGACATCATTAAAAGGTAGTGTTCTTGGCCTTCCTTCTAGGTGTACCTATTTTGAGACCGAAGAAAATTTAACTATCTTCCTTGGACATGGATCTAGTAATTGACCTGTAAATCCCATTTGGAGACACAGACTTCTTCAGCATTAGAATATTATTCTTATGATGGCTAACTGACACCTGGATCAAGGATAACCTATTGAAAGACACTGCTAGAGGTGGGAATGGATCCAAATCCAACTGTAGTAGGCAGAACAACACCGTCCTAGATGGTGATCTTATGGATGCACTCATCTCCTTCACCAACCCTTCCGAACACACCTTCCTCGGGACAATTTCTAGAAAAACCTTAGGAAATCTGGATAAGGTCAACAAGGATCTCATTATAAATTATGGAGAAAAAATTGTGGTGATCTAAAAGGATTGGGAAGGAGGTCGAAGCTCCCCGAATAGGATCAGGGTAATGACATATAAGGCCTTACAGATTTCCCCTTCTTCACAAGTCGACGCAGAAGATCTAGGAAAATCCAATAGTGCTTCCATAGAAGCAGAATGAACCAGAGAAACAGGAAAAAAACTAAAAGGATTGATAAATGATTTGAAATTGATAAAAATGAGGATGATTCAACATCAAACTCCCCTACCGACTATGGATGGGGCAGTCGATCCCTTCCAGTCACTGAAGCTCCAGAAATTATTTGAGGAACCAAAAAGATTTTGGGATCCGCTGCTAACCCCACCTTAGATAGCATTTTAAGAACACCATTACCCCACCCCAAGATATCCTCTAAAGTCATAGGTTTAGGTCTCAGTTTACATTTTCTACAAACCTCAATTGAGTGACGCTGTAAACCGCACACTTAACAGTACCTTAGGGGTGCCTGATATATCATGTTTTGCCACTAATTGAAACCTTCAGAGGACTTAACAAGGAGTCACAGAAGAAATTTCACCAAGAGATCTATTTCAAAGAAAACTAGAGGATTTAAAGTGTCCAAGAGAGTCTCAAAATTCAAATCTGAGAAAAGGAAGTTCCCTAGAAAAGCACCTAATGTAGCCAAAATTGACCGAATTTGCAGTGGAAGAGGATGGCTCGGAACATTAATCCAAAACAATGCCATGTGAGATTCATTCCTGTAATGATAAACCCAGGACAAATGGGACATAGTGAAACACAAAGATTCACAACATCTCTCCTCCATTGAAAAATCACGCACAAAATCATCCTAATTGAAAAAGTGAATACAAAAGGAAAACCTGGATAATTCTGATACCACAATCGGTTGAAGAATAACCTAGGAATCAATAATAGATCTAAATACATTTCGAGGAGCTTTTCCATCCCAAATAGAGCCACAAGGGATATCTTATGATAAGATGTAGTGTCCATAAGTTTCCTTCCCTAAAACTCAACCGAAATAAGACCATCAATCTTCTCCGAAAACCTAGGTTCCAAAATAATCACCAAAATACAGGGTAAAACACTATCCACCCAAACTGGGACTCCCATCACAGCTTCTTTAAACAAATTGGGACAACTATTAGAGATGGTAGCCATAGAAGAAACACCTGAGGAAGATGGGAGAAGACCCCCATCAAATGAAAGGGATCCAACCACGGGAGCACTGGAACAAGAACCAGTCGCAATGTACGACATCAGTTATAACCCTAAGTCATACCGAAGAACACCATACATTTGTAATGTCTCCTATTCGACATGGACATTAGAACTCCTCACAATAAATCTCATAAAAATAATTATATACTATAATGAAACCTGGATGTTTAACTATAACATTCACAACACTTTCCACACATCTAATTCCTTATTTTCTTAATGGATCTGAAGATGAAATTATATATTATCTATTATTTTGAATCACTTCTACTATACCACACATGTAAAAAAATAAAACTTGTTAAAAATAATATGAAACAATTTATATCCAACAAGTAATTTCTCTCTAATGTTCAGTCAGTAAATGGGAATCCTCAATCAATTATTACATCTTGGAATTTGTTTATCTGATTTTGGATTATTTCTATTTTATATTAGCAATATTAAAATTCATATCAATGAGTTTATATATGTTAATTTTTTATAATATTATTCTTTTATTATATAATTTTGTTTTAGGATTATATATTGTTTCTATATGTTTTATATTCCCTTAAACATGTCCTAATATATGTTTTTTACCTTTACCTAGGTATTGTGAAAATTGTTTTATCCTTATGAATCCTTTTTATAAAAAAATTATATCTACACATAACATATTTTTACCACTATGTATGACTTTTAAATTCCATACAACCACTAGGAAAAAAATATATTTTGTTTATTTCATTTAATTAACATTCATTTACTAAATAATTACCCTTATAATGCATATTAGTGGACATTTATACAATATATATATGAACTCTTCTAAAACATACATAGCTTTCTTACATACCCTTACATAGACTGTATAACATAAAGCCTACCATTAAAAAAATTTAAAAATATTATTCGTACCTCTACATTAGTTTCTTCTTACACATATATAGTATATAAAAATTTGTGTTATAATATCCTGATATTTTAAAATAAGAACAATATGTTCTATAGATTATAAAACACACAACATCTAGCTTAAAATCCTTATACAATAAATTATTTAAATCATACCATTATAACCTAGGGAAAAAATTAGTTTATGAATAGAAATAAATTAATTTTGAATTGTATCTGGATTATACATGTTATATATTAACTCACTAGTCACCGATTTATATGAAATAAAATTCAATAGGAAGTAATGTAAATATTGTTAGAAAACAAATTACTAGAAATGAGATTTTATATTATGACTTTTTATTCAATCAATAATTTTGAATGATTATACTGAAATTTATTTTTTATATATCCAAACAAAGTTTATATATTTCATATTTATTTCATGGAATGGGATAATTATAAATCTAGTTTTCATTAAAAAAACTATAATTATGTAAAAATATTGTCACGAACCATCCCAAAGAAGTTGGAGTGTCAGTAACCCAAATAATACCTCCATAGGTAATGGGTGGAGACAAGTTACTAAAGGAATAAATGAAATGGGATGCCTTTTCCCAATGTACCTAAACACACACACCCTACCATATCAATGATAAATTGTATAGTAATAGTAATAAAAGTATAAAATAACAAATATAATAAACATGCATGAAAAAAACAATACAATGTACAAATGTATGAAAAAATAAACTAAAATGTAATGGATTAAGATACACTATCAACCAGGATGATGTACCCTCTTGACAAAAATGGAAAGGTAAATGATGAGAGATTACATCTCAGAATCTTCAATCTTAGACCACCATACATGAAACAAATACACCAAGTTTCACTAAGCTCCTCTTAATCAATGATGACCTATCCATCAAATGCATAGGACATGAAATTTGTGGTAAATCACATACACGAGTGAGTATATAAACACCCATTAGGACACCCGTAAAGGTGACAGGAAAAATAGTAAGATACATGATAGGAATATAAAGGCAACTAAACCTAATGAAAGATATTATAAAAATATAAATAAATTGATAATTATAAATTTATCCTCAAACAAATTTATCCCAAATGATAGAGAAAGGGGATCTTCATTTCATTAACCATTCATGGAAAATATTTTTATCAGTTCTAAGATCCCATCAACTATGAAAAGTATCACACACATCTCTCTGAAGAGATATCCTTGTCATGCCACACCTTTCCACTATTCCAAAAATGTGAGGGGAATAATCAATATGTAGTAGAACCATTACCTGGTACAACATAGGGAAGAACCTCAGTAGGAAGGGAAAATATACCCAAACTACATATGAGGGTGCCACTCCGTAGATAGTTAGATAAACTATAACTAGTCCTGACAAGAGGGTGTATCTCTGATATTCGATAGAGGGCCCATTCCTAACATAGCTACTGTGTTTAAATATAGTAGTAAATAGAAGAACCATTCCTATCCCATCTAGAGGGTTCCACTATAATAGTTGGGTATTCATTACCTATCATCAAGGGGGGTTCCACATAATGGGTAATATGTAAAGGATCCATATTTAGAATCCACGTTAGGGTTACCCTCTAATAGTTGAGAAAGGGACCATTCCCATCCAAATAAAAGGGTTCCCCTAAGATAGAGGATAGTGGACCCATGCCTTTTACCAATAGTATGGTGCCACTATGAGAGTAGATAGAGGACCCATGTCCTAACTAGCATGAGTGTTCCACTCTATAAAAAGATAGAGGACCCATAACCCATCCTAGATAGAGGGTTTACCTCTAGTATTCATAGTGGTCCTTCTTGATCACTATCCTCATTGGTAATCACCAAAATTATCATTATGATCCTAATAACATGCATTATATATAAAAAACAATGGAGGGAACCATCATGTTTTTATGAAAAAATATTCAGTGTAGGATACTCATGGGCCAAAATACAAGTCCAAACCAAGGAGATATTATAGGTATATGTTTCCTAAAAAATGATGTAGGGGTACACAGAGTGTATGGGGTCCCACTCAATATGTGTCCCCACTAAGATATTTAGACATGGACCTATCGATACATAAATCTATACCCAAATTTTTTAATATGGTGTGTAGGTGGAATACATTGATTGTCTGAGCCACTCAATGTCCTTCCTATAGTCATGGATGGGTATGTGTATTGATTATTGTGTTCATGTACTTCAGTACATGAAATGTAATGGCAAGGACAACACACAACTTGTGTCACTTATCCGGTACAGTGTACTCCTCGAATTACATGTCATTACTTCATCCATAATTGATATGTGGGACAACATAAGCTCTTCAGTGTGTTACCTATATACATAACGGGCCGATCAATTGAATTTTGAGGGCGTGTGGTCCCCCAGATGGTGTTTCAATTTATTTCCATGAGAAAACCTAGCTACTGGAGAATTTGGATACATTATGTGTGTTGATCAAAGTACACATCGTGTAGTCACTCTTTTAATATAAAATCATATCCACTCTCATCCTTCAAAATCTACCACATTTTCATCAATATGTGCCTCTAGGGCCATAAAAAATATCAAGAAATGCCTCCCATAATTGTTTACGACATTCTAAAGGCCAGAAAATCGATCCCAATTCATCAATGGTTCCGTGTATGCACCACGTGAATTAAGGGGTTTATTTAGCATGAACCCACTCGACAATGTTGAACCATATCCCCATTTCCCAATGTTAAATAATGAAACAAATAGGTGTTGTAAAATCACAAAAAAAACTGAGGTATGAACATAATTTTCCAAGAGTACATGGTAAATGAATACAAATTTGGGAGATTTAGAAGGGAAAACATAGCATGAAAAATACATATTGAATAATATATTTAAACATGTTACTCAAGTTCATGAATAGGATTTATAATGATGTGGATTAATCGAAATGGGTGGCCATGGTAAATATATTTAATTAATACGGAATAATCCAAAAAATGATAGGAAATATATTAAATATTGTCAATATTCTTTGAAAAATGTTATGGAATCCATAGAAGATGAGTTGTTGCGATTTTTGCACATCGATCATCCTAGTTCTAGAGTTTCATCATGATCTGATTTTGATTCACCAATGAGAGGTGGAAAGAAAATCCTCTAAAAATTCCTTGGGTCATGTGTCTTTCCCTTTAAATCTTCTATAATGTTGTATTGATATGATTTTTTCCTTTAGTCCATTAAAATTGAAAAAATAATTTAATTAAATAATATAATTTAAATTCACCCTATAATTTATATTTTTTCCGAATTCATTATTCTAAACAAATTTACATTTCGCCTAGGGAAATACACATGTTTCAAATTCAAACTTCATCTGTTATTCTCGAGATTATATTTATTTGTTATATAATATTCTTTATGGAATTGTGCTCATGTAATAAAATATATATTTAAAATTCTTATGAAATTAATCCCGGTAACCCGAGGCTTCCAAATCGCTTTCCATATCATCAGTTATATCCAATTTTTTTTAAATATATTCCATATTCATAAAATTTTAAAATAGGAAATCTACATCATTCCCTTATTCATGATTTTTCTCTATGAGATGAAAAATGAAACCAAAAGCTCGTGATACTATGTTGACATTTAAATATCTTTCCCCCATGAGCTTTTATCATTAATCATGTTCTACCGTGACATACGAAAAATGGGGTTGGAGAATAAATGATGGGTCCTATCGTTTAAATTTTTCATTTCCAATGGGTGACCTAATAAAGAGGATTTTTCTTTGATGTTTAGACCCCCCATTAGATGATGTGTGTGGGGTTATCCATGTATCTCCTTAGATAAAACATGGATATTACATCATTCACCGTCTCCAACAATAGGGGAAGTTATAGGTATTAATAAACCTTTTGAAAACTCTTCAAAGTCATTAATGGCTTGATGATCCTCAGGGATAGATTACCTCCCCAAAAGAATTACCACAATCATATTCGTTAGGAGACTTTCATGAAGTCATGCTCTCCCTACTCGTACTCCAAATCCCTAAATCATAGATTTTCTTAAGAATTAATAATATTTTGAGCATTCCTCATTCACACATAGATGACCTGGAGATTCTCTATCATCGCCGACACCATCTCTTGACCAATAAAATACTCTTAACTGATCTATTTCCATCACAAGTGTATCATACTAGGTTTCCTGTGTAGGGACTCAAAAGTTTTTATGCCAATAGTAGAGTAGTAGATATTATTGATTGTAACATCAACCAATGGAAAGTAGTGCACCCAATTCTAGAATAAGTATAACATGAAAGACCTTAGAATATCTTCTATCACCATGATTGTGAGTTTGATATTCCTATATTTTGGGGGTGAAATATTGTACCCAACTTCATCTATTTCTGAATTGTGTCCAATAGGTCTATTCAGAATCATGATATTAACCTTGCACCATAGACATAGAAAATAATTGAGGTCACCACATAATGTTCAACGATCTTCTTCACATACATCTACCCCAAAAACTACATTTAAATATACTTTGGTATATAAAGAAAGTGTTTCTACATTGTGAGTTGGTCAACTATATCTTAGATGGTTATATGGGATTTTTCTGGTTATGAATGTTCTATTATAATGTCCATGGATATTCCATCCGATTTATACAATGGGATCATAAGGGTATACCGATAACCTTCTGGAACCAGGTTTCCGACCTTCCCATGAATAAAATTGAGGCATCGTAAGATGGACTTAGTCACAATCTATCTCAAGATATCCCACCAAAACTGTGATGAAGGTATTAATATACCTTTTTGAAACCATGATGTATAACCTAATTAGAATAATGGAACTCAATCAGCATCTACTCCATCATCAGGAATTGGACCACCAACCCTCCTAGAAAAATAATTACATGATTCTATTCTATATAAAATTCATTCGGTGAATCTCCTGAGGATATCCTGTCAAACATGCCCCCATAGTAGATGTCTCCAAATAGAGACTCTCTAATATGAAGGAGTAAGGGAGTAAAAAATGTCAAATAATGAAAATCCATAACCTATTTTTTATCTATGGTTAGCTATAAAGAAGGAATCGACTATGAAGAATCATGAGAAAAATTTTCATAGAAATTCATTCAATGGGAAACTTCTACCATGCATCCCTTCCATAGAGTACTGACTATCTCAATGTCAATGTCCTCCCGGAATTCCAACCAACTCCTTTTTCATAGGTTGATGACTCTATATGTGAAGGCATACCCGAGACTTTAATGTTTCTAATTAACTAAAAAATTTCTCTTCTTGATGATAGTTCCTCCACATCCTCTTGTGTAAAACTGCTTCTTCCAGCTATAAGTCATGATTTGTGTAGTTATACTGACAAAATTCAGTATATATAGCAAAATATGGTTGTTCCCATCTCTTATGTCGTTATAATTCATTAATTACTCTGCACACCTCCTCTAGTACTATGAAAATAAGATCATTCATCAACCTTAGCCTCAATTCCTCAAAATCCTTATTACATACTCAGTAATGGTAAAAAACAATCCTTTCAATGTCATGGTAGTGAAAGGGGATGTAATACTTGATATGAATTCCAAAAAAACACTGTTAGTACCCCGTTAAGACAAGAAAAAATTGCACGTATGAAATGTTCTTGGGTGGATCCCAAGATAGCACTCAATCATTCTTAGCAAAATAAATGACTAAATAATTATTAGAAATTACATAACTTGAAAATCAATCCTCGTGAAGAAAAAAATTGACCTTTGAGATCTTATCATAAATATTGTTCTATGAAAAAAAGTAGGACCATCCTCAAGTTATCCACATGATCCTCCTATAATGTAGTGTATATGAGGATGACATTGATGATTAAAACCAAAAAATATATTCTAGGTACAGTAGTTAGATATGGTTCATCAAATACATAAAAATAGAAGAAGTTGTCAAGCCATAGGAAATCTAGAGGAACTCATAGTATCCATATAGTCATCATAATTCTGGCTGCAGAATATCAGCCTTATGAATACTAAAATATTTGTATCCAGACCAATGATTATACATTTAGAACAGTTACTTGACTCAAAACAAACCAAAGAGGTTGTAAATACATAGAAATGGGTACCTTTTCATTATATTTATATGGTTTAGTAAATTTTATTGCACAAAATGAAACATCCTCACATCCCCCTTTTTCATATACAACATTGCAGATTACTATAGGGCACACTCATCCTGATAAAACCAATCTCTTCATGGAAATGTATCTAATAGATCTTAGTAGAGGAAAAATGTTATTATATAGATGTTATCTGTGTTTTAACACGATGCATGTTGATTCAAAACTCAATATACCACCTTAGAGGAAGTCTTGAAGCATCCTCTGGGATGTTTTCTACAATATCATCCATGGATATAAGAATACAAATACATAAAGAGACTAATGAACCAAGTAATACACTCAAAAAATTATGTGTTATGTGATGATAGTGGGTTCTGAGAACAATCACTCATCCCACCATGAGATATCTCTTGACCAAAAAGAAGAATTTAATCCCATAAGTCTCCAAGAATCTGACCCATCTAATGTGACATGAAATATAATTAAATATCATGGGAAAACAAATCATCCCAGATATGATGTCATAGTGTTCTATAATGATGAATAAAAGTTACAAAGTCAAAATATATTGACCAAGAGAAAACTCACAAGGGAATTATATATATGTTATTGAAGAACCATTCCCCATAAGAACCTCAAGACGATGATGCTGGGATAAAGCCTCAACTGAGAGCTCAGACTCTTACACAAATGGTTAAGAGATGAAGAAATTACTCACAAATGTGTCAACTAGTACTATAAAGAGATTAGAATAAACAAATATTGTAATTCTATTCAAATCATGCTCCACGGTTCCAAACACCTTTATATACTACAACTATCTGTGACCCTGACTACTAGCTCCTTGAGACTGATGTGGGATGCCTTTTAGTAATGGTGGAAAAAATTAATAACATCATAAAACACCCAAAGATCCACCTCATGGAGCTCCACCTTCTTCTATACCAGCTCCAGCTTCCTAAGGTCCACCCTACCCTTGCCTAGGAGATCCATGAACATTGAAAAACCTCTAATACAATGGTCCATCTACTATCTTCCTATGATACTTTGCATATATGGTCGGGGTAATCATGCTCAATCTTACATCACATGTCACATGTATAGAACCAACACTATCATGGCTTCCACTAGTTCTATAGGCTATCATAGAACACAATTTCAAGCATGATAATGGGATGTTCTCACGAACTGAGATCCTATCGACTAGTGCCTCTTGGATACAATAGATAGCTCAGAACTACAACGCCCGCAACAAGCTCCCACTTCATGGAATCCCATTGAGAGGAAGCTATCTGTCACCAGAAATTTCCCCAACACCCAAAAATTGTGAAAAATTAACAATGCCTCTATATTAGAACAAATATCATTTTGGATAATATTCTCAAACTTCTATGATTTGATGTAACAATCCTAGATCATATTGATAGAGTATCGTGTAAGGTCTGTGAAACTCATGGAATAACCAACCACATTCATCCTATCCTTATGAATCTTCCTAAGATCCTAAAACTTCTACAAAAAAATCCATTAAAAATTATATAAATGGAAATTATAAGTGCAAGAAAATCATTGAAAATGTGAGTGAAGTTACAATACCATGAATTTTATCAAAACTAAAAATGTGCTTATGATGGTTTCAATTATCAACGATGAAAAAAACAGATAAATGGGATCATTATCAGCGTTTATTAAAGTGATAATAATATACCCATTTATCAGCACATTAATTTACAGAAACTATTGGAACCCTTTATCTCTTCTAATAAATGTGCATGTGTGTAACATTTTTAGTTATTTTTGTAGTGCTAATAATTTTTTTAATCATCTATGATAATGTTCAAATTTTTCAGCACTTTTAATAGCACTAATAAAGGGTTATATTGCAATATGATATTATAGCACACTAAAGCTCCAGAAACACATCAGATATCAACCAAAATCCCTAAAACACGATATTAATGAAATGAAATTTACAACAAAAATACATGAAAAATATATTATATAAATTAAAAACACCGGTTTATACAATTACTTAAATATAAATTATTACATACATTGAAAAAAATCCTAGCTATCAATGTTACCAGGATTTCAATTAACTTTCTTTGTTGAACTACCAATATTGCATGAGTAGTTTCGAACAAACCACCACTACTCAGAAAAATTAATCCACCTATATAAGAAAAAAATCATTACGATTAATACTAAAAAGAAATAAATTAAACATAAATTTCTAATATTATATTAATTATATGGAATATTATTTTACAGTTAAAATATAATGATTACCTCTGTGATTGAGTACTGAAAGGAATTTAAATGAAAGTGATAAATTTCAACACTACATGAGTGAAATATTTTGTGAGAGAAAAAGTATGTCAATGTTTTTATGAAAAATGGCATGAATGTTGGAGAGAACACCCCAGAATCAAAAAAAAAGAATCCACCAATATAAGAACACCATTATTATGTGAGTAACACTGCAAATAAATAATGAGAACATAGATATGAAATAATAAATTAATGCTTTGGACAATGATTTTACTGTGAAAACATCAAGATTACCTCTCTAATTGAAAAGAGGCAGTGTCGTTTCTCTTCCTCCAAAAGTAGTGGAGGTAACTTGAAAGAATATGACAAATACAGTGATGTATGAGGGAAAATATTTTATAGCAGAATAAAAATGAAATTTGAAAAAACAACCCCCAAATAAAACAAAAGAATCCATATTTGTAAAAACAACCCCCAAATCAAACAAAAGAATCCACATTGATAAGGAAAAAATTATTATGTTGGTATTGAAAAAAAGAAATAAATTAAATGTACATATGAAACAATACATTAATTTTATATAAAATTATTCGAATATAAAAATATCAAGATCAAATATTTAATTGAACAGATCCATCATTGTTTCTCTTCTTACAGAGGAATTGAAGGTTACTTGAACGAAACTGATAAATGCACCACTTCAAGTGTGAAATGATTTTTAGGGATAAAGAGCAAGAGAGATAGATAAAGCACCCCCAAATCAAATAAAATGATCCACATGTATAATAAAAAAATATTATATGATTAATACTAAAAAAATTAAACATTCTTATGAAATAATAAATTAATTTTATGGATAATGATTTTACTTTGCAAATATTATGATTACCTTTGTAATTGATAAGATGTATTGTCAATGCTCTTCCAAAAAAGGCACTAGAGGTAACATGAAAGAAAGTGAGAAATGCACCACTATAGGAGTGAAATGGTTTTAAGGGAGAAGGAGCGTGAAATTTGGACCGATCACACCCCCTCCAAATCGAAAAAAAACATTCCACATGTATAAGAATCCAATTATTTTGTGAGTAATAGTATAAATAAATAAATTAAAAATACATATTAAATAATACATTAATTATGTGGAAAATTATTTTACTATAAAACATCAACATTACCTTTGTAATTATGAAGCTAAAAAGTCATTGATCTTCATGAAAATTTTTGAGACATGGACAAAAAACGTCTAAAATAAAAAATAACATGTCATGGAATAATGAAAATTAAATAAATGTTCCATTATATAATTTTTTTTATTAAAATAATAGAAATTATATCATAATATTACCTTTGAATTTACTAAAAGGGGTTACTTAATTATTGTTTTTTTCATATGAGGGATTGGTTACCTCATTATGTGAAGATGAAATTGTATAGAAGAATAGGAAAACAGTTAATTTATATTATTATAATACAATAGACAACACATGATATAATGAGAAAAAACATAACATAGTAAAAAACAATTTTACCTTCTTATTGAACTCACTTAATTATTTTAAAGGATTAAAGGACTTTCTTCCTCTTATGAGAATTCAAATCCCCTCTTTTTGGCCCCCTCTAACATGCAAGACATTGTCTATAGTGGGACCAATATAGATGTCCTAATAAACTTTTCAGACTCATTTGAATTTTCATCTGACTCAATGTTTGTTTTAGTCTTCATCATGAATGTCAATAAATTATTATTTATTGGATCAAAGACATAATATAATTACTATTAGTGTGATTAGATTATGAATGACTAATCCTTTTTCCCTTATACACTGAAATTTACCTTCACAGATCCCATTTCATCATGTTTCACTCTATTGATGTTGTCAAACCATTTGCAACAAAAACTAACACTTGAAATTAGGTATAATCCAACTCATATATATGTTTCATAATGCTAAAATAGGTCATATTTTAATAAATTGGATTTCTATACATGGAACTAGATATGTGCATTTTTTTAACAACAACCATAACAATACTATTTTTCATGATAATGAAGTCATGTTGTTCTTTTATATATAACTTATAACCATTCATTTAAGAACTAGTGTAATATATATCTTTTTCAGTTGGTCCATTGGATATCCATTAATTTTTTTTGGAAACTGAATTCAGATATTCAGATAAATCCTTATAAATATTATATCTAAACTATCATATAAAATTTTTTTTATGTGTGTCTGAAATCAATCTTTCATCACTTGATGGATTCAAATATCTATGAATTTTTTTGTGGAATTAAATGTATGAATCAACATATTCTCTATTATTTAATATGTAAATATGTTATTTCTCTCATCACCAAGGAAATTGTAACAACATATCTTTGAGAAATCCCTTCCCACATAAGGTTTTCGTTGTGGCGAGACATTGGGAGACCAATTCTTTCATCATATGATAGGTAATCATTATAGAATTCTATAGATTCATCAAAAATATATCATTATGTAATAAAACCTTATGCATGACATCAATTCGTGACATACCCTTTCAAAATCATCATATAACATTTGATTGGGTATATCAATATATAATGGATAGGACCCCATATTTGAACATCTCTGACCACGTAAACCATCACATGGACCATTATATCAAAACTCTATGGTGAGTAGGACATTTATAATTCACATAATATGATTTAAATCTCATTATTCATGATGGGAAGATTTTTAAAGTCTATTAAATTTCCCTATATGGCTTTATGAAAGTAGATGACTTGGGTTATTTTATGTCATGCATTTTGAGGTAGATTGCAATGGGATGCAAAATCAATTAAATCTAACATCAAAACATGACAGTCATGTGATTTTTTTCCTTGTGAATTCAAAATTGTCATTGAAACAACAGTATTTGTATTTTATGAATAACTTTGTGGAACATTTACAAAAGTCAAGAAAAGGGAAGATAGAAAATTTTCCTATCTAGATAGAGTGTATAATGCTGGAGGATGAAAATTCAACCTTTTACCCTTCACCAATGCCAAATATTCCATTATCCCTATTTCAATCTTGTCCATCCTATCCTTGTATCAATTGTTCATTTTTCTAGGAACATTTAGTAACATGCTAATAACACTATCAAATACAATTTTTATAAATTTATGACATTAAGATAATGTATAACATACAAAGTATTATAATACAGTAATTAAAAAAATTGAGCTCTACTTCCAACCAATTTTTTTTGGGGTTTTCAAAAATAGTTTACCAAAAATAGTGTTAATTTTTTTTCCTTTTTATATAGTTGATCACCTATTGGTGGAGATAGTTTTTTACCTTATTTGATATTCCCATTGAATGATTTCGTCCAAAATCGTTATTTATATTTTTGAGGGAAGAATTTTCTATTTCATTAGAACACAATATTTGATGAATGGTTCTACCGAATTGAGTATGCACATTTTTCACAAATGGGACACCCCAACATGCCTTTAATTTAATATCCAGATAAATTTCCATAAGTGGGGAAGTAATTTATCATTCCATAAATCATGTCCCTAAATGTGGAATTTTCACTTCTATGATTATCATATATTGTAACATTGTCATCCCACATCAATTTCCGTTCATTGATCAATGGATCCAAATAGATATGAATTTTATTACTAGGAATCTATTATCCAGAAAAAAGCAGAGACAAAACAATATATATTATATTCATGCATAACCATGGAGGAATGTTATAATTTACCAACATAATAGTCTATGTGTTATGAGTACTACTCTATACACCAAAAGGATTTATTTTATCTATAGATAATGAAAGATAAAATTTTCTCAGATCATCACCAAATTCAATAAACTCATAATATATTTTCATCCAATGAGAATAATATGTTGGATGATGTATGTTCCCATATTTAAATCCTTTAACTACATAGAATGTTAATTATATTGCGGTTTTCTGACATCTATATAGTCTTCTAAACCATAGAATCATGGGAATGTAACATACCGATTTTGAAGTACATGATTCATTTTTCATGTATCGATCTGTTCCACACTTAGGGCATTTGATTAGTGATTTGTGGTCCTTATGAAACAATATAAAATCATTTATATAAGAATGTATTTTTTAGAGATCATACTCATTGAATGTAAAATTATTTTAGCATCATATGCTTGTCAAGATAGTAAATTTTCTTCTGCTAGTATATCTTTTAGATGATAATTTAGTTCTATAAAGCTGGTGTCACTCCATCCATTTCAAACCTTCAAATTAAATTACATAAATACAACTGAAAATATAGTTTATTTATTAAAAAATGTATACAATAGTTTTGTGGAACATTTATATAACACCTCATACAAATATGTACCATCATGAAGTTCATAATCAATTACCATTTTCATTTCTTATATGCAATCTAAATAATTGTTTACAAAGGTATTCATATTAAATGACTCATAAACTATAGTATCATCCCAATATATTCCCGTATTCTATTTTTCCTTTTTTTAGTATAACATTTATATTTATGATCTATTATATGAGAAATCAAAATTTCTTCCAACTCTTTCATACTAATTTGTCTTGAATAACAATAATGTAAACATGAACATTGGATTTTAGAAGGGTTTTCCTCACCCTCTCAAGAAATAAATGATGAAATATTTAACTCCATCTTCATAATTTTTTTTCAAATTATTAGTGTGAACCCATTTTCAGTTCATATCCATCCTATCAGGTTCATAAACGATTAATTTTATTAAATGTATAAAAAAGAAACAGATGATAATAATTATCAAAAGTGAAAGTTATAGGAAATTATAATTATGGAAATAATGATCAGTTCATATAGAATATGTGAGCACATAGATATTCCAAATCCAACAACAATGGTTGTTGGAATTTGAAAAAACATAGAGTGATAAAGGAAAAAAGTAAATGATAGTAACACCAAACTTTATAGGTGTAAACTGGAAGCTGGATAATGTATTGACCCTATCCAGATATAACAAAAAAACAAGAGGTAAAATAATCTCATTAACCTTTACGCACCTCAAAGTAACTAAATTATGGTTTAAAATTTGGGAGTAAAAAATTATAAATGGGGCCCCCCTAAATATAACCACTTTTTTCCAAAGGTAAAATAAAATTCTAGTATGACCCCTTGGGTCAGTGGACTTGTAGACCAAAAATCATCATTACCCAATATAGGCATACCAATTAGACAAACATCTATGAAAATAAATGTTGAAATAACTATATAGAAACACATATATGTCACCCTACTATTAAAATAATCACACAAATAGTCTATATAAAATATAAAATATATAATAACCGGATATTCCAACATTTCGTGAACTAAATGCCCAATAATGATTCAAAAAACTGAATTCTTAATGTGATAAAATGTAATGTGCTAAACTGGGGATAGCCCAATTAAATATGCTCCATAAAGAAATAAACGACTAAAGTGAATTCTATGAGGAAATAGATCTTATGATACATATAAAAACTAGTGGAACATACATCAATCCACTAAATTGGTTCCTGAAAAATAGAATCTGGAGCTGAATGTCTACTGAGGTGTCCATGAAATGTATCAGAATATATACAATCATTAGGGAATCACCCATGTACCTCAAATCAGTAGTAAATAAACAATAATATAAATTATAATTTCAACACATTTTTTACATATATGAAAAAAATATATCCAAAAGATATAAAACATAAAAATAAAAAATAATAAATAAACCAATGTTCAATGTCTAATATAAAAAATGGATTATACATCGGTAGATAATACGAAAAACAGACCAAAAATCATTCCCAAAACTACAGATCGAAAGAAATTGTAACAGTGTAGCACCAATAGTTTTCTAAATAATAGATCGATTACATATCATAAATAATGGATCAAAAAATAACTTGTCATAAATAAATAATAGAAGAAAAAATATAAAATTAAACCATAAATACACAAAGAAAATAGGAAGGACTACTTCAATAGGTTAAATAAATTTGAAACCCTCTTCAGATGTCATATGAGATGTTCGGAGGATGTATAGTGGTGTGATTCGACCTTCGATTCACTAAGGAGGATAGCCGATAATGTCTAGCTTCCGTGGAAAGATTCTATATTGTCATATGTTTGAAAATTCTTACGGTTTTAAAAATATATTGGGATTATTTTATCAGGGCTTAAAAATAAGCACGGATAAAGAGTCCTTTTAGCAGTGCTTATATAATAAGAACTGCTAAAAGGAAAATTTATCATCTCTTAGTTTGCACTAATAACGGTAGGTCACTACTAGCACTAAAAAAACACTGATAAAACCAATATTTATCAGTGCTAAATTTATAGCTCTGAAAAATTCTCCACTTTATCAGCGTGAAAATGGACTGATAAAGTTTATTTTTTCATTGGTAATTATTGAAGCATTATTAAAGGATTTATAATTATAATTACAAAAAATTTAAATATTTATAAAGATCAAATAAATATATAAAAATATAAATATCGTAAATATTTTTATTTTTAAATATATTTACCATAATTTCATTAATATATATTTAAAATTCTTGAAATATTTTAAAAAAATAATATTTGTGTAATTATATTTTAATATAATTATACACACACATATATATATATATTTCATAAATATATATATATATATATATATATTTCATAATTATATATAAATAAAAAAATATAAATTTTATAAATTAATTATGTAAATTTATTTTATATTTAAAAAATATTTAAATATACAAAATAATTTATTTAAAATTATATAAATACATTTAAAAATATATTTAGTTATATTACATTTTTAAATATAAAATTGTGTAAATATAGTGAATGTAAATTTACAAATATATTTATTTATAAATATTTTTTAAAAAATATTTTTAACATTATGAATGAATATCAAATTTGTGGTGCTTGAATATATATAAAAAATGAGTGAAATTGAGTAAATTAAGAATATATGTACACATTAACAATATAGAAAAAATGGATATGTTTTGTGTGTGTGCATATTGTATATAAAAATTCATTAATTATACGCATATGTGAAATCAATATAAAAAACCTTTGACCTGTATTGAATCGAAAATCCAAATTACATTCAATTATATGTTGAGTACTATGAAATTAGTCAATATTTTTAATTCATATTAATTATTAATTATATGTCATCATTCAATAAATATATGACAATTTTAAGTACAAATACATAAAATTTTGTAAGATGTAATCATATTTATATACATTAATATATATCTATATTTAATATAATGAACTTAATTACATTAATTACCATAATTATCCAATTAATGAAAAGGTTAATATTTAATAATGTATAATTAATCAACTACTTTTTATAAATAATTATTTAATTAATAAATTTTGTAATATTTTTTTAATAAACACAGTCCTTATTTATAATTTATTTAATTATTTTATTATATTACTGCTAAAAATACCTTGATAAAAGAAATATTTATCAGTTCTATGCATAAAGCACAAATAAAGCATAATATTTATCATTTTTTTAAAATAAGGAACTGATCAAGGATTCCCTTTATCAATGTTAAAACTTTAGCATAGATAAATGATACCATTTATCAGCTCTAAGATAAAAGGGTTTAAAAAAGATTAATTTATCTTCTTTCTATTTAGTGCTGATAAATATTCCATTTATCAATGTTTTCTTTAAGTGCTGATAAGTAACAGTGTTGTTGTTGTCTATTTCATAAGTTGTGTAAAATTGAACTGATCATAAGATAGAGGGGTAGTACTTCCTATAAAAAAGCTATTGGATGTCATTCTATGAGAGTTTCAACTCTACATGAATTTGGGTAACAAGACTCAACTAGAGAACAACTTCTCCTTAGATAACTCTAGCTTCCACACAACCACTTGATCAATAGGTGGTTGTATAAGGATAAAAACACATATCATTAACTCCAGCCAATACTCCACTACTTAGGGATCCATCTCGCTATGGAACCCAAATAACATAAGGGACTGTAACTCGCATTATGCACTAATCATTTTCTAATCCTCACCCATCAAGGCTAGTGTGAACTAATAATCAACAGGTGGGGTGCTTCTGCCTATCCACCTGGTGGAAGAATCTATTAGGATGGTTCCTTAACTGAGTCCTTATAACTCATCAGATCATAATCATGATTGAGAACAACTAACAAAACTGTTTGTTGTCGTGGGGTCATCTTAATAATTTAATCAAGACGTTCCATGATAATTTGATCATATATATATATATAATTTATTACAACATAAATATGTATAGTTAAAACACACATTTCTATGTTATGCATGTACCATTGACCACAGTAACCAATATATTGGTACAATAAGTTAAAAAATAGGTAGTTAGAGTCCCGAGGAATGGATACGTTGGGCACTGAACCAATAATGGGTTCCCTGGTCTAAAATCTACAATTGTTACACATTGAAATTTTCTCCCAAAATCTCAAAAAAGTCCTTATAAGGATGCTAATTCATACACCATCGCTATTAATTAATTGCTCAGATACCAATATTCCATGACCCGACATAATGGGGATCAAGCAACAACTTTCTCAATCCCACCTACATAGACTAATTGGGTGGTGATAATTACAAAAAGGCATAACAAAAATGGAGGGGATTTTCCTAATTTTACTATACACAGACAAAACAAACCATCTTAAATCAAAAGTGAAGAGTAATAATAATAAAAAGATGCAATAATTCAAAGAATAAGAATGAATGAACAAACCTCCTAATTGTACAAAAGTATCTCATCTGAAACTGAAATGTTTGAAAAATTAAATCCTAACAATAATGAGGTACCAACCTGAAAAAAATGGTATAGTAAATGGTGGGAGAGACTATCTATGAATCTACAAGATCAAACCTCCATACACATCCAAATTAGCCATGTATTCAAAAGATCCTCTACAATCACCACTGACATGTCCATTATCTGCACAAAACATGACACGTTCGTGTAAATACTATGTAGGGGTGGTATATAAAACCCATAAGGACTCTATGAAAGATTAAGTGAAATAAGTAAGAGACAAGATATGAATTGATAAACAAATAAATACAATTTATTAGAGAAACAATATCCAACAACATGGTTACAGCTCAATATATACTCAAAAAGAGTCACATACTAGAGAGAATGGGGATCATCATATCAAAACACAACCTAGGAAAATAGATCCATTAGTTCCTAGATTCTATCAATAATTCCCAACATCTTTCATGTATTCTGAAGAGATATCCTTGTCAAAGATACATGCCACCACTATGTGTCACAGTTGAGAGAAAAATCACTTGTTAGAGGATCCATTCCCTAGAATAACATGAGGGTTCCTCTCAATATGTAGAGGAACCATACCATAAAACCACAAGAGTGTTCCACTTAATAGATTTACAGGGTACCCATACACTATCATGGAAAGGGGGTTCCACTCGGATAGTTGATAGAGGACCCATTCCTAGCTCAACCATAGGGTGCCACTCTTGTAGTTGATACAGGACCGATGCCCATCCCTACAGAATTGTTCCACTATAATAGTCTATGACCCATTCCATGACTCCAAAGGAGGTTTCCACAAAGCGGATAGTAGGTATAAGACCCATACATTGACTCCATAGGAGGTTTCCACTATAAATGTTCATCAAGGACCCATTCTGTTCCCAGTTATAGGGATCCACTCTAATAGTAGATAAAGAACCCATACCACGTTGTACTAGGATGCTTCCACTCCAATAGTAGAGAGAGGACATAATCTCTATCCATAAGGAGTGTGTCACTCTATAGATATATAGAGGACCCATACCCTATCCGAATAAGATGGTTCCCCTTTAGTGTCTATAGCGATCTTGCATAATCACTATCATCATCGATCATTGCCTAAAAACTCATCATGCCTACAACATCTCACATAAATACTCAAAATCGACTATAGAGGGTACCATTACATTCTACGTGAATAAACATATATTATTGTCTACTCATGGTCCAAATTAAGAGTTCAAACAAATGAAATACACTAGGTATATGTTGCCTCAAAATGAATGTAGGTGTACACAATGTGTAACATGACCAACATGATGTGGGGCCTCACTTTGCTATCTTTACGTGTTCCAAGTTATACAAGAATAACTACCAATATAGTACTAAATGGAATGTAGGTGGAATAAACGAAATGTAATATCCACTTCGGTTCCATCCTATGCTTCTGCATGTGTCCGTGTTGTTTTATCCAAGCAAGTGTATTTTGTACGTAGCCTATAAGGGAATGTACAAAACTTTTTGTGGGGATCCTTCAAAAGTCAATGTAACAATCAAATGAAATATTGTTCCTTCATCAGCAAATAGTGTATGGGATGAAATCTGTTTTTAGGCATATACCTTATATATATGTCGATCTGGTTAGTGAGGGATACATGATGTATAGTCCCTCCACATAGTGTGTAATATTTAAATACAAGAAAAACCCTATTCGTTGTATGAAACAGACTATATAGAGTGTGTTCACCAAGATACATCTCATGCAGTTTTGATGTTACAAGAAACTAAATTCTTCTCCCGACCTTCTGAATCATCCTCTACCATGTTTATACATGTCCCTATGCCACCTAAAATTGGTGGGGGGGGGGGGAATGCCTCTAGAGTTTTTTTTAGAAATTTGGTTGTAGAAAAACATATTCAAATTCATCCATGGGGTTCATCGTACGCACTGCACTCAACTCCCAACACAAAAATCTATAATTTAGATATCAAATCAATAAATCATTCACCAAAAAATAGAAATCATCACAAATCCATCCCTGATCGATGATCCATTCATCACACATAAAATCATCTTGATTATGAGGGATGTGATGGGATTTATCCCTCTTGAATATGTCTAACCATATCCAAATTTCCTAATCGGGAATGAAACAATGAATTGGTAGGGAATATTACCAAAAACTAAGGTCTGAAAATATTTTTCAAAGCACTATTTTTCAAAAAATAAAAATTGGGTTGATTTTTGTGTGAAACCATAGTGCAACTAATAGATATTGAATAATAAATATGATATCTGTAATAGAGTTCATATAAGGGATTGTAATTGAAACACATTAAAATGAAAAGTGTCGATCATAATCAACCTATTTAATGATCAGTGGAATAATACAAAAATATAAGGATTCCTACTTAGAATTGGATTTTTTTATCATTGATGATTGTTTTCACAAATGAAAAAGAAGATATATTTTCCTCATTTCAGCTCAATCTAGGTAAATATTGAGTTTCATCATTATCCAATTTTTTATATCCAATAAAAGGTGGAAGTATAATCCTCCCGATGGATCTAGGGTTAGATGGATATCCTTGAAAATAGACCATAATAATGTATTAATGTAAAATTTTTGTTTATATAAATTAAAATAATCAATTAAAATATTTATTGAATTTAAATTAAACATACACTCTAACTTCCAGTTTATCTGGACACCATATGCCGATTGATTCTAGGTCACACCTAGTGTAAACCCTGCTTTCCAGATTCAAAATTGGTCTTAGATTTCTGATCCAATATTTCTTTCAAGAGATATCCATCTATATTTAAGAAAATGAGGGTGAATAATATAAAATATTTATAATATTTAAAAAAATTTAATTTCAGACACATATGGACTCATTATAAAAAACTGAAACAACTCTATGGTCTGAAAATATTTCTAGATATATTTCAAAGTCATACATGGAAAAACAGGGTCTCTAAAAAACTATTATGTTGCATTTTGAAAAATTATTTTTAAAATTATTGTTTTCCACATTTATATATTTTATTTGATAAAGAGAACTTCATTTTCTAAATAATCATGTCAATTTATAATATAATTATTTCTTTGTAATTTTTAGGAAAATATTTATTTCTAGAGAAATAGAGAAAAATGTTGATTTTTATTCGAAGTGTCTTTTGGATTAACAATTTTTTTTTTATTTTTAATGGTTTTTATTGTAAAATTAGTTTAATTATATTTTTAATAATCCAATTTAGTTCATTTGGATCAATTCTCTGATTAAATTTAACTAAAAAAACTTTTTATACTTAAGAAATATTTTCATTGGGAAAAAACATTTTCACAGGCTTAATAGTTTAATTATAATTGAACTATTCCATATATATTAGTCGAATTAGTTAAAATAGAATCCATATAAGGAATTATATTTATTAATATTATGTGATATGGTAGTCATATTTAGTATCCATAATGAATAGAAAAAATAGTAAAAATATGTTTCTGTAGTAAATGTTAAAATGAGTTTATCGGGTGGTTAAACTAAAAACATAATGGATAAAAAGATACAAAAACACATTATTTTTCAGAGGATGTCCATATTTTGAACATATTTTATCTATTTTTTTTGTAATTTTCCACTTCATAACCATTTTCAATTTTGAAAACGTTGGTATATTTTATTCATTTCAAAAATTACAATTGTGTCCTCTCCCCTACTTAATAATGGAAACCACATATACCATCTAGAACATATTTAAATATCCATTTTATTTAGTCATGACCAATATAAATCTCATCCATTAAACATTATTCATGATCTA
This sequence comes from Viscum album, assembly GCA_963277665.1. Classification (NCBI taxonomy): domain Eukaryota; kingdom Viridiplantae; phylum Streptophyta; class Magnoliopsida; order Santalales; family Viscaceae; genus Viscum; species Viscum album. The sequence goes on along the minus strand of OY728165.1, from coordinate 1,444,536,636 downwards.
GGTGCCTTTTTCTGTCAGAAAACTATTATATGTACAATTTAGTTACATGGAAAAAGAGGTTGTTTGAAGAAGATTTATAATTCATAAACATGCGTTTTATTTTTCTTTTTAATTATAAAAATTTCAAATTTAAATAAAAAATTATTAAAGAATATCACAAATATATCTCATATAATACTATTTTATTATTTTTACATTATTACTTTTATCTACATCATCCACTATAAAATTGTAATGAACACCATCAATCTTGTGTTTCATGGACAACCTTCTCACGAGCCAATGTAACTAGTTATCCATAATCACCTCTTACACATGAAAATAATGATTTATTAATGGTTTATAAATGAAAACTATATATTTTTTACACTTCTAGAAATATAATATCACAATAATATCCTTACCTTTCAATCAATTAGAAAAATATAATGTTGTTAGTCCGTACGGGTGGACTACAGCCTGTATGAAGTAATGTGAATCATTATTCATTTTCATTTGACATGGATTATAATAATGATATATAAAATAAATATATGTGATATTTAAGGAATAATAATTATTCAAAAAATTTTAATAAATATTTTTCTTTATTTTACTCCATCCATCTAAAAGTGAAAAATGTGTTCTTGCGTACGTTTGGCATACCATCATTGTAAATAATATAATTCATTTTTCTATCTATAAACTTTATGAAATTATATAAATATAAATATAATTAATTTATATTATATTAATATATTTATTTACATTATTTATTTGATTGAACAAATAAAAAAGTAAAAGTAACAAAATTATCAATCCAAAACAAATATAGAAAACGAAAGAGTTAATTCCAAGAAGAGTGATTTTATCATAGAATTGTTAATAAAAATCATAAAATGTTATAATTAAATAATATAAGTTATAAAATATATGATTATGGTTAAAAACTAAATGTATAATAATTATAAAATTATTAAATATGATGTTTCTAAACATACAAAAAAGTCAATCGTGAGGTACAGTATTTCATCCAAATTTTCCTTCATTTGGGAATTTTGTTATTTTTATGAACATAATTTACTTTATATTATGTATATACTTAAAATTACACCTATAATTTAATTATTTATTCCTTATTCATTGTAATTTTATGGTACAATTTTAATTAGATAATCCATGAGGTATTCCCTGAAAGATAACATGTGGTGAGGGGTTTCATAACTCAATTTATTTTCATCATGTCATATTACAGTTCATTATTTCTGATATTATATGATTATGTGTTTATTATTTTGTATTATTTTAGATTTTGATTTTTAAATTTTTATGTGGTTTTTCCTTTTATTCTAAAATTCAATTCATCTATTAATTATCACATCAATGATTTTAAAATTCATAGGCATTTCATCTTAATTTCCACTCCACTAAGTTATATTTGGTATTATGTATTTGTATTTTTATTAGGTTGTATATATTTAAAATATGATATTTTACATAATTAATATAATTATATTCATTTTTATCAGTGTTTAATTTAGTGTTATTTCTTACAAGGGGGTCATAAATAAAGAGTTGTCGATATGGTAATGGATAATTTCACAATCACTTCCTAATTTTGGATTGTTTACTTTTATGTCTCCCTTGGTAGAATTATTTGATATTTATAACATAAATCATTTTTATTTTTTATAGTAATATTATTTCTCAATATTATAGTGTTTCATTTCATTTTATTTCTTTTAAAATTTTCAGGGGATAAAAAAATATATTTTGAAGGAAAACCGACATTATTTTTAAAGCAGACATGAATCTTTTCCATTAATGAACATATTTTCCATAAACTGCTTTAATGAATACATTCATAATTATATAATGATATATTAAATAAATTTTTTCCGATGAATTTTATTTTAACAAAAATTATTAGAATAAATTTTTTTTTATTCTATTGGACAAGATAATTTTTTGACATTTTACAAAAATCGTTAAAAATTATTTTTATAATGTACTCAACATGAACATAATTTTCCACCATAATGATATAAAATTTTATTCCATATTAATTAAACATTTTCCTATATTACTTTTAATTAAAAAAAATATCACAAGATTTATTTTTAAAAAAATATTTTCAATGTAAAGATGTCATTTTAATAAAGAATCATTTTATTTTTAATTTTATGTAATTTTTTTTAATATACAAACCCCCCAAAATTTAGGTATTCCACACATAGGATATGTTCTATTGACACAATCCTTAATATTTATCTATATTTCATATGATTAGTTTGAATGGGATGAGCTATATTTATACAATTCACTATATTATTCCTTGTTGTTTATGATTATATTTATTGATTTGGGAATGAATTTTAATATTATAAGGTAGTTTTTAAGTATTTATGTTAACATTGAATATGCTTAACATTTTAAATATTAGGAATGAATTGTATATATAAGGTCATGGGTGGGGTAAAATATAGTTCCTTATTTCATCGTTAGGTCTTATAAGGAAAACTATTTTTGGTATTTGGTCATGGACTTTCCCTTTTATTAATGATATCTTGGAATAAAGGTGTGAAAGTAAGTTTATGATTTCTTAAATTATGTACTGAGTAATTTTGAATTTATTTATTAATTTCTCTGTGATTATTTGAATAGTTATGATATCAATGGATTTTCTCATTATCATTTAATTAGTTATATGAAATTGTTTGATAATTATTTATTCACAACATACTACAATATCTATCAAGTAATTGATTAAATGGAATAAATATTAAATTATTTGTCTAACGATATTGATTTTTACTTTTATAATACATATTATATTTATCTTTATGTAATCCTCAATAAGAATATATGCTCACCCTTATTTTTTCATTTTCCATGTAATTCTTGGAAATGTACTATGAATGATATGAAAAATGAAAAGTGATAATAATATTATTCTCAAAGAAAATATTGTTTTTTATATTATGTTTTGAAATGTAATTTGAGATTCAAGTATGGATCATCAATAACATGACTACTAAATTATTATATTACTATGTATGAAATTCATTATATTTAGTTCTAATAAAATAAAGAATCCATAAACTCTTGGATATTAGATTCAATGTCTATATAGTTGGAAATAATGTTTGTTTAGTAAAAACATTTAGTGAAATATTAAGGTAATCAAATAATTGGGTAAAAAATATGATTGTCTATGATGTTATGTTTTATTGTATGATAAAATCCTAATGTTATGATATGTCATATATTATTAGGTTTTAATATAAATACATCCATATATGGATACTACAAGTGGATATTATTTTTGTATAGATACAAATAATGTTAATACCTAGAAACTAAATTGTTTGATTATATCAAAACCACAATTTTTGGTCATGGTGACTGTTACCTTACTTCACACCTATTTTTACACTCCCAAGTGATATGATCAGGGTAATTTAAATTTATACATAGATCCATGATGAATTGTTAGAATTGATGAGGATCATGAGTTACCTTGGATAAACCAAACATTTCATAAAATGAAATGAACATGTCATGATTTAGAAATCCAAAAATATGATTTTCCAAAATTATGATTATTATTCCTCACATCATGATTATCAGTGTATGTAAATGGAATAAACCTTGAGGAATAATAATAATACTGAATGCAATGAAAAATGTTGATACATTGAGAAAAAATATAATGAAATCCATATTGAATTATATTGAAATTATTCTTAATTATTTATCACGATAATTGGTTAAAAATTTATTCCTTGGAAAATTATAAGATTCACCAATGATAAGAAGGATGGAGTCTCCTGTGAGCTTAGGTGGGGGATACCATGGAGAAAAATGTATGAATTTTCATCATGTCAAAAATGTAAAAATAATAACCCATGAGAATTTCTCGACTATTCATGAGAAAACATTATTTATATAAAAAATGTTATAGTGTAATGCATTATCAAGTAAAAGTGAAGAGTTCAATAGAGATAATAAAAATACATCACCATGTTCAATTTATAGTTAATTTTCCAAAACATTCTTAACCTATGTATTATTTGATTTGACACCATCTATTATAGGTTATCTCAATGACCATTGAGGTCTTATTTTAAAAAAATAACTTAATTAAAAGTTGTTTTATATTTATTCAGTAGGATTCAACAACTTTTTTGTCGAATTAGTATTCAATATTTTCTTTTTTTATAAACATTATGAAATTTCTAGTGATTATTTTAATTTTGGAAGAACATATATCATTATGAATGATTAATGTTTTTATGGATACCATCATGTGAGTAAGAGAATGAGGTTGATCATAAGTCCAATTTCTTAAACTAAACATCTGAAGACGGATTATTTTTAATTTTTATGAAATAAGTATAAAGGTATTGGAAACCTTCAATGTTAATCATACATTTGATATAATTATGGGTTATTACCATTTTGATATATTATATGAAATATATTAATATTGTTTTGGGAAAAGAGTAATCTTCACACATGGTGTCAACCTAACACATCCAGTATGGATATGGAGAATGATCTGACATCAAAGGGTTACAAGGTTGAAATTATTTCAACCGATATACATGATGTCATGTTCAATATAGAATTACTTTTACATAAAGTACTTTATAGATAAATATTATGTTGATTTTGGGAAACATATTATTCGAAGATTTTTTTTTAAATTTTTTTAGATTTTAATATGATTAATGATGTTTGGGGGAGACATTTAATTTGGTAAATATAAATATGTAACAATTTGGTTTAATGTAATGTATTATTTGTGAACTATGTTATTAAAGTTTTGGAGGTGTAAGATGAAGGTTTTTAGATAACCATTATGGTTTAAAACTCTTTAATTATGATATTATTAATTTTTATTTGGTATATCGGTTTATTTATTTAGAGAGTTATCTATGTAAATGATTATGTTTTATTATTGAATTTTTGAGATGAATGTGTTTTTTTATCTATATTGGATAAACTGTGAAATTTATTTTAATAGAAGTGAACTAAGAAATAAATTGTTATCATTTTTTGGATTATGTGGTCAATTATATTTTAATCTTAGTGCTTATAGGATAAAAAAATAAACATAAATACACATCAATTGGAGTAAAATATGATATTGTGGTTTAAATTGATTAATGGAATAAATTAAAAATATTATGAAATTATATTTCCCTATATAATTCAATATGATGGTAAAGTATTTCCCCAATCCTAGTAAAATGATATTTCATCAAAACTATATCCTATTACCATCATTTATGATGAATCAATGGTCTTTTTAACAACACATTGTTTGATGGTTTTTGAGGTCATTAACATTCTCATGATCATTCAAATTATTATAATAAATGATCTCTATCACTCCCCCTAATTATTTGATCCTTATTATTTTCTTATAGGTTAATATTTTCATATACCACTAATGTTTTCCCACATGTAATCCTAGTTTTTTGTTATTCTAGATGAACATTAGACATGTATTTATCCCATACCAATCATAATTTCTATTAACTATTATTATGCTGTTATATTTCAATATTGTTATTTTTATATGGAATCCCCCTTTTTTCCAAGATAATCTTAAAACTATGTGGAAATAATATATTGAATGTGGGGAGAATGGAACACCAAGATATTTTGAAATAATAATAGGTTCTATAGTGTATACGAAAGGTAAAAATAATCTTAAACGACCTATGAAATATATTATTTTAACATGACCATTAAACCATAGATGTTAATTTGGACAGAACAAATAGGAATCACTAAATTATAAAAAATGAATTTCACATGTATGAAATAATTTCATTGGATATCAAGTGATTATAAAATAATCATTTGAATGTAAAAGATATGATTTTTATCGAAAAGTTAATTTAAGTGTGGAATATGTTTTTATAACTAATATTTTAATCTAATTAATATTGGATAATTATTTTATTGGAATTTATATTTTATATATTCAATAAATTTTTTATTATTTTTCAAATATTTTTTCGGTAATAGATTTTAACGAATCTATTAGTATTTTTAAAAGTAGTATTACTCTAAAAAAGGATTCATCATGTTTTGTGAGGTCATTTTTTAAATTTATTTTTTAGTTATTATAAATTTAATATCACAAAACTGACTTAATTTTTAAAATCAGAATGTAAAAATTTCCTTAGAATTATTTTTTATAGATTTTTCTGAAAATATTAATTTTTGGATGAATATTGAAAAATAATGATTTTTATTTCAATTAAATAATTTATAGAAAGAATTATTTTAAATAGTTTAAAAATTAGAATCAGTTAAAATATATTATTATTAATAAGATATAGTAAAATATAATCAATTAAATGTTTAATATTAATTTAAAAACTTATTATAGTTAATAAATATTTTCTTTGAAACACCTTATTTTCATCACATTTCTGTGCATAATTTTAACTAAAATTAATAAAATTTTCTAAATTTAATTTGATAAAATGGTAAATATATTTATTTTGTGTTAAAATAAATAATATTACGTGATATTTACCACGGAATATATATTAATAATTAATATTAAAAACTGTGAGAATCTGTTGTAACAGTTATTGTATAAATAGGTGTACCCAAGGATAAATTATAAATATAAGTATTAAAATGACATTGAAACATGTATAATTAATATTTTATGGAAATAAATTTTCTTATTTCATATATGGTTAATTAATGTTTCATTTTTATCCATTTTGGTTTCATAAAACATTGGTATATAATATTCTTTTTAAAAATTACAATTGTGTCATTTCCCCCATTTAAAATGACACCACCTCATTTCCCCTCTCTTAAAATGATGAACATTTTTATATAATGTAACTATCCATGTCCCTTTGTATCATCCACTTAAACTACTTGTAGTCTCTATATTGATTTGAGTTTTATTCTAGGAAGGGCTCTTGTATACAACAAAAGAGGTTGTCTGAAAAATAGGTATAGTTCATAACCATGCATCTTTATTTTATTTCAATGTATAACACATCAAATTATTCCTCCTCTATGAAAATATATAAAAAAGGAACATCTAAGATATAGAGCTTTTTTATGTCAATGGAATACCCTATATACATCTATTATTCCATCAAATGGAAAGTGAAACCATTGATCATGCGAAAGGCAGACTATTACCTTGTGAAATGAAGTAAGTCATTTTATATAGCAATCATTAACCGATTATTATAATTAATGTTTTGGTTTATTTATATTATATTTATAAAATTATTAATCCTCTATAATTATAATATCAAATATACATTGTTACCTTAAAATCTATTGGAAAATGATAATATCACTTGCACGTACCTGTGGGCTACGAACACTGCAAAGAGACATGATTAGTTTATCATTTTATTTTGAAATGAATGGAATGAAGGATTGTTCTAATGAATATATATGAATATTATTTTATAAAAATTAATTTGTAATGGATAATTTCCATTTTCATTACTCTATGAATGTCATACTTGAGGTTTCAATATATAACTGTCATTGAATACTACATATACATATATAATGAATTTATATTATTTTTATATAATTTATAAAATTGACAATATTTTAGTATAATGATCAATCGACATGAACTAAAACTAAAATGGAGAAAAATATGAAAAAAATGAAGCACTTATTACATGAAACTATGATTTTAACAATTTATTTTAATAAACATGTGATAAATAATTATATTTAAATAATATATTGTACGATAAATATGTTTATGGTTGTGGGTTATATTTTTAATAAGTTCTATTTTTCATAATTGATCTTTGGACACATATAATGGAATCATAACCCAAGGTCATTAATTTCATCTCACATTTCATTCTTTCATGATTATTTTTATTATTTTTAACTTAATTTATATTATAGGATATATATATTTTAAAATTTACATTTAATTTAAATATTATGTAATAATATATTTTAATTTAATTTTTTAATTTGATTTATTTAATACAAGTGGTTTTTACATTAATTTTTCCAATTGGTGTGGGGTTTCATAAATCAATTTCTTTTCATAGGGATATATTACTTCTTTATTGTCTTTAATATTCTTTGATTATGTTGGTAATGAATTTTTTTTATCTTATTTTGAATTTGAAGATTTTTCTGTTATATACAATGGATACATATAATCAATTCATTGAATAATTACTAAATTAATGGTATGAAAATTTTAAGACATTTTATCTCAATTTAGACTCCATTGATACATATTTGGCATTTTGAACATATTTATTTTTATGATTTGTATCTATATTAACATTAATATATTATATCTTGAATCTATTTACATTAAGGATATTTAATGTTTAATTTTATGTAATTTCATTCATGGATTTTATGATTAAAAGGTGGAAATGGTTCATTTGAGAATGTCATCAATATTCAATATTAATTACATTTATGTAACCATTTGGATAATTATAGGATATTTCTATATTAAACAAATATATTTTATTCTAATCTATTTACTATGTAAAATTATAAATTTACTTTTAATTGTTCTCTATAAATAGAAATTAGATAAAAATAATTAATTTAAGGAAAATGTGAAATAAATCATTGATTAATATATTCAGGATGAAAACAATTTCCTACCACATAACCACTAATCACATTGAAGATGTTTTGAAATGTTTCCATGAATATTTATAATTAAATTTTTATTCATAATATTTTAGAAATTTATTGTTTCTAAATTTCATTTTTAAATTGAAAAAGGTATTTTCATTATAAATTTCATTAACTAAATTTTATGGTATTTCTATTATAAATTTGAATAATAATTATTTAAATTACAACCTAGTAGGTTATTTTTTCTGTGATTCCATTATTATTATATCTAAATATTTTTTATGATCAGTTTGAATGGAAATCTACCATATTTATAACATTCCCTATATTAATCTAGATGATCTATGACTATGTTTATTTATTAGAGAAAGTATAACAATTTTTTTGAAGTTTTTCAATTAGAATGTTTATATTGATTATGTTCCACACCATTTATATGAGAAATGTATTGGAATTAGTAAGTGATGTGTAGTGACCAATATATCTCAATTATGAATCTAAAGGTGTCCCAAGATAATATATTTTTCATATTTGGAAAAGGACATACAAATTTATGTATTATATATTGGCATGATGAATTATTAATAAGTTGATGATCTATGGTATTATAAATTCCATCATTATGAGATTAGTTATTTATAATCATTAGATTAGTTGAATATTTATGATATCCATAGATAAGTTTCAATTTTATGTGATTTATTATTTATAATTATTTGATTGTCATTTCTTTGAGAAATATTTCTGTTATAATAATGTAATTGATCATATTTCATTTCTACATTTGTTTACAAAAATATATTCATTTTTCCTTATTTATTTCACATTATATTCTATTAGACATAACTCCAACAAAAACATTAAAAGGCCCCAGCCTTGAACATTACTTAATATTGAGTTATTTCAATAATACACAATGATGATCTTTTTAGGTTCAGAGTTTTAGAAAATTAGGACATATCTATTACATCTCAAAAATTACAAAGTAGACACATCTACTCAGTTTCCATTTTTTTCACAAAATAAAAACTCTTGAACAAAAGAGTCAGGTCTAGTTCCATGTTTTAGACATCATGAAATTTCCTTAATCCAATCCATGACCGTATTCCACTTTAAGTTATGTGGAAAACATTTCAAAAACTTGGGATGAGAATAAAAAGCTTAGTAAGGGTTATAACATAATTAAAGGAAACATTAACCCATCAAAAATAAATATCGATGAAAACAAAATTTTCAATCATAACATACCTTCTTGAATCATAATATTTATGAATAACACATTGTAATCACAATTCATAAATTTAACTTAAGGAATACATAACATACTTACATTGTATCTATCATAGCTACATAGGGAGTCACATTTGGAATACCCATCATAGTATATTCCATAAATCTCTTCGGAAACATTCATGTTACCTCCTTCACGTTACCCAATTCATAGGAGAGCTATATCGGGCTCACCCACCCTTAGTTTATCACAAAACCACATGTCTTCATAAACAATTCCCAAGAACCATAACAAAATCGTATCACATAAAATATGCATAAAAGAAACATAACATTTCCACATTTCAATCACAAGATATCAAAAACACATTGATATAATCAAAACATTATGAGAACCATTTTCAATACCAAAATAAATGAAAATTAAAACATGGTATTTATTTTTCATTTAAAAAATGGTATGTCTTGTATAGGAAGTCGAAACTCAAATAATGGGCATGGTGGCAGAGAAGTCGTTGTCGCCGCATACGTAAGACAAAAACATTTTCTTTTGTCGTTTATTAAAACACTTCGTATAAAAAATTCCTTTTTAATAAAAGTCAAAGTCAAAGGGGTTTATACACCGTATAAAATAAAGTTGTTTATAAAACAAAATATGCCTCAATGAAAGGAGATTGAGATGAAGTCCCGTACAAAGATGGTATCCTTAGATTAAGGAGAAATCAATTACATAATTATGTGTGAAAAATATAAATACACCCAGTATAAGTGGATATTATGTGTAAAAAAATCATGTGTCATCCACACATAATCAGAGCTCAACATAATCAACAATTAGAGGTTTAACCCAAATAATTGAAATTGGGTTAACAAGTTCCTTTATAGAAATTCGACAGCCTAACAACGTCACTTTAAAGTTCAGAAAATGAGTTTATGAGAGATAAAAAGTGTATCTCATCACTTTTACATAACATTTACAGAATTAAGGATATATAATAACTTATCCCTACATAATAATGTGTAAATTAAAAGACCTAACAAAAAAGAAGTCTTTTAAAAAGAGGAGGGTGAAAGGATCCCTTACCGATTTGGGTAACTTTCGAAACATACACCCAAAGAAATAAGGATCATACAATGAAGATTTAAATACCCATTAATAATGTATATTACACATATAATACAATCATGGGCAGTACATACACCACACAAAATGATATAGTGGCAAATGTAGCATGAATCTCACGGGAACAAAAAGTGAGATAAAAACTTCTTATGTCGTTGTAATCAATCGAGTCGTATGACGAAAAGATAATAAGAACCAAAAGAATAGAAGAATACCATGAATATTATGATAATATATATATCAAATGGAAGGTAAAAATACACCACATGCAATACATAAGTGGCGAACAATGTAAATCTCACGGAATTATAAGTGAGATGAGAAATCCGTTACGAAAATTCAGCAGCCTAACGATGCCACTTAAAACTTCCAAAAAAATTGATTGATGAGATAAAATAGGGTATATAATAATATAAACATAAAAATTACAGTAATAGGAATATAATTTTCATCCCCCAACATAATAAATAAGATCTTAAAAAAATGACATAAAAGAGAGTAATTAAAAAGAAAGAGAGAGGTAGGATCCCTTACCTCGAGTCAAACTTGTCTTGTTCATTTTTTTATATTCCTGAATAATAAACTTTGGTCAATTTATAATTTCTTAAGTAAATCCTATAAATTTTATTATTTAATTCATATCACAAATTATAATGTTATAATAATTAGTTAATTATGTGAGTTCATATCAGACGTTTTTGTCGATGTTCGGTACATGAGTCAAAAATGAACTTGTTTGAAAAGAATTGTCAATGTAGTTATAAGTAAATCATATCCAGAATAGTATTAATGATTTAAATATTATATATATCCAGTATATATTCATTTTATACTATTACATAACATTTGGAGATAAAAAATGAAATGCATCATTCATGGAGACGGTAGGCCGTACGTACGCATGAACACTACTTTCATTTCTTTGTCATATTAATGGAATTAAAAATAAATGAGAGATATATATATTATAATTACATAATTATATTAAAAATTTAGATGTAATATATATAATATATATCAATTATATATTGGTACAAATAATAGTACATAACATTTGGAGATAAGAAATGAAACGCACCGTTCATGGAGACGGTAATCCGTACGTACGCATGAAGGCTACTTTCATTTCTATTTCATACTTTAATAGAATGAAAAAAAATTATACATAGGTATATTATAATTATAGTATAATATAATATATACATCATTAACTCCATCCATTATACATCCCACATATGGCATTAACGATTAAAATCACTTTGATGGGGCAGTAGTTTGCACTTCCTAAAATGAAATTTTCGCCTTTACACATTATGGAAACCATAATGGTATTGAATAAATGAAAAATACAGAAGCATAAGGAAAACATAAACATAATATATATCATATATAAATTCCATGACATCTTATTGGCCACCATTAAAGGTGTTAAATAAAGATTGAACAATCATCATTTCTTGAGGCAGTAATTCTCCATCCACAGAAACAGTATGTTTTTTAACCATTAGATGAAGGTGTGTGTAAGTGTAGCTCGAATAATTCTCATAAAAACATACTAGTATATTTAATAAACTATTTTTTGTACAAAAGAGAGGAATAAAAAGATTTTAGAGGGTTTTAGAAGGAAAATAAAACAAAAGAACATAAGAGAAGACATTACCTTTGTATCGGTTAACTCCAATTGGTTTGAACCAAAAGGGTTTCATGAAAAGCCTTCTGCCTAAGGTAAGGCTTCTTGGATGAATAGAGGAATGTTTACAGATACAATGTGAAGATTTTGGTCTAGTTAAAGGATTGAGAGGTGTGGGTATGGGGGTAGAGGTGGGGGCCTTTTATAAGAGGGAGGAGGGGAACTCTTGGAATGTTATAAACTGTTACATTATTATAAAATGATTTTCGTATTTTAAAGGTCCCACAAAAATATATTTCGTGGATAAGGTGATAAGGGTTATAAATCCACCCATCCAATAGGTTTTTGACAAGTGTATCTCTTAGATTTTACCTTATCTTTTATTTTTATTTAAATCGTTCATTAATGAGGTAATCGATGCATCATCATGGTGTCATAAATAAATTTATTAATTTAACGTCTAAAAATTATAAAATAATTACCACCATGTAGTAAATACTTTTATATTTTTAATGAATATTTATAGTCAGAAATATAACTTATATAACCACATGTAAAAAAATTTATTAAAACAATTCATGTTTGTGACATTTTTATTTTAACATTAAATATAAAGTTATTAATGTCATTTTCTTTCCCAAGTGGCTCCATGGGGTCCCCAAGTTGACCCATGGATTTTCTTGGTCAGTCATGACTCTTCCAATATGTTTATGACATGTTTCAAGGTAATTTCATATTATTAAAATATTATTTTTACCTAAAATTACACTCATTACCTCTAATTGCGATTAATAAAACTCAAAAGTTACTATTCACCAAAAATTATTTTAATCCCATTGAACCACATTTTACATCCTAATGAAAAAAATGTATGGTTAATTTTTGATATTCAATTTATAGAGGTTGTAAAATTTCATTTAAACAAAAAATCAGTTTTTTAACTACCACTTAGTGATTTCACTATTCATCAAAAATTGATGTTTTTCAGAAAAATAACAAAAAATCACCATAACCTATAAATGATATTAAAAATTCAGAAATGGTGTACATTTTACCAAATATAAAACATATAAGTTGCATTAATTAATTTTATAATTAATTCCCCCTGTCAAAACAAATAGCGTGTTTTTAAGAAACAATATATATCAAAAGATTGACACTTGTTTATGTAAACTTTCAAAGTGAAATTAATTCCAATGACCACCATCGGATTAAATCGTAAAAATATATTTTAACTACACATTAAACCCAATTAAAAATATTATCTAACCATATATATAAATTATATTAGAATTAGGTCTTTAATTAAAATACAGCATTTTCACTATTCAATAAAAATGATCTTTATCGGAAAAATAACAAAAATTTACACAAAGTATATTTTGATGTCATGATTCTAAAAAATAATTTCATTTAGTCCAATATAAAGTATAATAGTGACCAAACCTCTATTTAAGGAGGATTATCTATCAAAATGTGATAAATTGACCTTTTAGTGAATATTAGATTATTTTTGCTTAAAATTGGATTCATTTGCATTTTAAGACTCTATCATTTATTGGATAAAAGTAAAAATATTTAACAAACATATATAATAATTTTATAGTTATTTCTATTCATTCCCTCCATTACAATGGCTAGGCGTTAACTATCATTTAAAATAATATTATTGTATTATTAGTGTGCAACGTAAGATTTCAAGGAAACTCGTTGTTGCGTATTGGGTACTCCATCAAGCATAGCATTCCATTTAAAGTAATATTAAAAAAACTTTCACAAATATTGATAAATATGAAAATTTCATATTCTTTATTTACCTGGGATGTTACATCCTTCCCCCATTTTGGGAATTGCGTCCCCAAAATTTAAAAAAATTGGGATTTGAAACTTCATTGAAAGTCCCACATCGGAACAAGAGTCAGTAAAACTATCACATTAAAAGAATGATAGAGAAGTACAAAGGTCACCCGAGTTAACCCAAAATACAATTCCATGTAGGAAAAAATGGATATGGAGGATAAAAAAACCATCAATGTCTGATGGAGAGTGATATAAAACATGATTAGGAGAAAGTTAACCCCAAGAAAATCACAAACTTATGATGGGTTAAACGGTATTTGACTCGCCAGTAGGAAAAGCTAACAGACAACTTTTTTGTTTTATGTTACTTTTCATTGTGGAATTTATTTATGAGATTAACTAAATCATAAGGAAACATATTCACTTTTGATTTAGACTTTCATCTATTACTAGATTTCTATCACAAACTAATATTTTTCTCCAAACGACGAGTAATTATGATGAATTGTTTAAATTAAGAGTGCATTAATCAACTTCATGAGAATCACCTAACCCATAAAAGATGAACTATACATTTCCCATATCTTTATACCTAACTCAAAACCAAAAATATTTAGTACAAGATCAGATAATACCCAAAAAGGATAATCCTTTATAAAAAGAAAATCTATTCTTAATCTTTAAAATTTGTCAAACAACCCAATGTTCAACAAAGACCATTCAATAAACAGTTATCCATAAAATTCATCAAAGTAATCCAAACTAAGAATTAAACCCAAATCTTCGAAGGATTTAATGACATATTCCTCCATGATAAATCTTAGCATTTATATCCAAATAACATCATTTACTCTTAAAGTCTCATACTGAAAAGTAATTATCCTAATCACATATCCTCCATGATAGGTTAATAATTTCCATAGACAACCCAAAATCAAGTTATTCCCGATTCGTAAGACCATCTAACTAAAAGGAATTAGTCATACTAACCAGGGAATTCACATAGTTTAGTGTTTGGTGATAAATTCTAGTCGCACTTTGGTTGTCGGTTCAATTCCCACAACTTCGTCTAACATGACGTGTTGTCATAGGGTCTGCATGTTGTCCTTTTCCCAAAACAATATAATTCTTAAAACATTCCCCAAAAAGAGATAAAATCTTCAAAAATAACCATAACATAATTTAACCTCATGTTTATCTCATGCCTTTCATTTTCCATCATAACATATAGTAACCCATAATTACCTAAAAGTAAGGATCATATAAACCATAATCGTTACCTTTATAATTATTACATGAACTTTACATCGAGTTGGTTATCTCATACGTGCTGCATAAGAGAACTCACCAATGTTTAAGTTGTTAATCATGAATCCTGGTAGTTGGTTTAGAATAACCAAAAGATTTCTCATTTAATCGTCCATTTCATCCAGTCTCTTAATCAGAGAACCACCATAGTTTCTTTCATACACATTGTCACTTTGGTTCCTCCTAGATCCATCAATTTACTAAAACCAAAAATGTCAGTGTGAGTATATCAAAAAAATAATCAAATAATAATGATGAAGATAAACTGTAAGATATACTTATCCAAGTTATCTCAAACCCATTCTAAATTTCAAAAATAACAATGACTCCATCCAAAATACTAACCATTTTTGTTATCTACAACTTGTCACTTATCCTTAAATAGTACCCTAACCTCTAAAGTTATCTAAACCAACCTTTGATACCAACTATAAGGCCCTAGCCTTGAACATTACTTAATTTTGAGTTATTTTTAGAATACACATTAAGGATTTTTTCAGGGTTAGAGTTTTAGAGAATTAGGACATATCTATTACATCTCAATGATTACAACGTAGACACATCTACTCAGTTTCCATTTTTTTCAAAAAATAAAAACTCTTGATCAAAAGATTCATGTCTAGTTCCATGTTTTAGACATCATGACATTTCCTTGATCTCATCCTTGACGGTATTCCACTTTACGTCATGTGGATAACCTTTCAAAAACTTGGGATGAGCATAAAAATCTCGGTAAGGGTTATAACATAATGAAAGGAAACATTAACCCATCAAAAATAAAAATCGATGAAAACATAATTTTCAATCATAACATACCTTATAAAATCATAATATTTATGAATAACACATAGTAATCAAAATTCATAAATGTAACTTAAGACATACATAACATACTTACATTGTAGCTATCATATCTACATAGGGAGTCACATTTGGAATACCCATCACAATATATTCCTTAACTATATTTAGAGAAATATTCATGTTTACCTCCTAATGTAACCCAATTCATTATAGAGCTATATCGGGCTCACCCACCCTTAGTTTATCACGGAACCACTCATCTTCATAAACAATGCCCAAGAACCATAGCATAATAGTATCACAAAAAATATGCATAAAAGAAACATATCATTTCCACATTTCATTCAAAATATATAAAAAACACATTGATATAATCAAAAAATTATCAAAAAAAATTTCAATACCAAAATAAAATAAAAGAAAAAAATTGTAATTATTTTTCATTTAAAATAAAATTATGTTATGTATAGGAAGCCGAAACTAAAATAATGGTCACGATGGCGGAGAAGTCGTTGTCGCATCATACATAAGACATGTCACGAACTGAATTTGATCACCTCCAAAACTGGTACCAAACCCAGCCCGTGACATGACCCGAAGGGTGTTCCCTATCCCCACGGGCTGGCACAAGTGCTCGGGTATCATTAATTTAGGTTTGGGAACGATTTACCCGGGTATGAAATCATAAAACATTAAAAGCAATCCATAATATAAATCTGAAATTTTTGAGCCAAACAAGACTTAAATAAAAACCATAACTAAGTACATTGGTTTAAAGATAATAAAAGTGGTCCAAATAAAAATAATTATAGCATCAAGACAGCCCCAAGGACTCCACATGACTAGGGGTCATCGCCCCCAAGCTATCTCCACAACTCCGCACCAAGGATGTGAACTAACACCATGAACCGACATCACCCTTAGCCTTTCCTTTACCTGAATCAAACATAACCAAGTCTACTTACACCCAAGGGGTGTAAGAAGGGTGTGTTCCTAAGACCAGTAGGATACCACCCAATTATTACAATGAGTAAGAAATACAGTCTGAAAAAGCAAGCATTTTTCAAACGCAAGGAAAAGTAGTGTTAAAATTTCAAGAAAAGAAACCTCTAATTGAAAATAGTTTTCAATACAAAATTTTCAGAATATTAACACATTAGAATATAAAGGTTAGATACTGTAATTTAATTCAAAACACACCCTAAGACATGGGTAAATACTAAAAATCCAATGAGCAACAACATTGGGAACACCCCTAGGCACTAGGTTGTCTTGGGACCTATGTACCTCGTACCTCGGTGTAAAGTAACCATAGAAAAATCTTTTCTCGTGCACGAGCCAATAGTAGGGAACATACCCATAACCTATTGGTCCCCAATAATCATCCACATAGTTTAGTTAGAGTTTTCATTATCCAAATGCTATGTGAAACAGGGACAAAACCCATCTGGTCCACTAGTCGTACTAGTACAAATCCGCCCCACCTAGGTACCCGGGCTTCCCCTTTTATGCTCAATCAATTCCAGAATGCATCATAAATAAATTTTCATATAAAACACCATTACTGGTCAAACACAACCAAAAATGTAGCTATCACATTTTATACCACTTAAAACACACAACAAAACACTTAGATTTTTCGTAAAACAATTCCTCAAAATCTCGTAGTGTTTCAGACACTAAACTCCTTATAAACCTCACTTGAATACTATGTGCACATATTTAAGTTTCCAAAACATAAAGGGAATCCTACTACATTTCAGTGAAAATTAAAAATAATTTTTAGGGCAACCCCATATGGTTCATGAAACGACATCATTGCAAAGTCTCCATTTTTACAGAACACAACTCTTAGAATTTCATGTGGTTAACAAACACCATTGAAACCAGATTTTTCAGCAAAAAACACAAGGGACAATAATTAAAATTAGTATTTTTATCCCTATTATAGTTCAATAAAGTCAACTAGTTACTTATTGGGTAGCCCCAATTAAACTAATAAAACATTTCTATGAAAAACCCCCAATTTCACATGAAATTGGCCTTTAGGATTCATTTTAAATACAAACACCACTAAAACTATATTTTTCAAAAATAATAAAATTTAATAAGCATGAAAATCCCATAAAAATAGTATCCAATTTACAAAGATTTCATACACAATGGAATCACCTACCAAAACCAAGGAAACCCTTGAATCCTTTGTGGGAAAACTCAAACGCACCACCGTCGCACCTCAAGGAAGGTAAACCAGAACTAAAACCAGAATTTCAGACCATGAAACACAAGATAAAACCCTAATTTTTAAACCCACATTCCTGGAAATTAGGAACCTCAATGATAATGGAAGAAACCCTAAGTAAATTGGATGTAACCCTAAACAAATTGAAAGAAGAAAGGAGGAGAACAACTTAGTTAAACTATCTTGTATAAATCTCCCCCAAAAATACCAGTAGCTGATTTTAAAAATACTCAAACCTTCAAGGTAAGTTCTAACAAGGATAGGTAGATCATTTAGGAATTTTAATTGGGGAAAACGAGTAAGAATCGAATGAGTTATGAAGGAAACAAATTACCTTTATAAATCTCCCCGAAATTTGAGTTCTTCAGAATATTCGCCCTAAACCGAGATGCAAATGAGTTGAAAATAGTGTGGGAGGATATTGGACGCCCGTATGGGTTAGAGGGGCGTGTTTGGTGTTTGGAATCACCGAAAAACCCATAAAAATGAATGTGTTATTAATTAATCATATTTTATTTTTAAAACTGGAATTGGGATTTCGGGAAGGCACAATCCCTTTAATAAAAACCCATATACACCTTGGTTATGGATTTCCAAAGGCTCCAAATTTTAATTTTGGTGTTAACATATCAGGGGAGAACATTTAGTAGTTGGAATGAGTGAAAAATATTATAAAATGTATAAGTTATAAAAGAAACAAAATATATTTTTAAATCGGGAATTGGGCTCACGGTTTGGCCCAATTCATGAAAACTCACCTATTCTCCATAAAAACTTGGGAAACCCCCCAAAACAAAGCATTAATGGAATTAAAAATAAAAATAAATTTAAAATAAGCCATGTATGAAAAAAATTCTGCCCACCATCAAAACATTCCGCCCTAGAAAGTCACAGTAAGGCCAAAGCAACAACCAAACCCAACTGAGAAACCAAGAGGTACTCTCTTGCCAGGTTTCTCCCCCAAAGGCCATAACACCTCCAGTGATCAATGATGGAAGGAATACTCTCACAAACCTGACTTACACCACTTTTCTGAAATAATTAAGCACATTCAGGCTTTATCCCAAATGAAAACTCAGAAAACACAATCTGAACAATACTCAATCAATTTACCCAAATAAACAACAACATCGAACAAGGTTACACTTGCCCTACTATAACTAAACCATTTTTCTCTCTCCAATATCGATGTTTACCAAAGTAAGATGTATATAGTTATATATATCCAAATGATAATACCTACTTCCCATACATAACCAAGGAAAAAATATGAGTTACTCGTATGAAGAGACACAAATGGGATCCCCACTATAAGAGACAACTTATTTTTTTTTTGAGACAGAATCAAGACACTAATAGGGGGAGGCCCAAACAGACTCCCTAGTACAAGGGGTATACATAAATTATAAATTTACAAAATAATATACATGATACCCACAGTGGGTCTTCCCACCACAAGAACCAACCATCTTAACTGACCAGCATGGGCCGACACAGAAAGACCCATATTTTTTTTAAGATTTGGGAAGGGTGCAGGGTCAGTCCGCACAGTTTGGGAAACCGTGCACTAACTATTCTGATCATTCTTTCCACGTGGATTCCTAGCACACTGTCACTACTAATCGTGCACAAAATGTGTGCTCAAACTTTCTAGACAAATTTCCAACCATTCTCCAATGAATCAATGGAAACCAACGTGGGAGGGAAAGACATTAGGCGATGACATGGGTACAAGGCCCTCTACCTATTTCCACCGAACGAGAACAATAGAAGGAAGATGATGAAACCATAGGTTTAAACACTTTCTATCTTTCACACCAAGGATATGAAATTGTACAAGGGTTTAAACAACACTGGTGTTTCCCCTGACTACGCGCCAGCTTCTCTCCGGGACCTATGGCTGGAGCTCAAAATATTGAATCATCTTCGGCCACGCAGTAAGGCTGTTGAAACCCCTATGTGGAACTTCTTCTTTCGGTGCCACAAACAACTACACCGCATACCCTGATGGGTTTATCAAGACATAACACACTCCATATCCCACTTTACCAAAACCATACATTTCATTGAAACAAGGGATCAAAAGATGCACACACATCACACCTTGTTGACATGAGTCATATCATTTAGTAATTTAACCCTTTATCATTTGGGGATGTTACAATAACCCCCCCCCCCCTTAGAGAACAAAGCCCCGTTCTGAGCCCTACATCTCAACCTAGGCAGTGCACCACACACTTAAGGCTGGGTTCCTGCTCTGATACCAAATGTGACAACTGGGTCCTGGTGACAGCACAACCACCCCGCCTTAACATAGCTGTCGGGTCCTGGCCGACTTGGTAACCCCGGTTGCCCCGCAGACACGTGGGGACCACCCCAGGGTCCACCCACATGCCTGAACAGGTCATCTGACTAATGACAGTCTCCACATGCCAACACTTTTCCTTTCCAGTGTGCTTTTTCTTCACTCACACACACCCTGAGAAACGTCCCAGAAGGTCCCCCATCCTGATCACTACTTCAGGCCAAGCACGCTTAATTGTGGAGTTCTAATCAGACAAGCTTCCAAAAAGGAAGGTTCACCTTGTTTCTTTGGGTGAGAAACAACAGAAGGGAAAGACACATATAAACACCTTCCTCTAAGATAGAGGATTTGATGTTTTTCCCAAGGGAGACATAATCCCAACATAACATAGAACCTTAGAGGATTCTGTGACCTTCACCTTTATAGCCAAAAGAGCACACAACATCACAGTGCGTCACCGAACATGACCCTTGCGATTGATAGAAAGAATACACGGAACGGGAACATATTCAAAGTCCCAAAACAACAGATAAGTCCAAAAAGTGGACACAATATCCTATCATGACCGAAATCTCAAAATTGGTGGTTTAATAATAACTCTTTCTTCAAAGAAACTATAAAGAACCCAGAGGCCCTCTTAGACACCATAAAGACACTCATCCGTACTAACATTGAAAGAACACTCCCACCTTTGATGAACCAGGAAACTTAAGAAACTAAGGTGTCTTTCAACCTTACACAAGCACTATCCCACTACAAGAGGATCCACAAATCAGCGAAATGAATTGGTGTAGACTCAATAAAAAAATGTTTGATAAAATATTCTTTATATCGATCAACTGGAGGATTTTCCAATGGCGAAACAAAACGGGTTGCACTTCAGTTGTGCATTAACCCTTAATGGGGGCAAACCTTGTCCAATGAGAGAACACAAGGACTCATCCAAGCTGGTCCATTGGTCAAAACATGCCACAAACCAGATCCAAACACATGAAGGGAACCACCATAAAGGCATCCCAATTTTTTTTCCAAATAGACCACTAACCGTCCCTACAACACAACTTACCGACCAAACACAAACCCAAAACACAGTTCAAACAGAAGGGGTTCTTGAACTCAAAACATCCCACAACATCAACATTTTCAAAAAACCATAATACAAACCATACCAAACTATTCATCAAGACATTATTTTTTTCTTTAAAACCAATTCTTTGAAAACAAACGGTTTAGCAGTAAGAGTATCCACCAATGGTACCCCATGGGCCTCATACATGCATGTTTTTGTTCCACACCGGGCAAACTTCTCATATCCATCCCATCACTCATCCAGTCATGCCATCAACCATCCATCATCCCATAAAACCCCATGCATGTGGTTACTCATGGAAATACCAAAGGGTAAAACAAAACTTCCTTCCACTTTTCAAAAACAAAATGGTCAACCAACCCAAAATTTTTCTCAAAACTGCTAACAATGAGATAAAAATCTCAATTCACATCTTACAAAACATTTCATAAGGACACAACCATTTAGAGAAGAATCCATAATTCAATAAAAACACTTTTGAAAACAAACTTCAATATGGTTCCGGCTTTCAAAAGAGGTGTAAGATTAATATTTTCTATTTCAAAACAATTCTAAAAATTCAGTTCCACCATTTCATAAATCAAAAAATTCCATATTTATTTGAATATCATTTCACAAAAACTTTACACTTCTTAAAACCAAGTCAGTTTAAAACCAAAGTTCCATGATTTCAAAACTAAAGAAAACAAGACAATGCGAGAGGAAACTAGTTTCAGTGGGTAACATGGACATATGGTTGGAGGCCATATTCCAATCGCTTCACTATTATAGAGAGTGTTCTTGGGAATATCCCTAAATCCACATGGCTTGCCAGGCCCTGTGAGCTTACAGAGACCATTAACCCAACTCTCTTTTCATTTCCCCTAATCATCATCAGACCAATAAAACCAAAAGTCATAGAAAAATCCATAATTACCATGGTTACTTGAATCCCATCATGAGGTGTGCTGGCTAGGCACGCTACCCATGACTGAAATTTCAAGTCCCAAAATCGTAGCTCCAGACTATGCTGACTCTTCCCCAAATAACATGACCCAAGGAGCAAACCTCCTCTGATACCATTTTGTCACAAACCGAATCAGGTCACCGCCAAAACTGGCACCAAACCCAGCCCGTGACATGACCCAAAGGGCATTCCCTATCCCCACGGGCGGTCACAAGTTCCCGGGTATCATTAATTTAGGTTTGGGAATGATTTACCCGAGTATGAAAGCATAAAACATTAAAAACAATCCATAATATAAATATGAAATTTTTGAGCCAAACAAGACTTAAGTAAAAAACCAGAACTGAGTACATTGGTTTAAAGATAATAAAAGTGGTCCAAATAAAAATAATTATAGCATCAAGATAGCCCCAAGGACTCCACACGAATAGGGGTCATCTCCCCCAAGCTATCTCCACAACTCCGCACCGAGGATGGGAACTAACACCATGAACTGCCATCACCCTTAGCCTTTCCTTTACCTGAATCAAACATAACCAAGTCTACTTACACCCAAGGGGTGTAAGTAGGGTCTGAGCCAAAGCCCAGTAGGATACCACGAAATTATTCCAAAGAGTAAGAAATACAATGTGAAAAGGCAATCATTTTTCAAACGCAAGGAAAAGTAGTGTTACAATTTCAAGAAAAGAAACCTATAATTGAAAATAGTTTTCAATCCAAAATTTTCAGAATATTAACGCATTAAAATAGAAATGTTATATACTGTAATTTACTTCCATACACACCCTAAGACATGGGTAAATACTATAAATCCAATGAGCAACAACATTGGGAACACCCCTAGGCACTAGGTTGTCTTGGGCCCTATGTACCTCGTACCTCGGTGTAAAGTAACCATAGAAAAATCTTTTCTCGTGCATGAGCCACTAGTGGGGAAGATACCCATAACATATTGGTCCCCAATAATCATCCACATAGTTTAGTTATAGTTTTCTTTATCCAAATGCTAAGTGATACAGGGAAAAAACCCATCTGGTCCACTAGCCGTACTAGTACAAATCCGCCCCACCTAGGTACCCGGGCTTCCCCTTTTGTGCTCAATCAATTCCTTCATGAATCATAAATAAATTTTCATATAAAACACCATTACTGGTCAAACAAAACCAATAAATTAGCTATCACATTTTATACCACTTAAAACATGCAACAAAACACTTAGATTTTTCATAAAACAATTTCTCAAAATCTCGTAGTGTTTCGGACACAAAACTCCTTATAAACCTCACATGAATACTATGAGCACATATTTAAGTCTCCAAAACATAAAGGGAATCATACTACATTTTCTTGAAAATACAAAATCATTTTTAGGGCAACCCCATATGGTTCATGAAACGACATCATTGCAAAGTCTCCATTTTTACACAACACAACTCTTAGAATTTCATGTGGTTGACAAACACCATTAAAACCAGATTTTTCAGCAACAAAAACAAGGGACAATAAATAAAAACAGTATTTTTATCCCTATTATAGTTCAATAAAATCAACTAGTTGCTTGTATGGTAGCCCCAATTAAACTAATAAAACATTTCTATGAAAAACCCCCAATTTCACATGAAATTGGCCTTTAGGATTCATTTTAAATACAAACACCACTAAAACTATATTTTTCAGAAATAATAAAATTTAATAAGCATGAAAATACCATAAAAACAGTATCCAAATCACAAAGATTTCAAACACAATGGAATCACCTACAAAAACCAAGAAAACCATTGAATCATTTGTGCGAAAACTCAAACGCACCACTGCCGCACCTCAAGGAAGGTAAACCAGACCTAAAACCAGAATTTTAGACCATGAAACACAAGATAAAACCCTAATTTTTAGACCCTACATCCTGGACATTATGAACCTCAATGATAATGGAAGAAATCCTAAGTAAATTGGATGTAACCCTAAACAAATTGAAAGAAGAAAGGAGGAGAACAACTTACTTAAAATATCTTGTAGAAATCTCCCGCAAAAATACCAGTATATAATTTTAAAAATACTCAAACCTTCAAGGGAAGTTCGAACAAGGATAGTTAGATCATTTAGGAATTTTAATGGGGGAAAAGAGTAATAATCGAAGGAGTTATGAAGCAAACAAATTACCTTTATAAATCTGCCCGAAATTTGAGTTCTTCAGACGATTCGACCTAAGCCGTGATGCAAATGAGCTGAAAAGAGTGTGGGAGGATATTGGACGCGCGGCTGGGTTCAAGGGGCGTGTTTTGGGATTGGAATCACTAAAAAAACCTTAAAAATGAATTAGTTATTAATTAATCAAATTTTATTTTTAAAACTGGAATTGGGATTTCGGGCAGGCCCAATCCCATAAATAAAAACCCATATACACCTTTGTTATGGATTTTCAAAGGCTCTAAATTTTAATTTTGCTTTTAATATATAAGGGGAGAACATTTAGGAGTTGGAATGAGTGAAAAATATTAAAAAATGAATAAGTTATATAATAAAAAAAAATTATTTTTAAATATGGAATTGGCCTCACGGTTCGGCCCAATTCATGAAAACTCACCTATTCTCCATAAAAACTTTGGAAACCCCCCAAAACAAAGCATTAATAGAAATTAAAATAAAAATAAATTTAAAATAAGCTATGTATGTGACAAGACAAAAGCATTTTGTTTTGTCATTTCGTAAAACGTTTAATCATAAAAATTACTTTTGAATAAAAGTAAAAGTCAAGGGGGTTTATACACCGTATAAAAGAAAGTTGTGTATAAAACAAAATACGCTTCAATGAAAGGAGATTGAGATGATGTCCCGTACAAATATGGAATCCTTAGATTAAGGATAAATCAATTACATAATTATGTGCAAAAAATAAAAATACACCCAGTATAAGTTGATATTATGTGTAAAACAATCAGATGTTATCCACACATATTCATAGCTCAACCTAATCAATAAGTAGGGGTTTAACCCAAAGAATTGAAATTTGGATAAGATGTTCCATTAAAGAAATTCAACAGCCTAACGGCGTCATTTTAAAGTTCAGAAAATGATTTGATGAGAGATAAAAAGTTTATCTCATCACTTGGACATAAAATATATAGCAATAAGGATATATAAGAACGTATACCTAAATTTGAATATGTAAATTAAAAGTCCTAACAAAAAATGTCTTTTAAAAAGAGGAGGGTGAAAGGTTCCATTACCAATTTGGGTAACTTTCAAAACATACACCCCAAGAAATAAGGGACATACAATTAAGATGTAAATACCCATAAATTAAAGTATATTACACATAAAATACAATAATGTGCAGTACATACACCACCCAAATGGATATTGGGTCCAATGTAGCACGAATCGCGCAGGAAGAAAAAGTTAGATAAATACTCTTTATGTCGTTGTAATCAATCGAGTCGTATGACCAAAAGATAATAATAACCAAACGAATCACAGAATACCCTGAATATTATGATAATATATATATCAAATGGCGGTACACAATTCTCCACCTGAAATACATAAGGGGCGAACAATGTAAATATCACTAAATTAAAAGTGAGATGAGAAATCCCTTACGAAAATTCGGCAGCCTAACGACGCCACTTAAAACGTCCAAAAAAATGGATTGATGAGATAAAATAAGGTATCTCATCATATGGACATAAAAATTATAGTAATAGGAATATAAAGAACATCCCCCGACATAATAAGGAAGAGCTTAAAATAAGTGACATAAAAGAGAGTACTTAAAAACGAAGAGAGAGGTAGGACCCCTTACGTCGAGTCCAACTTGTCTTGTTCATTTCTTTATATTCATGAATAATAAACTTTGGTCAATTTATAATTTATTGAGGACCTCCTTTAATGTCTATTATTGATTTCATATCAAAAATTATAATGTTATAATAATTAGTTAATTATGTGAGTTCAAATCAGATGTTTTTGTCGATATTCGGTACATGGGTCAAAAATGAACTTGTTTGAAAAGAATTGTCCATTTAGTTATAATTAAATCATATACAGAATAGTATTAATGATTTTAATATCATATATATCCAGTATATATTTATTTTATACTATTCCATAGCATTTGGAGATAAGAAATGAACTGCACCGTTCATGGAGATGGTAATCTGTACGTACGCATGAACGATACTTTCAATTCTATTTCATACATTAATGGAATGAAAATAGAATGATAAAAAGGTATATTATAATTAAATTATAATATAATATATATAATCATTAACTCCAAAATTTATACATCCCACATATGGCATTAACGATTCAAATCATTTTGAGTGGGTGGTAGTCTACACTTCAGAAAATGAAATTATCGTGTTTACCCATTATGAAAACCATAATGGTATGGAATAAATGAAAAATATAGAAGCATAAAGAAAAACATAAACATAATATATATCATATATAAATATTTTTACATCTTATTGGCCACCATGAATGGTGTTAAATGAAGATTGAAAAATCATTATTTCGTGAGGCAGTATTTCGCCATCCACAGAAACAGTATGTTCTTTATCCTTTTGACGGAGGTGTGTGTAAGTGTAGCACGAATAATTCTCATAAAAACATCCTAGTATATTTAATATACTTTTTTTGTTTCAAAATAAATGAATAAAAATAGTTTATAGGGTTTTAGAAGCAAAATAAAACAAAAAAACATAAGAGAAGACATTACCTTTATATCGGGTAACTTTGCTTGGTTTGAACTAAAAGGGTTTCTTGAAGATCTTTTTGCATAAGGTAAGGCTTCTATGATGAAGAGAGAGAGATGTCGAGAGATAAAACATGTAGATTATGTTCTATACAATGGATTTAGAGGTGTGGGTAAGGGGGTAGAGGTGGGGGCCTTTTATAAGAGGGAGGAGGGGCACTCTTGGAATGTTATAAAATGTTACTTTATTATAAAATTATTTTCAAATTTTAAAGGTCCCAAAAAAATAAATTTCTAGGATAAGGTGATAAGGGTTATAAATTCCCCCCATACAATTGGTTTTTTACATGTTTAAGTCTTATATTTTACCTTATCATTTCATTTTATTTAAATCGTTCATTAATGAGGTAATCGTCGCGTCATCATGGTGTCATAAATATTTTTTTTAATGTCTAAAAATTATAATAAAATTACCATGATGTAGAAAATATTTTTATCTTCTAATAAATATTTATAGTCAAAAATATAACTTATATAACCCCATGTAAAAATTGTTTTATTAAAATAATTCATGTTTGTGACATTTTTTTTAACTTTAAATAAGAAGTTATTAATGTCATTTTCTCACCCAAGTGGATCCATAGGGTCCCCAAGTTGACCCATGGATTGTATTGGTCGGCCATGACTCATCCAATAAGTGTAGGACAGGTGTCAAGGTAATTTCATATTATTAAAACATTATTTTTACCTTAAATTACACTAATTACCTCTAATTGTGATTAATAAAACTCAAAAGTTACTATTCACCAAAAATTATATTAATCCTGTTGAAAAAAATTTTAATTCCTAATGACAAACATGTATATCAGATTTTTTATATTCAATTCACAGAAGTTTTAAAATTTCATTTAAACGAAAAATTATTTTTTAACTAAGACTTAGTGGTTTCACTATTCATCAAAAATTGATGTTTTTCAGAAAAATACCTAAAAATCACCCTACGCTATACATGATATTCCAAATTCAAAAATGATGTCCGTTTTACCAAATTCAGAACATAAAAGTTGCATTAATTAATTTCGTAATTAATTCCCGTTGTAAAAACAAATAGCGTGTTTTTAAGAAACAATATCTATCAAAAGATTGACACTTGTTTATGTCCAATTTCAAAGTGAAATCAATTCCAATGACCACCATTGGATTAAATGGTAAAAATATATTTTATCTAAACTTTAAACCCAGTTAAAAATATAATCTAACAATATAAATAAATTATACTAAAATGAGTTTTTGAATTAAAATACAGAATTTTCACTATTCATTAAAAAATGAACTTTATCGGAAAAATAACAAAAATTCACAAAAAGTAAATTTTGATGTCCAGATTCTAAAAAAACGATTTTAATTGTTCCAATAGAAGGTATAAGATTGACCAAAACTATATTTAATGAGGGTTCTCCATCAAAAGGCGATAAATCGACCTTTTAGTGAATATTAGATTATTTACGCTTAAAATTGGATTAATTCGCATTTTAAGCCTCTAACATTTATTGGATAAAAGAAAAAATAATTACAAACATATATAATCATTTTTTAGTTAGTCATATTCATTCCCTCCACTACAAGGGCTAGGCTTTAACTATCATTTAAAATAATATTATTTTATTATTAGTGTGCAACGTAAGATTTCAAAGAAACTCGTTTTTGCGTATTGGGTACGCCATCAAGCATAGCATTCCCTTTAATGTAATATTAAAAAAATTCACAAATATTGATAAATATGAAAATTCCATATTATTTATTTACCTAGGATGTTACAAACATAATCAAACTCATATTTTTCCATTTTCTAAGGATACCTTGATGTGTATTATGAATAATATGAAAATAAATCATAAGGAGAAAAATATTTTTCTCTATGAAACTAATCTGTTAGATTTTATGTCTTAAAATTTAATGTGATATTCAAATATGTATATAGTTTCTTAAGGATACAGAATTATTTTGTCTTTTGAGATGTGTTTCTATATATCTAGTTCTAATTTAATAATGTTCCCACCAACTCTAAGATGCTTGATTTTTGGTCTCTAAATGAGTTACCCATATGAAGTATTTATCATACCATTATTCATGATGATAAAATATGATTCTACCATTATAGAAGAAAGGATATACCATTATATAACTCATAAAAGATTTTTATTATTGTTAAATAATCATATTTAAAACCATATTACCCTTACAAATGGAATGAAATTTTATATATCCTTTATGAAATACTTAAAGATTTCATTTTTTCCAATATAAATTCATGTAAAATTATACATTACTTGGTATGAAAATATTATTCTGTCATTAAAACATTATTTTCAAAATTTTAAGATTCTTTAATTTCTAAATATTTGTATTTTGGTGATTAATTTTTTATAATAATTTTATAAATATGTATTAATTATATTGGACAATTCAAAATTTCATTCAATGTTTTTTAATCCATTTATATTAATCCTATATATAATATTAATTTCACTTATGGAATTTCTCCATGAAACTAAAAAAATTTGATGCAATTATTTGTTATTGTTTTTTATGTTTTTAATTATTATAAATTTATATTAGATAGTAGAAACATCATTGAAACTTAATTTATTATATTATAATATTTTTATATTAAAATATTAATTTCATTTTATATATAAACAATAATAATATATGTTTTAAAAAAAATTAAATTAAATTTATTACGTGATATTCATGGTTTTCTCTTTAAAAATTAAGAAGGGAATTTTTTATTCTAAAAATGATTTCAATTTAGTATAAAGTGTTATTTATTATTTGGTTATTGAACTATATTTTTTTTATTATATATATTTTTATATCTCTTTCCCTCTTAAATAATTTGGTATATTTTATTTTTAAATTGATTTTTGTAACCAATGGTTATGCTATATTGATATTTGAACTTATTTATAGATATGTGAGCAGAAAAATAGAGCTAGATATTCCTAAATATATTGATAATGTTATGTTGTCACATATCATCTTCTCTAAACCATTATGTATTAATATTTATTGGTTATTTTTTTGGATATTGTCATGTATTTATATATTATGAATGAGTGAACAATTATTAATTCACTATATAATCAATTTAGAAATATGCATAAGCTTCTTCGACCACTACTGACAAAACTATATGAGCTGATATACATCTCAACAACAAATACACGTGATAAATTTTTACATATTATGTCAATTTCATCGTGGTTTCTTATTTATATTACAATACCTTATATCTTCCACACATTCTCAAGAATTATATATACTCATTTTTCATAAAAAAAGAATTCTTTTTTGTTTGAGTTGCGACTCATAGATTCTAAGAACATGAAAATTTTGATTTTGAATCCTGTATCCTAATATCTTTATTTTAATTTTGTTGTGACTTCTCATAAAATAGTCTAGAGTTTATATATATATAAAAGAAAATATCAAATGGAATTTTGTTATGATTTTGATTGAAATATCATGTTAGTGAACAAGGTATCCCTCACAAAATATAGTGGCACAAGAGTATTGTAGTTCATATTTGGAATGAAATATAATAAAAATGCCCTATTTAAATTTATACTATTTTCCACTATTAATTAACATTAAATAATTACTATTAAATTTAATTTTGATAATTAATTCCACCTTTTAATTTTATAAGTTAGTATATTAACCGCCATTGTAGACCATATTCTGTCTCCCAATATTTCATTTAAATTGGTATCAAAGGATAGTCATTATTATAGATATATTAGATATATTGTTTCTTTTTCTAATTCTAAACTCCTTATATGAAGAATCTATTACTCCTAGATATAAATTCTGTTGTTTATATTTTATTGAGATTTCATTTTATTAAACCACATATATTTACTGAAATATCTATATGATGGAAGGAATAAACATAAATTATATATGGATTCCTCATGAACTACCAAAAAAAGATTGAAACTAATTTAGTAACTGGAATTTCAAAATGGATGAATTGTTGATGAATTTAAGCATTGAATATTATTCAGTAATTATAAAACCATTAAAAATACCAGAATATGTCTTGGGTACAGTTGTAAGAAATATGTGACTAGATATGTTTAAAAATAAAATGTAGTGAATATTTTACATTTTGTTACTAATGGAATTATATTTATTCATTCATCCAAATATAAGATAGTTCTTGAGATCATGAACACTCTAAAAGTTAATCACCATGGATAATTTAATTGTATTTGAACAAAACATGTACTATATTGAGTAGAATACAAGGATTTCATGATGGGTAATGATGAATGTGCTAATAAAATGTTCCACAGATTCACATCAATTTTCAGTATAATGAGTTCCATTATAGAATATTTAAAAAACCACATAATTGATAATGGGGTCTTAATAGCGATACTCAAGAAATGGTATGTTAATTTGATTACAATTTATAAGTGTATGAATTTCAATAAAGACATATTGTATGAACTCATTAGGTAACATATAAAATATTTACATGAGTTAAGGAAAATTTTGGAATACAAGTCATCAAACAATAAATGATTTTATTTCTAATCACATATAAATTTTTGTTCTAACTCTTACACATTAGAGTAAAAGGAATGTTAAAAAACAAATTTAGTATATTTGAAAACGTATTAATAATTGGAATATAACAACTTGAAATGTAAAGAAGATAACTATAAATGATTTGAGGGATTAAAAAGGAAATAATGATGACTTGTGTAATTATAATAGTATTTAATAGCTAATCTGGTATGATTATAGAATCAAAGGACACATCAAATTAGATTTTAAATAATTAAACCATAATGTAATTAATGATAAATAACACCATTATTTATGTGGGTATTCTAGATAGAGATATATAGGGAAATCATATTCTAGTAATGAACATCAGACTAATTTTTTTTCATATTTTGTATGGAGAGAAACAAAAAAGAATATAATAATTATTTTGTTTCATCATATCATTCTGGTTATGATTGTTATATGTATGAGGATTTATATGAGTAGAATGAGAATTATTAAAAGGAATATTTAAGGGTTATAGATTTATATAAACATTATATGTAGAGAATGTGAAGCTTACTAAGTAAATTTGGGACATTAGTGGAAACAAATAATAATTTATAAAATAATAAATTTTTTAAAATTAATATCTTTATAATGATGTGAAAATTTATCAAAATTAAAAATTATTATTTAAATAAAAATTTAATATATAAGAAGGTTTACATCACATTAAAAAAATTATGATCTTTTAATATTTTTATTTTATTAAAATGGATAACGATGGTATCTTAATGTACATTTATGTTTAAAAATATATATCTATGTTTGTTCAATGTAAATAAAAATTTGATAACATTATATCCATAGTAACGTCAAATAAGTATAATGAAAATTATAAAAAAAAATAATGATTCATAAAATGTTCACAAAATATTTGATTATATGATCAAAATTAGTTATATAAAATGTTTCTTGCATTAAATGTGTTATAAAAGGCTATTATACTAGTGAGTGTTTTTTTACTGTCCAAAAATTTTCTATTTATGTGATGAATTGTATTTCAATAAAATTTAACACCACTATTTTCATTGAATACATGTTTATAATAATTTTGGGTTTATATTAAGGCATATAATAACTTGATTGCACAGATAACAGATTTGGTGCCAAAAGGGTTTTCTACTTAGTCAAAAAATTTATAATAGTATATAAGAATGTCAAAGATTAATGGTACATTTATTGAGGATTATATATAGTTATTAATAATAATATCTCAATGTTTTTATCATATATTCATTGTGATGGAAGCTATGTAGAATTCAATGATAAATAAAAAAAGGAAAGGTTAATGGATTTGGTGAAGTAGGTATTTTTAATACTGTATTGATATCAATATTTTTAAATATTTTTTTTAAAACATAAAATTTTAAATACTTAAAAAAAATATAATTAGTGTTAATTTGATTATAATAAATTTTTAGTTTCAAAAATTCATACGTTATATTTTATAAATGTAAAGATTAAATTATTTGTTCTAATGATTTCTCATAATTAAGTCACATGAATGTGAATATTTTAAATTTAATTAAAATAAAAGTTATAATATATCAACAAAGGATAGGAAATGGGAAAATTAAAATTTTAAAAAATTATAAATAAGGATATGTGTAGGAAATCCCTAATGAGAACATTAGTAATACTCTTACACGTGATTTTAATTTAGGACTCAAAAACATATAATTATTTTCAAATTTATTATATGTCCATTAATAACTATATTTTTAGAACATATTCACGTAATTTTTTATTCTGAAGGATGTTTCTAGTATATGTGGTAGTTATTGGTTTTGTGATTTTTTTTGATTTTAGTAGATTTACGTTGAATTATATTATGTAAACAAAGTGAATATTTTTATTGATGTATTTTCTATTTATGATGGTACATCATAAAAAAATTATATAACTACGTATATTAGTAGTGATAATGACTGAGAAATTATTAATTTTTAATTTTATGTTTTTTTATTTAAATGGTTATTTAAAAAATTATTATCTTCATTTGAACCCATATAAATAGTGGTTAAAATGGAAAAATATAACTATTATTGAAATTGATAGAACTATGTTAAATTAATATAGTTTACATATATATTATTGGATTAAATCATTTAATACAATATTTTATAATTTAAATATAGTTTTAATTTCTCCATTTTAATGAATATCCCTTATGAGTTCTTTAATGCTAATTGATCCTATGTTGGTTTTTCAATGTTTTATGTGTATTGTTTATTATTTTCAAAATATATATCAAATAAATAAAATTCTTTTAAAAATTATTAGGTAATTTATTATTCTTATTATAATAAAAGTAATTTTTTTCATGATTATAATAATTAAATTTTGGATTTATAATATTATGTTCATATTAAAATTTTGGACGGTTTTATAGAGAATTTGTTTTTCGATGATAGTAAATAATATTTTAATTATTTGAAATTTTTGATGAAAATAAATAAGAATATGAAATTATTTAGGTGGTTATTAATCCTTAAAAATTTGTTCTTATGT
Source organism: Viscum album (assembly GCA_963277665.1). NCBI lineage: Eukaryota > Viridiplantae > Streptophyta > Magnoliopsida > Santalales > Viscaceae > Viscum > Viscum album. The sequence continues at coordinate 1,444,501,703 of OY728165.1, read as the reverse complement.
CTTATAAGGATGATAAATTCTGCCCTGTTTGTAATTCGATTGGTGGAGTTGACTCTGGTAGTAAGACTGGATGTTCTGCTTTAATTTTTAATGAAAACATTTATTTTCTTTCAAAAAAATTTCATAATGAGGTTTTTTATGCTTTCAAATATGTTTATTTAGAAATTTTTATGGAAGATGAAATTAATTAATTTTCTAGAAATAATTTTTTGGAATTATTTGAACCCCCTATAAATAAGAATTTTGTTGGAACTAAATGAATTTTTAGAAATAAAATGGATCAAATAAGAAAAATTGATAATGATAAACCTAGTCTTGTTTCGTAGAGATATTTTCTAGAAAAATAATTAGAATTTTATATATTTTTTGATCCTATCTCTCAGATTAAAGAATTTAGAGAATTGTTGGTTGTTTAAAATTTTAATTTTTTTAAGTTAATTTAAACTAATTTTAATAATTATATTTTAAATTATATTATATATCATGATGATTAGGTCTCATAACCCCAAAGTATTAAGAAGAATATTTTTTTATATTATAAAATTATTTAAATGGTTCTAAAAGTAACCACAATCCTTGTATGATTGAAATATAGTCATTTTATTGAACATTTATTTTAATAAAGGTAATGATTAGCTAACATTGTATATTTAACAGATTTCAAATGACATTATACTTCATAAAACATATGTTCATGTTATTTTTTTGATATCCAAATGATCTAATTAATAAATTATTATCTAATTTAATGTTTAGTGAATATCATATGATTATAAATGGCGAACTCAAATTATTCTCATTGTATAAAATTAATGAAACAAATGATGATATATTTTATTATTATTATTAATAATTTTTTATATATTTTGTTATAGAATTTTTTCATGAATCTTATATTATTATAGGAAAAATTATTTCAATTTTTCTAATGTATCTCACATTAATTTTGGAGGTTTCACATATGATATAGAAAACACCATATGTATGTGTGACTAAAATAGAAAAATGTTATATTCCTATTTTTTAGGGGAACAAAATTATTTTTCTTTTTTAATGATTGAATTTGAATATATTTTTCATGCGCCATTTTTTCTAATAACTGTGGATTAAAAAATTCACCTTAGATTTTATGAAATGTGTTTCATCATATACCTTTTAATTAAAATAATTATTTATCTATTTCAATTTCATTAAAACCTATCAAAACATGATGAAAGTATGCATATTAGAATTATAATTATTTTTATATTAGAATATGTTAATAAATGTGTAATAATATTATAATATGTTCTATATGAAGATCAACATTATTTCAAATTTACTCAGATATATGATATCATTAAATTTCATAATACAAAATTTAAATTAAAAGATAGGAAGTTTAGATTTAAATTAAAATTAAAATTTTATTTAGGGGGAATTTTAATTGTTCTTAAAATGAAAAATAATTTATTTTATAAATATAATTTTTGGATTATATTAACTCTTCTTGATAATGTAAAAAGACGGAGAATTTTTTTTTATATTTCTTTGTTTTTTAATTTCCAAAAATGGGGATATTGATTGTGTTGTGAATTTTTTTTCTGATATTTGATTTTTTATATTTCGTGTTATGTATAATATAAATTCCACTATATTTTATTATAATCATTTTAATTTTTATTATTATTTATTATTCATTTAATATATTATTTACCCATCATATTTCATGTTTAACAATTCTTATGAGGTATTTTACTTACCCTGACACATGTATTGATTTTTTCAATACATAAATAAATTATATAGATATTATTTTACCCTCGCGTGTCCCTTTTTAAATTATTTTTTATGATTATGTTACTCATTTTCTACCATACCAAAATTATTTAAATTTTTTTAATACTCTTACAATATATATTTATTTTTTTATTTACCTTTTCTCAATGATACATGACTACATACAACCATTACTTAGAATCTTATCGTACCTTTAAATATAATATATGGAATATTCTTAAACATATTTAGTGTATTCATTTTCTATTACGGGTGCTTTATAATGAGAAGAATACCTTTAAATAGCTTATATATGTTTCCTCTTACTTTTATGAGCCTCTCCTATTAGACTTACATAGTGTATAGAAAATTTTATTAACCACTATATACTCTTTAGCATACCTTGACACTAGAATTTGAATATTTTGTATACATGCAGGGATTTGTGGATATACATTGACAGAACTCAAATAATGTTATTGTTAATATTACACAATCATATATCAAACATTTTTAACATTTCTCATGGTATAGAAATTTTGATTCACCAGAAATGAATATGTTAAAATTTCATTTTTCTTTATTCATACAAAGAATTACCCTTATCTGGGTATGAAAGATCAACTATTTTATAGTACTATGTTTTCGTGGTTTCTATGGTAATTTTTTTTTCAAGTTTTATTAGTTTTAATACAATGATTATGATTTTATTAATTATTATAAATTATTTAAAATAAATTTAATGCATTTTAAATTTTTTTGAACATATTTTTATTAATATTATGGTTTTTGATTATTTCAGGAATGATATTTAAGAATGATATTCATAAAAATAAATTTAATTATTTGGTGTGGATTTAATTCTTTTTAAGGTTATAAATCCATATGAGATGAGAAAAAACACACTCAAACTATTTTTTATAGTTATCAAAACAATGATGATCAATTTTGAAATTCTATAAATCTATAAGTGTATATTTATTAGGTTTCGAAATTTTGAATTTTAATGAATGTTGTTTTGTGATTTTCAATGGATTATCATAAAAATATTAAAATAAATTTGTTGAAGTACTCAAAAAATAAATTCTAATTAGTTTGATTTATTCATTATTTATTTAATTTTGAATGGCAGTTTTTTAATTATAATTTATCTTTATATATCTCTCTAATAATTAAGTATCTCTTATTTTGAGTTTTAATAATATAGAAAATGGATGTGGTATTTTTTATTTTATTTATATTTTAATAAGTTAAATAAATTTTTTGGAGGTATCCATACTAAACATTACAAATACTGTTAAAGTGTTATAACTTGTATTTTAATCAACATGAACAAAAAAAAGTTGAAGAGTTGAGTGATATTGTGTCGTAGTGTGATTTTTTTTTGAAATAAAATATTCATATTTTATAATTTTTCTAAATAACCCTGCTTAATATACTTTTAATAATATTTAATTTAAGAAATAATCATGAAAATGTTGCAATTGTTCTCTTGTTTAACTTTTATCTAAAATGTACTTATTTCCTGATTTTATAAAACTACGTCTCATCTCTCAAACATTCTGTCAATTTATGATAATGATCATTTATACAAATGAATATAATTTCATCAGGTTATGAATAAAAAATTATAGTATCTATATCATTTATTTTCTCACTCTCATATTATAATTTTAGTGATGTAATTAGGTTGTGTCACCAATATAAAATCTAGTTTTATCGATTATTAATACAATTGGAAAATAATTTTTTTTTGTTTTGTTTTTATTACACATTAGAAATATATTTTTAGAACACTACATCTATTATATATTATATTTGTAAATAATTAAAGTAAATCCAATTTGTATTGAACTAGTATAAAAATTATAAGTGTTCATTTATTTGATTTTATAATTCTATATAAAATTTTGAATTATCTTTGATAAGTAATAATGATATTTTGTGGATCTTGTTAAAATAATAATATTGTTTATCCACCCCCTTTTGACCAACATTCATCACAATATCAAACAATAGAAGATAAAAAAACAAAATTATATATTAATAACCATTAAGGACTATAGCAACTTACAATTAATATGTATCTTTTAAGTGAGAATTTAACCTCAAAAAATTTCATTTCCATAAATAAAATATCTATAAGTGTCCATTATATAAATAATTCATACTCAAAACCAATATCATATGATTCATTATTATTGTCACTTATTAGAGCCTCTTCTTAATTACCTCATGACCCCACAAACAATAATCACTATCTAAATTCATCAGCATTTTGTATTTTACAGTTAATAAATGAATAAAAAACATAATGAGATCAGTAAAAACTAGTTTTTTATATAGTGGTGGAATAGACATGGGGAATCCCTAGAATCTCCGAACCATTTCCAACACACATAATTCACAGTAAAGATGATCTTTCCAAGCCTGATACAGTCCCTAGGAATCCCTAAATTCAAGAACCCAAAACTGTGGAAACAATCATTCATTTCACATAGTAAGGTTGATTAAATAGTTAAATATATATGAGAGTACATTCAGTGTTATCACAGAATATTATACATTATATCATGTATGGGTTCAATTTTGTAACACTAAAATCCAAAAATCATCCAAAATGATATATAAATAGGGTTATATAAAATAAACAATACAAAAGTTGAAATACATATAGAGTGAGAGTGATTGAAACTATATTTTAAAATATCATTTTAATGTGTTATTTTATTAGAAAAAATAATTATTTCTTTAGAAAACATTATTTAGGTGAAAAAAATGAATGTGATAGAGGGTAAATTGGGAGGTAGAGGGGGCTTGGGGATGTTGGAAGAGAAGTCAGCAGGGTTGGATATTCCCCCATTCTAAGAAAATGAAAAACATATTTTTTAATGAATATGTTCATATTTTAATTTCTATGGGGGGAATCGTGTAATTATCCAATATTGTAGATTCATTATGGTGAGATTATAATCATAATACAATAATGTGCACTTCACGGGGAGAATACAGATGATGAGATCAGATGTTCTGGGGTACAAACCCCATTGTATTTGGCCATAAAACATTTAATAAATTACTATTTAAGGAATATATCCCAATGGTTCTGGTGTTACAATCTACGTTTTATTTAATTTAATGTATGCCCATCGGGTTACAATAGGATACATACCCTTTGAGATACTCTCATTGAGAAACACATGGGATGTGGTCTGATGTACCATCTCTAGTCGAACTACTAACCTATCACCAGGATGATCCCAATTATCATTTATAAAATTCACTTATAAAATATTAAAAAACCTGATCATTTGTCAAAATTATAATATATATATATATACCTCAAAATTCCATTTCATGCCCATATTTTCCATCACCCCTTATATAGAACACAAGGTATAAAATTACTATGATTTTACTATCCTATTAATACGTGGGTCACATAACTCTTTTTGAATTAACTTTATTATTTTATCTTTATCTCAAAGAATTTTATCGGTGATATTTTCATACATAACTATTAGGGAATAACATTTATCATGATTATTCCATAAATTCAATAATTAAAATTATATACCTTATGTAATATAACATGCGATAAAATTATGTTCCTTTTATATCATTCATAAAAGTATGTAATGATTGTAGTTATAATGACAAAGAAACATATAATGGCATATAAAACATATAGTGTTTATATTGGTTTCTAAATCCACATGATCTATACTCATTGGCATTAGAATCTGTGAACATAATATGAAAGAGTATAAATGACTAAGAATTTGAAAATCATTATAGTAATAAATTTTTCAAATCCTATAATACCAACGTGCCAATACTATGAGGGTTAGTTTTATATTTATATGATCAAAAAATATTTTTTATAATTATATTGATAAAAAATAGTAACCTATTGACGCAATAATAACAACTAGGATATTATAACAGAGTGGATTGAAATGGAAGGATAAAATGAGATTGTAAAAAAATTAACACATCATTGCATATAAATATTATAGTAATAGAATATGATATTTAAATTTTTTATGATGCATTAGATATTATAAAAGGATGAATGGTAAAAAAGAATAAATGTTATATGATCTATTGGAATATTAGTATTACAACAATGACACTCATTGTTATAAAATGAATCATTTATTTTATGTAAAATAATGTGCTATATTGGAGGATATAATTTGAAACAATAGTTCCTTTCATTAAATTTCACTATGGAAAATATAACTATGAGGAATACAAAATATTACATAAACCCTATAACCAATTACCATCTAATATATACTGGAACACAACCATACTTCCTTACATTATTCAAATGATATATCTATGTCATCATGAAATGAAAAATATTATAAAATAATTATGTTTTCAAACATTTTTTCCAATTAGCTATCATAGTATAAAGAAAAACGAAAATTACAAAATATTTCATGTTAAATGAAAATTAAAGAAAATATCAAGAACAAAATAATATTCCTTATTATAATATAATAGAATACTTAACATTTAATCACATACATCATTGAATAATTTATTCATTGTTAAGAAATAATAAATAAAGTGATCATTTTCCCCTCCATATTATATTTCCTTAATAGATTTCTATATTGGTATTTTACAATTTGCATTCATTTAAAGACTATAATAAACTTAATTAAAATATACGATATAATAATATATGATATAATTTGTTTTCCCATATAATATTATTTCCACTATGAATATTTTATATTGGAAAAATGTGTCCTAATACACATCAGTTCATATGTATGTACTCATAATATATAGAATCCAATATAATTATAATTTTTTCCACTTTAATAACCATTATTAACATTCAACACATTTATGAAATTTATTTTTTATTATTATTGAATAATCAACCCATATTCAACTGTTTCTATTACTATCAACCATAAATAGATATTAATTATCATGATAATTTATTTTTTAATATAATGTTTTATAGAACATGTTATTAAAACATTCTAATATATTAATATATTAATCTTAAAAAAATTAATAAAAAAATAGGCCACCACCACGTATGATGATAAAATATTAGATTTATAAAAAAACCAAAATAATTACTCAATTTGTAGAATCATAAATTTAAAAAAAATTATAAAATTAAAAAATTTATTAAAAAATATTACTTTTCCAATATTCAACATATTTTCATAAAAAAATTACCCAAGTTAAAAAAATATCATGATAAGATCATTTATAATTTGTAATTCAAAAAACCTAATCATTTTAGATAATATTTTTACAAACTGTCCTCAGTTAAAAATACAAGCTACCCAAGGTGGTCCACCACAGGGTTTGATATAGAAAATAAAAACATACCTCACATAAAACTAAAGAAACGTAAAAGTATAATGTGGAAGAAATAAATACCTATCCACAAGGAATAAAATGTATAACCATAATGGAAAAACCTAAATAAAAAAAATAAAACTAATCAACTCTCCATATAAACCATTGTCACAACCAATTTATCATGCAAATGAAGGTGAAAAAAACCCAGAGAACCTAGAATGCTACATGATACTCTTCACATTAACTATATAATCAAAGAGTCTACAATCATGCAATTAAATAACCAGGGAGTCATCATGTAACCCAATATGATATCTCCAAATAATTTATACAAGTTTCAATATCATGATTTCACTTGTTCTATATTTAAAAAAAATGTTTAGTTTAATAAAAAAATTCATAATATGTTTCATTTTAAAACATTCCAATTTTTCTTTAAATGAAAACCAAAATAACCAAATCCAATAATATTTTAGGTATAAATGAATAAAATTTAAAATAAACAAGTGAGAAAATGTCATTGAAATAAACCATCATGATATAAAATAGGAATAAAAGAAAAAGAACACCATTTGGGCTCCCATCTATGAGACAACAAATTAAACAATTTAGAAGGAAAATATAGGAACATGCTAGTTCCAACTTATATCAAGCCCTACCATAGTATATCTATCAACACATGTAACCCAAAGGGGTTCCACGTGCACTAAGGTTACCCATTTAATTTTCATAATTCACCCATGGTTCCAAAGTAGAAAGAATACTTACTAGGGATATGCAATGTAACAATCACAAAATTCAAAAACCAACTATAGTGATCCGTAAAGTTGGATATTTCCATAATGATTCCAAATTAACTGTAGAGATTGAGAGGGAAGAATTTATATTGAATGAAAAAAATTCTCAAGTGTTAATTACATTTCAATCAAATTGTCTCAATTAATCCATGCCATGAATCCCTTTCACCGCATGAAACTTGATGAATTATAATTATAAGAAAAATATGTGTCGACTTGGATTAAATTATACCAGAATATAATTTTCCATGTAATGAAATAATTTATTATCCTATACTACTTTCACAACCTATATTAGACTCAAAAAATATAATATATAAAATATTCACATCACTTAACCCACACAAGAAGTGAATTTTTCTAGTTGTTAGTTCTCTAACATCTTTTCTTCTGAAAACCTTGAATCCAAAAAAATATGTATTTTCATCCAATGGATCTCCCTCTAAATCAATTTAACCAATTATACATGTATTGAATTAATGTTATAAACATACATCACCTGAAATTAGAGCGTTTTACCAAAAAAAAATCTCTAATCCAAAGAAGCTTATAATGCACCCCAAAAAAGGGAATAAAAAAACCTAAAAAAGGTAGTGGGGGTATTTTCATTACTCAACCATAAATGTTTCAGTCTTCATAAACATTCAGTGATCTAGGCCTCACAAAATGTGAAGATCATTGTTGCCTCATCAACAATTACGAATACCACATCAAATGAATATGTCGACCACACTACCATAGTACACAAACAAATGGAATCATTTTACCATTTAGTATCTCTTCTTGGAAATCCATATTCTGAACAAATTTTCACATCCATAGTGATAATTTTGAAAATATTTACATCCTCCTATTCAATCACATTAGATGGACTTGATCAATTCCTTGTCATTTTGGAAACATGAAACTTGTCATGGATGAAATTAAAACAAGATGTTATGTCAACAGAAATGAAACATTTACCACACATCCAATGATCTCATCAGGGTCCAAAATCCTTGGTTCCAGCATACACTTCAATCAATGTCGTCAATGTTCCAAGTGACATAGAACTCTATGAAATACACATCCACCAATTTTAAACTCCAGTAGCATATGAAAACATTTCTTAGAAAATTATTGATGACTATGTGTGGTGATCAATCTCTTGTGGATTACCAACACTCCCCTCTTTTATATTTTGAACCAGATTCAGCCCAACCGTGGACCTATATCCCAACCATGGCCATCAAAATAGTGATCTTTATGGTATTCCATAATGATACCAAAAGTGTTACATTTATATCAACATCTAATAATTATTATTGTAGGAAAAATCAACTAAATGAAAATGATTTTCAACAGAATCACTAAAATAAAGAACATAATACCATAATATTTCCACAATTACATGGATAACAATCTATATATTTCCTTCTATATACTGATGGTAGTCCATGCTTAATTTTAAATTGGATCCAAACTCCACCTAGTATCCTTTCCATAACCTAGATGTCAAACATAAGTCCCTATTAGAAATAACCACATAGGGAAGCCCATGATGTCTCCCAATCCCTTAGACATACTACTACAAATTTTGTTCCCCTTTCATCATCTCCATTATATAGAGGAAATTTTCTCACTTCATTTTTCCATCAATGATCGCACAAATCACATCCACCCCATTAGGATTCCATAGTAAAACGATGCTGCAATCAATGGGAATTTTATCCCACTTCCATACCAGAATGGGTATGGAATTCCCAAACATGAATATCTATAATGATTTATATTAATTATTTGAAAATTAATTCATTGTGATACAAAATCCACAATCAGCTATATAATCCCCAACAAAAAAATAATGAATTCTTATGTATTGACACATACTAGTAGTGCCTAGGTGTGTGGACAATCAATAATGGCGTCCACTATCCATAAAATTAAGGATCTGTCAAAAATATACAACCAAACAATCATATAAAAAATAAGTTCCACTTTAAGACTGACACCACTCACCTGAGATGTCTTCATTATAAATAATCATCAAAATCCCTAAAACTATTGGATAAACATCTTCTCAAGATGAATCGACTCAAAAAAAATGGGTCTACCCTCATAAATATTAGATATAAACAACCCATTTATTCTTCCTTTTCCTATATAATATCAATAAATAACTCATATAAGGACATTCCTATATGTATTCCTTTTCTACTTATTTCAGTTATTTACCACTCATCCAATAAACATCAATTTCCTCTTTTAACAAGATTATGAAATGTCTCAATCAATATTATTGAGATATTTGACCCATCATCTATGTCTCAATTATATATCCCTATGAGATAAAATATATCTTAGGATCTTATGATTATAATATGGCTTAAACTATTCCCCCAAGATATTGTGATGACACATTTTGAGTTCTTTAATAAATTATACCAACTTAACATTATGGAAGAGGTAGTTCATCTCATGAGGGAATAATTGGTGAGAGATGTAGGATACCACGTGTATCACATGTAACAAGAAAAACTCCATACATATTCATTGAAAATTAAAAAACACTTCATAACAAAATCATTTTTCTAGAAGAATCAAAATAGGAGACTAATTTAATATGAACTTATCTTCCTCAAATTGTCTTTGAAATTTTTTGTTCCTCTCATATTTTACACCCTCACTGGTAAAATATGTCATTGTAGATTCTATTTTTAACAATTCTCAAAAAAACAATCTATGACAACAAACCTTCCCCCACTATATTTTGATTTCAAACATAGTTCTGGGCTACTCCTTGGCCATAAATTCATGTATCTTTTCACGATACACAATGATATCCATCTCAAATTTAACATTCCCAAAATGAATTATTTTTTATTCCAAATACCAGATTTTAAAATATTATCATATATGTAATGCTCCATGAAAGTTATTTGGAATATACCCCAATGGACCATATCAAATTTCCCTAATATAGGGAAAAAAGAAATATCGTCAAATAAATCCATAATAGAAAATGAAAAAAACTAACGAAAGATCCAATTCCTAAATTCCATTAACAAAATAATAGAAGTAGCTAGTTTTAATGGCAAAACCTAATATTCAATTTTACTATATTGGATCCCAAACTCTATCATAGTTATATCGTATTCTTTTACAATCAACTATTAGCACCCTAACCTCAAGTAAATATTGGAATACCGATGATCCCCTTCAAGATGACCAAATACAACATCAATCATGGTAAATGTTTATTTGTTCTTATTTTTCAACTAATTTTACATACGATATTCTATAAAAAATATGAGGCTCAAATTTTTCTTCATGTAATAAAGGATGCAGAATTCCTATTATGAGACCCTAAAAATGAATATATCCTTTATCCTTGAGATATTTATGATGGACCATATGTTTTACCAACTCACTATGCAATATATGGTAAGATTTTATACAAAAAGAAATAATAGTTGGTAGGAAGTCTATTAAAACTCAACATTTATATTGGAGTTAGAATAGAATAATAATCTGAATAGACTATTTGTTATGAAGACCCAACCATAGGTAGCTATCTTCTCAAATAATGGTTAATAATATCAAGAAAAATCAATAACAACTGTAATGATGTTACCCGAGCATAAGGAACAACAAGCCCCTCATTTCCCGATATAGATTCCCACCAACACAGAAAAGTATGAGTAACCACATCAATAGATATGAACTAAAAAAAATAGTGATAAAAACATATCTAGGACATTACACTTATCATTCAGTCCATTTTAATAATCATTTGAAGTCGTGATGATCAGAAAATAAGAATTCCTATTACACCTCAAGGTCTTATATCATCACCTCATATGTTGAGAACCTAGTAACTTATTATTACCTCTTTCTAAATGGTGAAAAAATGTACATAGAAAACATAAGATCCAAATGAAAACCCAATATATGAATTATATTTGATGGTATAATAGACTGAGTAGTACTAGTTTCAAATAAATACTGAACTATAAAAGTAGAAATGAGCACTTTATATATAAACATGGATGGACCTTCTTATATTCCTCATGTGAATACTCCACCACATTATGGATTTGGGTCTCATCTCATCCTTGATGTATCATAGCCACCTAAAAATACTCTATTTATTGAGGATAAAACTCATAACCCCTGGAAGCAGTGGTATGATCTTGTGAATCATTTATGAAAGTTGATAGAGCCTAAGTTGTTCTGACATCTAATCCAAAAAATTATTCTGGTTGAAAGATTGTTCATAATAATGAAATTTTTTTAGTGAAATCCATAAAATTATAATTTTTTTGACTAATACTTTCACACTGCGAGAAAAAAACCTTATGTTGTCTAGGAAAAACCCTCCAAACTCAACCTAAATAAAAATAGCACACCTTGTGATTTTTTTGGATAGAAGATACATCATAGAAAATGATGATACCAACTAAAGCTCATAAAAACATAAGTTTCCAAATCATTAATCATATGAAAATTATCCATTATTTACTATCTCCTCAATTTTCTAAAGGATCCTGATAATTATTATCGATAAAAGATCAGCCCTAAAACCCACACACCCCCTATCATCTATGGTTGTGTGGCGTCGTCCAGCAATAATGGTGCACCTCACCTCACCTGGTTTCTCTCTCACCTCCCAGTCTGGTATTTTTTTCTCCCTTATTTCATGGTTCTTTTTGAAATAACCCGGATCTTTGATTCAGGTATGTTTTTCCTTTTCTGTTCATTTTTGAGAAAAACAGGAAGATCTGTAAATTTTCAGAGTACAGGACGTTTACTTTTTAAGCATACGCTGTGTACCTTGTATCCACATGAGGTCATGTGTTGGCTATGTCCAGGCCACACACACGGTGTGTAGGGGAGATGTGGAGGCTGCTTAAAGTAGAGTACGGAAAGGCTAAGTACAAGTCGTGTACCCCAGAAGTTCATGCCATGTACTTTATTTTCATTAAATGGACCAGGGTCACGCCTAATCAACAGAAACGTCTTTTTCTCAGGATTCTTTGACTGGGAGTGTCCGTACGACTACAAACATCCTCCAAGCCCCCGAGCCTCCATCTGTTTGCCGAATCGACCCTCGTCGACTGCATTGGAACCGCAACAGTGAGATCTTCTTTCTTATTGAGTGTCATTACACGATTCTCCTTCTTTATCGAGATATCATGGGTTGAACTTTTTGTGTATTTTCATAGATCTATGTCATTTTAAAGATAATCAAGCCTCGTGGTCCAAGTATATTGATATCCTAGAACCAAGATAAGGGGTTTGTTCCTTACCTTTCGAATTCTTTGAGTTTTATGTGCAAATTCTACCAATACCCATGAACGATGTATTGCATGTTTACTGTTTTGCCCCTATTGTTTTTTTTCCTTTCTTTATTGCTTGTGTAGAGGTAATTTGATCATCTTTGAGGATAATTTATATTCATGGATGTTTTTCCCATGACGTGTTCTTGTTATGACCTTTGGGTTTTGCTAGCCTTTGGTCATTATACCTATTTTCCATGCCCTTGTGACCGTAGGGTGGAATGATATTCTTGACATGATGGTTGTTCTGTATAATGGTTAGCCAAGTAGCTCTAGAGGTGTACTTTGGCCTTATATAATTATTATGCACTGATTGGCATGGGATCGTGAGAACCTGGAGCTATGGACTATAAGGGATAGACCGAGTAAGCTTCCTAGAGAGTCTTGGATATTACAGACTAAAGGAGGGTAGACCGAGTGAGCTTCCTCAAAGTGTCTTGGTTGTTATAGACTATAGGGGATAGACTGAGTGATATTCCCAGAGATTCTAGGATATTATAGTTTAAAGGAGGTTAGACCGAGTGAGCTTCCTTAGAGAGTCTTTACTTTGTTTAAATTGCCTTTAATCCTTCCCAGGCTAGAGAAGGAATTGACTGAGTGAGATTCCGTAGAGAGTCTATGGTAGACCTGAGACTATATGAGGAATTCACCGAGTGAGCTTCCTTAGAGAGTTTCTAGACCTTGGGGATATAAGAGGGCTAAACCGCGTGATCTTCCTCAGAGGTTCCCTAACTACCATAGACTATAAGGGGAATTGACTTAGCGTGCTTCCTCAGAGAGTCTTATAATTTCGTATGACCAAACCAGAGGGGTTAGGCTGAGTACACTACCCAGAGGGTTGTTGGTACTTCTTGGATAAGACCAGGGGGTTGGATGTGAGTACTTCCCAGAGGGGTTCTTGTTGTGGTTAGCTATTTTCTTTGCAGCTACATGTTGTTCTATGGATTGATTACTATTGTATATCAGCCTGTTACTGGTTGTTGATTACTGCCTGTTGTTTACTGTTACGGTTTAGTGCTTACTATACTATTACCTACCATATTCCCACCAACTATTAGGCATATATCTTTGGGTTCTTGCCTACTGGGATTTGGTCTCCACCCTGTTTGGGTCATTCTTTTGGGCCCAAAAATACTATGTTGTTATAGTTATAGACAAGGGAAAGCGCCCTTCGACTTCTGGTACTTGATTGTTTAGAGCATGAGATCATGGGACCAAGATTAGGCTTGTGATTCTAAGGAGCTGTTAATCTTTTCTTTTGTACTTGTTTTGGTACTGTTTGTATTTCTAGCAGTGTGACCTGTTTAGCTATTTTCCTATATATTTATCGTGCATCATTTTATATATACATATGTTCTCCAGTGGTTTATTGCTTTAGTCTTTCGTTGTTTACTTGTTCATTTTTTGTTGTTTATTTACTACTTCCACTATTGTATGTGTGTTTTCTTCTGTTGTGTACTCTGCAATGAAGGCATAGTTTCCCCTCTATCAGACCCAAGGCCCTTGCTGCTAGTCGGTAGCCTCTAGAGTTCGGGAAAATGTGCTAGAGGCCATGTGACCAACCGGGTACGGGGCGCCTTGGGGTGGCTTCCGGAACCAGGACGTCACAAAGTGGTATCAAAGGAAGGTTCTTTTATCTTGATTTACCATTTGGAGCCTTTATCAAGGGATATAATGGATACGGTACTTGGTAATAAGCTTTTCTCGGGAGTAGCTAACACGTGTACAAGGAAAAGCCAATCTACCTCATTTATTGCAGTTTCTGGTTTTGCAATGTTACAATTGATTTGATTTCACCTGTAGTGATTCACATGCTTTGTTTTGTTATTGTTGTTCTAGTGCGGTTCTATTTCTGTCACATTCCAATGAGATGATGGTATTCCATCTCATGCATCATATATGAACTTGTTAGAAATCACATGCCATGCATTCTTGTTATGCCATCTAGGGTGCATTAGCGATTTCATGTTGGTGTGACAGATGTTGTGTAGATTATGCATGCTGTTGTGAAAGATGCTTTGATAGAATCCCTGCAGTTTGATAGAGGAATTGTTTTTATTGATCCTAGACTAAATGAAATCCATATTTTGGTTTTTGATGTGTTATGGGCCCTCATGTATCAAAACATGGTGGATCATTGACTTTTTTTTCCTTTGTATATGATATGTATAAGATGCCAAGCTTTGGTTCATGGGGATTATGGGCCCTCACGGACTGGAATTTGGCACCATCATGCTTGTTTTTCAGTGTTTTCTGGGCTCCACTGCAGTTTCTAAGCTACTGCCCAGAAAAACCCAGAATACACGGCATGTACTTGACTACACGCCGTGTATTTTTAACCATGTTACTGATTGTGTGAGCAGAAAAACGGGTTAGTAAAAAAGTTTTTAGGAACACGCCGTGTACAGTGGTTACACGCAGTGTGGTAGTGATCCATGTACCCAGTCATGTCACTAACAACACGGGTCAGGGAAGCTCATGTAGTACACTCCGTGTAGGGTAAGAACTCGCCGTGTAGTCTTTTTCTGGGTAGCCGGCCATGTCACAAACAAAATGGGACGGTGTTATCTCTCCTATACACGCCGTGTTTGTTCGGAACACGCCATGTAGGGTTAGCCGTATAGCCGGCCATGTAACTAACAACACAGGTCGCCAGAACCTTGTCTAGTATATGTTGTGTCCTTAGTGAACACGCCATGTAGTCTAGGGTTAAGAAGGCCATGTGAGTTAGTCGTGTAAACAGACTCAGGTAGGGGATGGGGAGGGAGTACACACCGTGTGTGGGGACAACACGCCGTGTATTATGGGGTGTTACATGACCAAAGGTGGCATAATTACACGCCCATGTGAATGGCTTAAGAGAACACACAATGTATATTTATACAGGTTGTGTAGTCATGTTTTGAAAAATTGAGTGTTTCTTCCTCCTATTCCCATTTTGTTCTCTTGTTTTCTTTGTCCTTTATAATCCTGATCTAAGGTGTGCTTTTGATCTATCAGAGCAATGCCTCCGCGAACGTCCTCCGGTTGTACGTCAGCTACCCGATGGTGATCAGACGCCAGATATGGCCGATCAGGAACCTCCTGTAGATCCTCCTGCTGTGCCAGCCTTGGCACCAGCAGTTATACCCGTTGCAGGTACTGATACGCTGTTCAGTGAGGACTTCCTGATGATGATGCAGACCTATCAAGGAGCACCGCCTCCCGCCCCGTCAATGGCTGAGTTGACGCGGGTTTTCCTGCAGCAACAGCCTCCTACTTTCTCGGGGGATATAAGACCATAGGCAGTAGAGTCGTGGCTAGAGGCCTCACTAATGATCTTCGAGCATCTGGAGATACCTCCTGAGGAAAGGGTAAAGTTTTCCACTTATATGCTCTGAGACACCGCCAAGAGGTGGTGGGAGGTTATCTCACAGTCAGGGCACCAGCAGAGTATGACTTGGGATGAGTTTCGGCGCATCATCTATGATTACTTCTATCGAGAGACCTTGAGGGCCGACCGAGCCCAAGAGTTTATGAGTCTTGAGCAGGGTACTCTTTTTGTTATGGAGTACTCGTCTCGGTTTACCGAGCTACAACACTTCACGCTGATTCCAGCATGTGATGAGTTGTTCCTTGCTAGGAAGATTCAGGACAGTCTCAGGAAAGAGATAAATTCCCAGATGAATATATTTAGGTTGGCTTTGATATCCTCGATCTTAAACCAGGCGCTAATCACTGAGTGCAATCTGAGAGATTCTGGAGCAGTGAGCCAGGGCAGTTTGACATCCAGAGTTCGTGCACCTCCTTCTGATAGTAGGAAGCGCCACAGGGAGCAGTCTCGAGGAGATTAGGGTTGGCAGAATGAATCTTCCGGCTACTAGGTTGTATGCTTCCATTGTGGTAGGAATTGGTATACTAGGACTCAGTGTCAGAGAGACCCAATGGAGTGCTGATCTTGCGGCAAAATTGGCCATCTTCAGCATTTTTTTCAAATCTTCTCACCTACATCTGGTGGTAGAGGTTCTTCTATGACCCCACATACAGGAGATGTATCACCAGTTTCTCACCATTCTGAGAACTGGAGTTCTTCCGGCAGTTCGGGATGAGGTGGAGGTCACGGTTGTGGTGGTCAGTCATGAGGTTACCAACGACACCTGAGTGGATCAGCTCAGAGTGGTCAGCCAGGGGCGCAGGGCCGCGGGACAGGCCAGACACTTGCTGTAGAGTAGACCATTCCGGGGCAGGATCCTAGACCTTCTACAGTTTGAGGTACGATCATAGTGGACTCAGTTTTATCTTCATCTCTTTTCGATACTGGTGCTTCGCATAGCATTATCTCTGATACTGTTGTGGAGAGCCTTGGGCTCTGAATCTTTTCATCTGTCGTCATGTTTACTCTTGATACACTTTTGGGAATAAGGGCGTCCAGTGTACATCAGTGCAGAGAGTTCCCTCTTGAGGTTGCAGGGTGTCACTTTTTATGGGACATATATGTCCTAGTGATGATAGGCTATGATTTTATTCTCGGTATGGACCGGTTAGTTTCTTTCCAGGCAGTCATCGATTTATATCGTCGTAGGGTGAGTTTTGTATCACCATAGGGGAGATCTTTTCTTCATAGAGGTGAGTGGGATGTCCAGGCATGTAGAGCTGGACCATAGCATCATGGGCTAGGAGGAGTTACAGCCCAGATTTCCAGTCTTTATCTAGATGACTATGGGACTTCACAGTTAGACTTTCATCCTGTGGTGGATCATTTCAGGGATGTATTTCTAGTGGACTTTTCAGGTTTGACTCCAGAGCATGATGTAGACTTTTCTATTGATCTCATGTCGGGAGTGACACTGTTTCCATTCCTCCTTATATGATGGATACACCGGAGTTGCAGCAGCTCAAGAAGAAGTTGGAGGAGTTGCATGAAAAGGGTTTCGTCCGACCCAGTACTTCTCCTTGGGGATTTCTTGTCCAATTTATGAGGAAGTCAGAAGGCTCCCTTAGAGTTTTCGTGGATTATCAGAATCTAAACCAGTTGAAAGTCAAGAGCCAATATCCCTTGCCAAGTATCGATGACCTCTTTGATTAGTTTCGAGGATCTCGAGTGTTTTCGAAGACAGACTTGAGATCTGACTATCATCATTTGCGCGTTAGACCATCTGATAAACCTCTTACATCTTTCAGATGTAGGTATTGTCAATACGAGTAAAAGGTCATGCCATTTGGACTCACGAATGCGCCTACATCTTGTATGGAACTAATGAACTGAGTGTTCCATCTGTACTTGGACTCTTTCATGGCGGTCTTCGTGGACGATATCTTGGTGTACTCTCACACTCGACATGACCTTGCTACCCATATTGAGATCATTATGAGTACATTGAGAGAGCATCATCTTTTTGCTAAACTCTCAAAGTGCCACTTTTGGATGGATCAGATTCACTTCTTGGGTCTCATCATCTCGAAGGCAGGAGTATCAGTGGACCCAAAGAAAGTGAGAGTGGTAGTTTCCTGGGAGCATCCGAAGAACATATTTGAGGTGCGGAGTTTTATAGGGATGGATGGAAACTACATGCACTTTATTCAGGACTTTTCATGCCTTGATGCACTGTTGACAGGTCAGACCAAAAAAGGGGTGATGTTATTATGGTCAGATTATTGCGAGTCAGCCTTTCAGGAGCTAAAATGGAGGTTGAATTTAGCATCGATACTAGTCTTTCCAGGGATGGGAATGATGTATCCTGTTTATTGTGATGCTTTAGGTATCAGAATGCGAGCTTTTCTTATGTAGCAAGACAGAGTTCTTGCGTACGGGTCTCGGTAGTTGAGGCCACATTAGAAGAACTACCCATCACACGATCTGGAGTTAGCAGCTTTTGTTCATGCCTTATGCTGTTGGAGACACTATATTCTGGGAGAGAAATTTGTGGTTTTCACCAACCGCAAGAGTCTCAAATACATCTTCACTCAGTGGGACTAGAATCTTAGACAGCGCAGGTGGGTCGAGTATCTTCAGTCCTTCAACATTGAGCTTTCCTACACACCTGGGAAGGGAGATGTAGTTGCTGATGCGCTGAGTATAAGAACTCAGATACAGGCAGTTCAAGAGGCCAGTAGTCAGTGGTATCTTATGGCTCTGTTCTATCAGATGCATTTGGAGTTTCACGACAAACAAGGCCAGACTTACCTATCTTCTGTAGTTGTGACCTCTATACTTCTTGATCGGGTACAGATAAGGAAGCTATCAGATTCAAAAGGCCTAGTCCTGTGGGAGAGAGTGTCAAGAGAGTACCCTCCTCCTGGATGGACCATGGGCAAAGATGATATCTTGTGTTTCCAAGGATATGTATGGGTACCAGTAGGCATATGTGAGGAGCTGATGCGATATTTTCATTCCTCGGTTTGGGGAGTTCATCCTGGTGTCACCAAGATGTATCAGGATCTTCATCGCCAGTACTGGGCACCAGGTATGAAGAGAGATGTTGCTAGTTTTTTTATGAGATGTTCTACTTGTCAGAAGGTGAAAGCGGAGCATCACAGACCGACAGGTCTTTCACAGCAGTTACCCATTCCTTAGTTGATGTGGAATGATGTAACGATGGACTTAGTGATCAGGTTGTCGAGGTCACCTTGAGGGAGTGATTCTATTTGGGTTGTCGTTGATAGGCTTACAAAGGTTGCTCACTTCTTGCTGATCAAGGAGACTTTCAATGTTGATGAGCTGAGATAGCTATATATCGTAGAGGATGTACGTCTGCATGGAGTTCCACACTCCATTTTTTCAGACAGGGATGCACGTTTTACTTCTCAGTTCTGGAAGGGGATTCAGAACGCTTTGGGTACACATGTACTTTTGAGTACAACATACCATCCCCAGACAGATGGCCATTCCGAGCGTACAATCCAGGTGCCTGAGGATATGCTCCGAGCCTACATTCTAGAATTTGGCGGATCTTGGGAGAAGCATATTCCTCTGGTGGAGTTTGCCTATAACAACAACTTTCAGGTGACTATTCAGATGGAACCTTACAAGGCTTTGTACGGTAGGCCATGCCGATCACCTTTAGGCTGGCTAGAGGCAGGAGAGGTAGCTTTGCTGGGACCTCGTCTTGTTCATGAGACCTCATAAAAGATAGAGTTGATTCAGAAGAGGATGACTACAGCACAGTCTCGACAGATGTCTTATGCTGAACAGCGGAGACAACCTCTGGAGTTCGAGGCCAGGGATTAGGTTTTCCTACGTGTCGCACCGAGGTTGGGACAGAAGAGGATTCATAGATAGGGTAATCTTTCACTGTGATATGTCGGGCCTTTTGAGGTGTTGGAGAGAGTTGGGCCGGTTGCCTATCGGGTGTAGTTACCTTAGAGGTACCAGGCTATGCATTACGTCTTCCACGTTTCTCAGCTCCGGTGTTACTTTTCATACCCGTCTCATGTATTTCAACCCGAGGATGTGGAGATCAAAGTGGATGTGTCATTTGAGAAGCATCCTATCCAGATTTTCGATCGTAGTACGGAGGTTCTTCACGGCCGGTCTGTTCCTCCTGTACGGGTTCTATTGCAGCACAGGCGCGTGCAGGACGAGACCTGAGAGAGGGAGGCCGATGTACGATCGCAGTGGCCGGTGCTGTTTGGGGTTTCTTCTTATACACCTCACTAGGGAAATTCAGGGAAAAATTTCTTTAAGGGAAGAAGTTTGTAAGAACATGGATCTTCATTTTAGTTACTTTTTTCCTTTTCTAGTCATTTTTGAGAAAAAGAGGATGATCTGAAAATTTTCTAGAGTACACGTCATGTACTTTTTAAGTACACACTTTGTAACTAGTTCCCACATGAGGCCGTGTGTTGGCCATGTCCAGGCCACACTCACGGTGTGTAGGGGTGATGTGGAGGCCACTTAAAGTGGAGTACAGAAAGGCTAAGTACACGTCATGTACTAAATAAGTACACACCGTGTACTTTCTTTTTTTATTAAACATACCGGGGTCGCACCTAATCGACAGAAACGTCTTCTTCTCCGGATTATTTGACCGGGAGCATTTATACGGCCACAAACAACCTCTGATCCCACGAGCCTCCAGCTGTTTTCAAAATCGACCGCCGTAGATTGCGGTGGAACCGCAACGGTGAGCTCTTCCTTCTTCTTGTGTATTATTCCATTATTTCCCCTATTTATAGATATATCCTGGGTTGAAATTTTTGTGTGCTTTTGTAGATCTACACCATTCTAAAGAGAATCAAGACTCGTGGTCAAGGTATATTGATCTCCTAGCACCAAGGTAGGTGGTTTCTGCCTTACCTTTTGATGTCTTTGAGTTTTATGTTCAAATTCCACCAATACCCTTGAACGAGGTATTGCGTGTTTACCATTTTTCCCCTGTTGTTTTCCTTCCTTTCTTGTTTTCTTATGTTGAGGTAATTTGATCATTTTTGAGGATAATCTCAAAGATTAGATGTTTTTCCCCTGACATGTTCTTGTTATGACCATTGGGTTTTGTTAGCCTTTGTTCATTATACCTGTTTTCTATACCCTTGTGACTGTAGGGTGGAATGATATTCTTGACATGCTGGTTGTTCTGTAGAATGGTTAGCCAAGTAGCTCAATTGGTGAACTTTGGCCTTATAGCATTATTATGCACTAACTGGCCCGAGACCATGAGAACCTATTGCTATGGACTATAAGGGATAGACCGAGTGAGCTTCCCAGAGAGTCTTGGATATTACAGACTATAGGAGGGTAGACCGAGTGAGCTTCCTTAGATAGACTTTGTTGTTATAGACTATAGGGGATAGACCGAGTGAGCTTCCTAGAGAGTCATGGATATTATAGACTAAAAGAGGGTAGACCGAGTGAGCTTCCTTATAGATTCTTTACTTTTTTTAAATTTCCTTCAAAACTTCACAAGCTATAGAAGTAATTGACTGAGTGTGCTTCCTTATAGATTCTACGGTAGACCTGAGACTATAGGAGGAATTGACCGAGTGAGCTTCCTCAAAGAGTTTCTAGACCATGGGGCTATAAGAGGGTTAGACCACATGATCTTCCTCAGAGTGTCCCGGACTACCTTAGACTATAAGGGTAATTGACTGAGCATGCTTCCTCAGAGATTCTTATAATTTCATATGACCAAAACAGAGGGGTTAGGCTAAGTGCAATGTCTAGAGGGTTGTTGGTACTTCTTGGATAGGACCAGGGGTGTTGGATGTGAGTACTTCCCCGAGGGGTTCCTGTTGTGGTTAGCTGTTTGATTTGCTGCTACTTGTTGTTCTGGGGATTGATTACTGTTGTACATCATCCTATTTCTGATTGCTGATTACTGTCTGTTGTTTACTGTTATTGTTTACTGCTTACTGTAATATTACCTTCCATATGCTCACCGACTGTTAGGCACATATCTTCTAGTGGTTTCCTACTGTTATTTACTCTCACACCCTGTTTGGGTCATGCTTTTGGTCCCAAACAGACTATGTTGTTGTAGGTATAGACAAGGGCAAGCTCCCTTTGACTTCTGGTACTTGATTGCTTGGATCAGGAGAGCATGGGACTAATCTTATGTCTGCGATGCCAAGGATCTGTTTATATTTTCTTTTGTTCTTGTTTTGGTACTGTTTGTATTTCCAGCATTGTGACCTATTTGGCTGTTTTCCTAGATATGTATCCTGCATCATTTCATATACACATATCTGCTCTAGTGGTTTATTGCTTTAGTCTTTCGCTGTTTACTGGTGCATTATTGTTGGTTATTTACTGCTTCCGCTATTGTATGTGTGTGTACTTCCACTGTGTACTCTTCCAATGAGGATATAGTTTCCCCACTATCACACCTAAGGACCTCACTGCTAGTCGCCAGCCTCTGTCCTTTGGGGAAATTCACTTGAGGCCATGTGACCAATCGGGTACGGGGCACCTCTGGGTGTCTTTCAGAACCGGGACGTTACAATTTTAATGGTTTATATTTCATTCAACTCTCACTACCCCCATTACACTTATCCCTTTCAACTCAAACCACCATCTTGGGTCTTGGAGCATGCACTTCTAGAGGCTTGGGTGGCTAACTGTGGTGGAATCCTATGTCTTCATCTTCCTATTATATTATTTTTCAACCCCTCATGCATGAACCTAATATGTTCGGGATAGATGCGGGCTTTGGGATAACATTTTATGGTGAAGGAGGGGGACTCACATTAGCCTTAGTATTTTCTTTTTTAGTATTGGATTCCTTTCATCCTCAGCTTTTCCTCTTTTGATGATTTGGGTTTTTATCCTTGTCATTTGACAATGGTTTTGGCTGCACTAGGCTTCTTCTAGATGAATGTATTAGAACACTATGTGGACATTAATCCACTTGTCTCTTCCCTAGTTTCATACCTCCTCTCCCCATCCCCATTCTATTTGGAGTGGTGGGGCTCTGATTCTTTGGGATGTGGTGTTGGAGTGACCAACCGTTTCCAGGAGGTGCTATAATTTTTTCCAACTTGGTTTAATGGAAGTCATGAAGGAAGTTATGTTATGAAATTGTTTGGTTATCACTGTTTATTTGGTGGTATATTGGTGATGGTGACATCAGACTGTAGCACGTGATTTTCTCTAGTGATCTGGTATGGTGAAAAGACAACAGTGAAAACTTCTGTGATGGCCAATGATAAAATTTTGAAACTTCGTCAACTTGTGGAACATATTATTTTTGGTGATTTGTTGTTTAAGTAATATGGTGGCAATAATGGTCTTTGAAGATTGGTTATCCGATTGCTATCTTGAAGATTATTCAGAATCCGCGATGATGATGTCAAAATGGCACCACTGATGGTATGGTTTCAGGATGATGGTGGGTGATGTGATGCAACATTGACTCCTATAGGTTCTCATGGATCAAGGTCTCCTGGAATTCTATGGTATTTTTTAATTTTGATCCTCTATTTTTTGAAACATTAAATTCTATTCCCATATTGTGTGCATGTTGTTTTAGGTATGTTGGTGTTTTGGTTACCACTCATCTATAAAAGAGGTATTCTGAAAATAAAAAAAAATTAATTTTCAGTATTAAATTCTATCTATGATCCCCATGAAACACATCGTCCAAAATAGATTCACACACTATCCTTCCCTAACCTTTAGGAATATAATTTGGAAACCCCATAATATAGTTCTTATTAGTCTTCATAATATTGAAGATCATATCAATCCACTGAAGTAATTATTTAGTTTCCACGGGTCCTTTGTCACTATAGAAGACTAGTGGAGGCTTCATCATAAATTCTGAGTTATTATCAATTACGAATCCTTGGATCCCAACACTGACATGTCCTTCAGTATAAATAGTTCAAATTATAGCTTCTACGAAAAAAATGGTCCACTGTGGGAATTTTTTACGGAGCCTATCTCATATCTTCCTCACTCGGATTCTGAAGCTCTCTTCATGGAGTCATTGTCTAACAAATAACCCAATAATATATAGGATGATTATAATATCTTTGGACCATTTATAATTATCATTATCAATTATTTAAAATTAAAAAAAACATATTGAAATTATATAATATTCTTAAAAGTATGTTTTATTATTATAATAATTGGTCAATATAACTAAACCCCATTTTGGTTCATTCAAATAACTTCAAACACCATGTCACATGGCTAAATAAATCTTCCACATATGGTAACATATATTTAGACCGAAAATTGGGATGGCCACATCATTTCTCACACATATAACATGAATTATGATGGAATTAACTATGTTCTATTGAAGCAAAACACCCCACCCATGTAGTATCAATAACCCATCAAGATGGGTATTCCCTATGACGCCAACATGTAATGAACCTTCCCAGGTCAACAAGAAAACTCACATAATGTGGTGTTACACATTATTATATATTGAAATGAAGCACATTTATCATGTAAAACTAAATAAAGATCAATTTAAATCATGAAAAAAGAAATTGACATCTCTAATTCCTTTAATGTAAGGATACACTAGACAAAGTATAATGATAAAAAAGAAACAATTGTACAGGTTTTCATGTGACCAACTGTCACCACCAATCAGTCCCACTTCAAAGGCATAAAATGAGATCGGAACCAAGAATGCTAAATTATACCATTTCTTTTCCTTGTGTCCATCAAAAATTATTCAATAATATCCTAAAGACATATATATAGGTTTTGAAAATATATATATATAAGTATTATATCACCTAATAAATTATAAAAGTTATGATATCAAGATTTCAAAAGTTCTATCTTTATTAAAAACAATTTTTATTGATTTTTAACAAATCAATCTATTTTATACCATTATATTGTTTATAGAAATGAATTTAATATTCACCAAATCTATGAATATATCTATTATGAAATAATTAAAATTAAACATATGAGAATATATCCTTGAAATAAATTATAATGATATAAATCAGTTATAAAAGAAAAAATTCACCATATAGGTTCTAATGTATGAGAAAACATACTATACATAAATGAGGCCTTAACTAGGAATCTATTAGTCCCAACCAAGATATTTTCCTACCATAATCTAATGATATCAAAAAAGTATCCCCTAGTAGTTCTACACAAAATGGGTTTACTTATGCCTATTTCTTAAAGAAAATCATTCCCAATGTTCATAGTTTTTCCAAAACCACTTCAGAAACAAAATTTTCAAAATCAATAAAAGCATTTTAACAATCAATGAAAATTAATTTTTATGAAAAAAAAGATTTTAATATGTATATATTGAAATTTAAGTATTAAAAATACATGCATAGATCTACCTACATCATGAATGATGGAAAACTCTCTTGCCTCTATAAAGATGATTAGAAAACCACATATCGGCCTACAAAAGAAAAAGAAAAAAAGAAAACATAACTTATAAATAGAAATGAAAAATCAATACTTAATATGAATAAAAATATCAACCAATTTCGTTTTTATGATTAAATGTACTAAAAAGTTGAAATTACACTTGAAATTTGTGATGCAACTCATATAAGAGTCAAACAACGAAGGGAGTGATCCCCAAGGTGGGAGATGACCCAAAATCACTAAAAATAGTCATTGGGGTTGAGGGAAAAGATAGTGTACATGATAATAAATGATTCACATGTTCCATAAATTTAAAATTAGTTGTCTAGAGTAATTCATACGATGAATTACATTCATGGTTTGAAATCCAATGAATTGTGAGTAAGTTGAAAAAGCCATCACTCCAGATTAAATTAAATCATGATTGCCATTTTTTACACCTTGAAATGGTCTCAAGTCCTATAACTTTTTTATATCTACGTGAAAAAAACACTATCACTCTATACTATATTCACATCATGTAACCCAAACACGATGTGAATTTTTATATTAGGCTATTCTCCACCCAGTTTTCTTTAGAAAACCTCAAAACCAACACTTATAGATCTTTAGTCATGTGTAACACCCGATAAAACCATTCAAAAAATTGTCCCTAGAAACAATCAATACCAAAAATATACATCCTCAGACAGTAGGTCAATTTCTCCAGCAAGGGATCTCTATTTTGGAAAAGCCTACAATGCACTAAAACAAAAAACAAAACCAAAGAAAGAATCAAGGCCTTAAAAAATGAAGGTAATGGATTTTGTTAACATTTTTATTAATATATATCAATGTTATAAAAATAAATGATATTATTTTTTTATTTGAATAATTATTTCCATATTTAAATATATGTCCAAAATAATTCCAAAAACAAAATAATATAATATATATCTTTATAAACAATTAATTCAAAATATCTTGTTAACTGTATTGTTTAAAATAATATTTCATTATTTTTATTTATATTTAACATTACCAAAATGTTTATATAAGATAAAAAATCCGAAAATATGATGTTTTTAGTCTCTATAAATTATAACAATTCAAAAAAATTCTATAAAAATTTCAAACCACAATCATGAAATAAAAAAATTAAAATTGAAAACTCTTTGCCTATAATACATGATTATCTATAATAAATTCAAAAAAATGAAATTTCAACCAAAAATAAATAAACCATAATCACTTTAATATAATGATGAAATATAATTATGTGAATTAATATTCATTAAAAGAGTGGATTAATTTCTCATCAATATGTATTTAATAATAAAAATAAAAAATTTAACATTACATGGGTAAAATGAAATAGTTTTCCCAATATAGAATTAAATCATCTACAATGAAGTATTTCATAAGTAAGATAACTAAAAAATCATTAGATAATATTATCCATTTAAATTAATATACAATTTTTTTATTGATTAAAATAAATAGTCTTTATCATTTGTGAAGTTATTTTTATTACTTTATATCTATCAATTAAAACTATTACATAAGATAAATCATTGTGTTTAAAATAATATTAATGTCATATGTTGGGGATTATCCAAAATAGTTTTCTCCATTTAAATATTAAATTAAATTATTATTATTATTAAAAAAACAAAAAATTTGTTGTTATAGTATTATATTAATATTTTCAGTGTAATATAATGAAAAAATAAATTGTAAAATGTTTTATTTAGGGTTATCGATAAATTTAATTTTGAATGTGATATGTTCCATAATAAAATTACTGGATATTATAATTATAATTATAAAAAAAATATAAAAACTCATATTCTTATGGAATGGTTGAGACTATGGTAGATCATTATGCATCAAAAAAGGGGATTGTTACCATGTTTGTGAATGTATCTATGATTCCATTAACACTAATAAGAAAATATATATTTCAACCAACCATATAATAATATTGATCTCATAGGCCATGGGTATGATAATTATGAAACCTAGAATAGTTTTCTGTGATATATATAACAATATAGAAATTTTTAAATATTGGATTCCCTAATAATTTTTCGAATCATATTTCTTAAGACCATGTTAGAGGGATTGAAATTGACAAAAAATATGTTTCATGTTTTAAATTCAATAATAATTATTATTTTCATCAAATTTATTACATAATCATTTAAAATAATTCCTTAAATAATATTTTGGATTAATAATTATATTTTTTTAATAAATTTTTATGAAATTAATGCATTTCCAAATTCTAGTATTTTATTAATATTTATTTAATGATGTTCATAAGAGTTTATAGATTTTTATAAAAACGTAATTTTCTAATGGATTTTCAAATTGTAAAAAGTTCATTACAGACTTTGTACTTATGTTGATAAAATTCATGTAGGGTTATACTATTAATTTTTTTCATGTCAACACAGATAGTCTAATGTGATAATGAATTTAATTTACTTTCTTATTCAGCATCTTTTCAAAATAGTTTTATTTGACATGAATATTTAAAAGGGAATATTATTTTTTAGAGAATGACATAAATAAAATATTTTTTATATAAATAGGGAATGTTAAGTACCTAACGTTTAAAGAAATCCATACATAAATATGTTAATGATGAGTAAACTCTATATAATGACTAAACAAACACATTATAATGTGTTCACTGTGAAAGAATATTATTTTGATCAATATAGACAGTTATGTGGGGAGAATGTTACCCACTATACAGTAGACATTGTAATGTATTGACTATAATATTTTTTCACAACATCATCGAATTTGATTTTGAACGATGGATATCATTTGACAAAAAAACAATTTCTAGAATTATTTTTTTGGTGAGTTTGTATTAGTTGAAGTTATTTAATATTCCAATATAAATTTACATGGTTTATGGTTTTAATTTTGTAACAACTATTGATGTGATATTTTTAAAAAAATTTATTTCAAATTTAAAAATTATTATTGGTATAAATGAGTTTATATTATTTAATGAAATGGTAATTAATACTAGTAAACAATTTTAAGATTAACTAGATTATTTTTAATATTTATTTATGCAACGTAAATTTTTTACTTTTTTTTGTTAAGTGTGTTATTAAATATAAATTAACATATATTTAAAATACAATTAATTATATTCATGTATAAAAAAAATTTAGTATGATTTTATAATTTGGAATATTAATATTTTAATTAATAGTAAATTCATATATTAATTAAATAATATATTTTACACGTGAATGATATAATATAATGTTTTCATATTCCTATGATATTAGTAAATTGTTCATAGTTGTGTGTTATGGAATATCATTAAAATCATGTTTATGTTATTATTATTTTATAATTAGATTATTTGAGAAGTGACCTTATGTTTTTGTCTAAATTTTGTGATAATAACTGTCTTTTTTTGATATATTCCCAAAATTATTATTCATTCATTGATATAAATAATTTATATTAAAAATATTATTATTAAATTATTCATTAATATTAAATTTCTTCTTATATACTTTAGACCACATAAATAAAGATTAATATGTTATGTATGATATATAATTAAATTTCATTCATCGACACAAATGAATTTTTGGTATAAATTTAATATTAAAATATGAATATGATTTATAATCATTTTTTATTATCATTTTTTTGAAATATGGATATATAATTAGTATTTTCTAGGTATATTATGAAATTGTTCAAACAAGCCACGAGTTGTATGGATTATGATCTATTTTTTAATTACGGGCGTTTGATACCTACAACACCACACATTACCATTAGTAGATTTCTATTTCATATGACTCTGAAATATTACCTAAAAAAATTAATATAACTTATGTATTCATTAAATTATGATATGAAATAATATAAAGAGATATCATATAATGTTCAGTAATATAAATCAATATATCAATAAATCAGTATATATTAATGTATTTTGAAAAAATTAATTTTTTTGATGGGATATAAATTAACAAAATTGATAAACCGAAGAATACATGTTTGGAATAAAATGGATATATTTCTAACATATTAAACAACCCTATAAAATATTATTTTTATTTTATTTCTAATGGAAAAACCTATTAATACATTGATTGATGTGTATATTTAAACCTAATATGATTTTGTTCAAATTAATTATCTTGTTCCTAGAGTGTATAATGTAATGGAAACAACTATAATTAGGATATTATACATGATATGAGACATGATTTATACTATTATTGGAAACCATTTGATTTTTTAATTAGTTTCAGTATGTTGGGATAATACAAAAGATTTATATAAGCCATGAGTTTTCCACTAAACTATCAATGTGCCACCTTTGATTTTTTTTCATGACAATGTATTTAAAAACAATATTGATGGTAAAAATAACATATTATAATAAATTATTATGTTCACTAAAAATCATGGTCCGCTAATAATTATTATTCATATTACATGGGTTAATAGTTTTAGAGATAGTATACTTAAAAGAGTTCTATGATAAAAATATATAAAACCTAGAACCCATATGATAAAATAGCATTTTATAGAGAAAATAGAACCATAATAATAATCTTATTTAATATCAATAATAGAGAATGATAATTCAAATAAAAAAACATGTTATACTACTATATAAATGTGAATTTTTATGATTCATTTTTTACCTCTACGAAATTATAACAATGAAATTTCCATGTATGATTATATGAATGGTTCATATTTAGTATAGTAGTTATATATAAACCAAATGAATCAAGTGATGAAAACTAGAATCATGTTATTATTTTTTTGCTATATATTATATTTAGATAATTAAATTTTTTATAAGTATTTAATTTATTCAAACTATATAAATAATAGAATTCATTATTACTATATTTTGAAAATCTGTATTTTAATTATCCACTAGAATGATCTCACTTGTGAAAAAAATTAGAAATATATAAAAATGTTAGTAATGCAATATTAGTTATGAATATAAAAATATATATAACATTGATAGAAAATAGGTTTAAATTAATAATTAATTAAATATTGAGTAGTTATAAAAAATAGATAACCCATATAACCATTAAAATCATAATCATTAGAAAATTAATCTATCATTTTGAATAATAATATGAACATTAAAAATATTAACCAGGCTATTTAAATTATATCCTAAAATATATAATTGAAAATAATATTTAGGTATTATATAAAAATAAATACATAAAATTTATATAATGATACAAGTAAATATTTGTTTTAAATCAATAAAAAGTTTTTAGTACTTTTAAAAAATATATGTTTTTATGATGTTTTATAATAAATATGATGTTTTCAAATAAAATAAATAATCATAAAATGTTTTTATAAAATAATATATGGTTATATTATAATGATAACATAATTTTTTAAGTGCTTAAATAATTTTTAAGGAGGTCAGAAAAATTATCATAATATTAAAGTTTTTATTTTGTAAAATTAATAATACAATTAGTTTTGTATTAAATTTATGATATTTATATAATTATCTTCATAGAGTGGATTTCAATTTTTGAATGTAATTTTTAATGAATGGTATGGGTGAATTTTCAGAATTTTTTAAAATAGATGAATATTAAATGAATAGTGATTCATTATAAAATATAATATATAACATTAAACATAAAATACATGATTATTTTCGTAGGAGTTTAATCGTGATTTCATTATTTATAAATCACATCAATATTTTACTAAATATAGTCATAATATTCATCATTATTTCTATTCATATCCTAAAATTATAATATAATGAATATAATATTCAAAAACCTCTCATCTAGTCCCTTATAAATAAAACCCCACACAATCTACTCATTATCGGACATTATAATGTTGTTACATTTTGAAACCACATAAAAACTATAATTTCAACACTTCCTCATCTCTGTATAATAATTAGAATCATCAGTAGTTTAATCTAAGAACCTCTTATGGGAATGGTAAAAATGATACATCCAAAAGAGAAGACAACACCCATAACCAAGAATTTTAATTTTACCTCCTAGTTATCCCCTAGTAGAACTACCATACAACATGGAATAATGTCTCAAGAATCATATATATAATATAAAATAATTGCGAGAATAAAATATATATCATATAACTTCTACTCATTTAATATTAACATGAAAACACTGTCACAATATGTTTGATTCGCCACCTTTACACTCAAGGTACATGGTTTTGTCAAAACACATCATGGAATGTTGTAGAAAGAAAAACATGATAAATAATATGATAAAAATATTATTAATATTTATTTAATGTTCTATATTTTTTTAATAATATTTTAACTGAATTTGAAAAATCTTGTCCATGATAAAATAACCATAATAAAAAAACCGTATAAGGATAATATTTATAATAATTTTTTTTATCATTATTTAAAAAACATATGGCTATCTTAAAATATTTAAATATCAATATGTACATGAGTATTATTTCATTTATCTTTCAGATTTATAATGTCATTTCCAATGATTTTCTATATTTATCCACAAGTGATCCAACCATGTAACCCTAAAATGACTGCCCTTAGAGATGCAAAAGTAAACATGATATGTATTTGAAATGGTTAAAAAGGGAAATATATTATTTATAGTTTATAAAATGTAGATTTAAATGGTTTTCAATTTAAAAAATAAATGGTATAATTTAATAATTCGGGATGTGGAGTGAAGTAGTATAATGATTCATGAATAATGTTATTGGTTCTCTCAGAACTACCCTTATTTGGAAATCCATTCTCACTATTTACATTAAATTATATATATTATTATAATTTACATTAAATTTATTCTATATGAGTGTCCCACATAGGTATAGCTTTTTTAATTAATTTTTACTGTATAGGGATACATATTATTTATGAGATCCCATGTCAATTTTTTATGTTATACCTAGTCAATTAATGTGATCTGGTTAGTTATGTAAAGACCCATAAATTTCAAGGAAATTTATTTTTGTTAAATACTTTAGAATTTTACGAGTCTGTTACTTCTTACGACACTTGATTCCGAGGCCCGATGTGCCCGAAATCAATTTTTGAAGATTAGCTTGGGTACGTTCAGTAAACGAACGAGCGGGTTTTTATATCTTTTGAACCTGTGCTCGGAATTGAAATCTGAGGGCACCGATGAACTCACAGCATCGGTAATTTCATAAGAGGACCTTTACCGCAGATGCGTTGTAAGCGGGTTGATAGTTTTTTTTGGGGGGGGGGGTAATTAAGTTGTAAATATAATTGTTTGTACAATTTTATTTTATATCAAAGGAGGTTAATTCCTCCAATGGTTAGTTATGGGTGGGACCCACAGCCACCTTACTATCCAAGTGTAGATGTTAGAGAGGTAGGGCCCATAGGAGCCCCAACCATTTATTTTTTCCTCTAAACTCTTTAAACCCCCTCAATAATTTGGAAACCCCCCTTGAATTTCCAATCTCTCCACCTCCCTCACTCCATTAATCCATGACAACCCCTCAAATTTAGGAGGATCTTTCCTCTCCCTCTCCTCTCCCTCTCTTTAATTAAATGCCAACACATTTAATTAATGAGTATCTTTCCTATCCCTCAATTTAATTAATTTCCAATGCATTTAATTAATGAGGTGATTTGGATTTTGAAAGTTAAATTGCATGTGTAATAAAATAATAGGAGGAGCCTATTATTTTACCGGAGGATGGATTTGGTTGTGCTAAGGAGGATTGGGAGAGCTCTTGAATTTTTGAATAACACCACCCTCCGACGAATAATGATGATTTCTTCGAAGAAGAATTTCGGTTCCACGATGAACGACGACGTGCCACCCATTCTCTTCTCCATGACAAGAGAGGAGACATCGCTTCCTCCTCGGGCGCACACCGACGACGTCTACGAAACCCCACCCCACGACGCTGTCCTCCGTGATACCTAACGTGCGACATAGAATATTCATGTTAGGGAGTTTTCTTAATTTATTTAAAATTAATTTACTCCTTCAATCTTGTTGTATTCGAGTGAACATCTTGGCTGGTTGTCACCGTCTTATGTGGAGGTCACGGGCCGAACAAACACAGCCCGAGGACCCTCTGCCGTTTCTTGTCTTGTTTGGAATCGGGAAGTGGTGATGAACAAAGGCTGCAACCGAGCACCAGACGCACATGGTGGAACCGCGGCCCGCAACCACGGGCCGTTCGACCGACGAAGGAGTTTGGGCCAAAGGAAGAAACCACGGCACCCCACGGCACCACGATGCGGAAACCACAGCCCGTATAGGGCAGGATGCTTCGGCCGAAGAACCGGTCGACCTGCCGGCCGTCCGAGTGAAGGGGAGCCATGACGCTAGGAAGGTGCCGCGCTGGAGAACCCTCCAGCCTTTCAGTCGGCCGGGTGGAGCAGATCCACAATGCAAGGAGGGCGCCGCGCTGGAAGGACCCGCGGCCCGCCCATGCGGGCCACTTGCGTTAGAGGGCTGGTCGGCCTAGCCGTCCAGTTTGGGAAGGGCGATGCCACTTGGCGATGACGTTTCAGACATATTGGGGGCCATACCCCCCCCCCCTCGGAACCGCTCGACCTTCATTCCGACCCACTCAGCAAGCCGGGCCGCACACCCAACCAGGCCGCGTCGGGCCGGGCCACGCCCCACCGGGCCGTGTCGCGCCACATTGGGCCAGGTCACACCCCTTCGGGTCGAGATATGCCCTTCGGGATTATCTAGATTTTCCTTCGGACTGGTCCGACACCCCTACTAGCTCAGACCCGTCAAACTGAGGTAACCCGACCCATCGGACCACTGGGCTAAACGGGTCGGGCCCATTATTCAATTAAACGTGAATAACTTAAAGACTGAGCGTCTGATCGACGCGCCATCTACGGAACTAGGAATATTTTATCGATATGGTCCTTTTTTGATACTCTAAGTGATTTTTGGACAACTATGGTAAATTTCTAGGTTTGGAATGAGCATATTTCCAACTGGTCCCCTGAACGGAAAATCCAATATCTCTTAGACTGGGAGTCTGATTGACGCGCCGTCTATCGCGTGGAGTTCCTTATGATGAGATGGGACTTTGGGATGCATCAACTCTAAAATTTGTTACAATTGATGTATCAACCCCTTTACTCGAGCAGAAAACCCTCCCGGAATCGAGTATGCTGTGTACGGGAACCCTAGAGCTGGTTGCGACTACGACGACTACCCTACTTGGATCCTCCGTCGGTGTGATGATGAAGATGATTGTACTTGGATCCTACGTGGGTTCGGCAGCGAGGAAGACTGTACTTGGATCCTCCGTGGGTTCTACCACGATGACGACTTTACTTGGATCCTACGTGGCTTCGGCATCGATGGTCACTGTACATGAATCCTCTATGGGTTCGATGTCGAGGACGACTGCACTTGGATCCTATGTGGGTTCAGCGACGATGGTCTATATACTTGGATCCTATGTGGGTTCAGCGGCGATGACTTATGTACTTGGATCCTATGTGGGTTCGGTAGAGGAGATGATTTAGAGGCTTCATCTAATCATTTCCACCCCCCCCCCTTCGTGAGAAGTATACCTGTGTGAGCTGAGTCTACAAATAAATATTTATAACCGATGTGATTGACTTGATTTTAATGTGTGGACTAGGTTATGCTTTCATGTGTGGACTGGGTTGTGTTTTCCTGTGTGGACTGGATTATTCTTGGACTCAGAAGCTGGAGTCGTACTGAGATTGATGACTTAGGTATATGTATGGTCATATACCTAAGTAGATTTGGTTGATACTTCGTGATTGTATGTTTCCTTTGTGGTTTATCCTTCATGGATTCTAAGAGACCTTCGGGGGTCCCGGGGTCCCTACTGAGTATCATATACTCACCCCTACATGGGTTATGCCCACACTACATTGTGTTGGATGTAGACGACGGATAGCACTGATCGTGGTGGAGGTTTGTGGAGCTGGACGGTACCCGGAGGTGGACCAATTGGCGGGACGTACACGTTTCGGACGGTCAGACTCGAGGAGCTGAGGAGACTATCTGTACCCACCCTTCAGTTGGGATTTTCAGAGGATGACTCGGTGGTTGCTGCTTTACTTTACAGCTGTTGTACTTTCTTTCTATGTTGTACTGTACATCTAGTTGGGTTTGTATAATGGCCCATTTACTTTACAACACTTACTTTTGTACTCAGTTTACTTAGCGTTTACTCCAGCTTGTGTACTCTGTTATGTTTGTTTACTTCTATAAAGTTAATTCTTTCCCTTTTTATCGGGATTTACGCCATTGGATCTAGTCTCCAGCCTCTGGCCTATAGAAGGTGGGCTTGGGGTAGTGACGGCACGTGTCCTGAGGACGGGTCATGACAAATTAGTATCAGAGGAGTCGGTTCTACCACAGAAATTAGGACTCTAATCATTTCTTTTTGTGAAGAAACAGGGTTTAGAATATTGAGTGTGTTTATTAGTCCAGGGAGTCCAGTGTTGGTGCGGTGGATGACGTATCCATACACCAAGACCCTGACTTCTTATTTCTGACATAGTTCAAGAAAACATTGATTGTAAGTGTGTTTCAAATTTTTTACCTGTGATTACTTTATATCAGCTCACCAGGTATATTGTACTAACAATGGAGCACCTGTTTCTTCTCAGGATGGCCCCACGAAGGCAGTCAGCTAGGGTTCATAGTTATGTGCAGGATGAAAGCCCACAGAGTGACGAGGCCTCATTGTAGGGCCCCATTATAGCGGAGGCACCAGCGGTACCACTACTCACTGGGCCACCGATACAACCATCCCTAGCAGCGAAGAGTGCACACCGCCTGAGTGCGTCACACGAGTTTTAGCGACAAAGGCCACCCAAGTTCCGCAGAGAGATGGACCCTCAGGAAGCCGAGGATTGGCTGGAGGCTATCGTCAGAGTCCTCAGATTGATAGGGACCCCAGTAGACCTTATGATGATCCTTTCTACGAGTCTCCTACACGCAGCAGCAGGTATATGGTGGAGTCTGATGGTTTAGGTTCACGACGAGGCATATCTACTTTGGACGGACTTTGAGAGCCTCTTCTACTCGGAGTTTGTTCCAACCACCATCCATGCGGTGCGCATCCAGTAGTTACAATAGCTGTGGCAGGACAACATGACAGTAGCACAGTACTAGGCTAGATTTACCAACCTATCGCGCTACTCCACGGACATGGTACGAGACCCATTCTTCCATGGCCGAACCTTTGAGTAGGGATTGATGCATGAGACCAGGGCTTCGATGATCTCCCTCTGCATTCCGACGTAGGAAGGAGTACTGGAGCGAGCCCTTCTTGTGGAGAGATTTATCGCTAAGTCGATGCCAGTAATGAGACCCACTGCAGGGTGACACGTAGCAGAGTCTTCTACAGCCGGAAGTAGATAGATGTCAAAGAGGTCCAAGTGGACCAGGCCATCAGGTGAGTGACCCCAGGATTCTAGTTCAGATGTGCATAGCACACGTAGTAGATCCATCCATACGAGGGGCAGGTAGTGCTATGCATGCAGCGGGCAGAGCCACATGTATCATTACTTCCGGACCCCCCATGCAGAGGAGCATCATCTAATTGAGGGACCACCCAAGCAGAGGAAGTGGTTCGACTATGGCGGTCCGCAGGGAGCAGGCGGACGAGGCATAGGAGCTGGCCGAGCAATGGGTGGTGTACAACGCTTCGAGGCTCTACCACCACCACCACCCGGAGGGCTACCCCGACCACAGGGAGGTGGTAGATAGGGGCAGACTCAGCACCAGGAAGTCAAGGCCTATGACCACGGCGCACCTGGGATGATTTTAGGTACTATCTGGGTCTACTCCACCCTTGCTGTAGTTCTTATAGACATAGTAGCAAGTCATTTTTTCATTGTCGTTGCCCTTGTTCGGAGCTCGGAGATTCCGACGAAGCCGTTGGATCGATCCTTACGGCTAGAGACTCTTACAGGAGTAGACTTGACGATTACGCATTGGTGTCGACAGTGTGAGCTTACTCTATGAGGTGAGAGCTTCGGCTGGGATCTTCTTGTAGCGGTGTTAAGGCCTTACGACGTCATCTTGGACATTGATTGGTTATCTAAATTCCATGATCAGATCGAATGTATTAGGCGCGAAGTGTGGTGTGTCCACACAGATGGGAGTAGGTTCACCTTCACCGGTGAGAAGGGAGCCTTTGCAGCACAAGATGGACTTATGCAGAGGAGAGGGAAGTTGATCACACATTAGTTGGATAGTCTCATCCTAGGAGAGGTTGATGTGTGGAGTCTGAGTTTTTCTGTTGTGGTGGATCAATATGCGGATGTTTTTTGTGACGATGTTCCAGGACTACCTCCTCGTAGAGAGGTAGCCTTCTACCTTGACCTATACCCCATAACAGCACCGATATCTACTCCAGCATATCGGATGGCTCACACTGAGCTTCGTGAGCTGTGGGTACAGCTAGAGTATTTACTGGGAAATGGATTCATCAGACCCTGTGTTTCACCCTGAGCTTCTTCGATTTTATTCTCCAAGAAGGGGGATGGGAGCTTACGACTATGTGTCGACTACCGTCACCTGAATCAAGTGACCATGGGGAACAAATATCCACATCCGAGGATTGATGACCTATTTGACCAGCTCAAGGAAACATGATGGTTCTCGAAGATAGACCTCAGGTCAGGCTATCATAATCTTAGAGTTCTAGATGAGGATGTGTAGAAAAACGGCCTTCAGGTGTCATTATGGCCACTACATGTTATGGGTTATTCCCTTCGGCGCAACCAACTTAGTAGAAGTTTTCATGAGTCTCATGATCATGATATTTTAGCCTTACATCGATCATTTTGTCATAGTCATCATTGAAAACATACATATTTACTCGACTATTGAGGAGGAGCATGCCTACCACTTGCTGGTTGTACTGGACACACTCCGAGAGCACCAGATTTATTGTAATCTCTTGAAGTGCTAGTTCAGGATTCAAGAGGTTCAGTTCTTAGGGCACGTCATCTTAGAGGCGGTAGTCACTTTGGATCCTGTGAAGATCTAGGCAGTACTTGCTTGGGAGCCACCCATGAGCATTACGGAGGTGCGGAGTTTCCTAGGTCTGGATGGGTACTATCGGAGATTTATGCCAAACATCTCTAGAGTTGCAGCACCGCATTCAGGTTTGTCGAAGAAGGAGAAACCCTTCGTGTGGTCAATTTGTCACGACCCATCCCCAGGGCCCGTGTCGTGACTACCCCAAGCCCACCTTTCTTAGGCCATGGGCTGGCGACTAGCAACAAAAAGGCGTAAATCCCTATAACTGGGAAGGCATTGCCTTTATATAACGTAAACAAAATCAAACATAGTAAAATGGAAGCAAACACTAAGTAAAACTGAAAACAAAAGTAGTGCATAAAGTAAAGGGCTGTAAATACAAGCCCAACTATAAAGTACAAGGTAAAAGACAAAACGGATGGATGGGGACAAGCAGCTGTTAGATCATCTACCACGGATCCAACTTGAAGGGTAGGTATAGATAGCGCAGCTCTTAGATCATCCTCCATGGATTCTACATGAAGGGTAGGTACAGATAGCCTCCTCAGCGCCCTCATCTGTCAACCTTATCTTGGTACCGACTCATCGAGAGGTCCACCTCTAGGTGTCGTCCAGTCCTCGTACACTTGGTCTCCGCCAGTCCTGTCCATCGTCTGCATCCAACACAACGAGGTGCAGGCATAGCCTGTGTAGGGGTGAGTATAACGGTACTCAGTAGGCACCCCGAGACCCCCATGGTCTCACAAAATCCCACAAGGATAAACCACAAAAAAAAGATCTCAATAGATAACCTTTACATAGGTATATGCCCATACATATACCTATGTTATCAAGAAACCCATCTCAATCATGAGGAAAACACAAAGGTTATTGACTTAGCTCAAACTATGATTTTATTCACAATATCAAAACCACAGCTGCGGGAGAACTCCTCCTCTATCGATTACAGTGATCATTTCATGACTTT
This sequence comes from Viscum album, assembly GCA_963277665.1. NCBI lineage: Eukaryota > Viridiplantae > Streptophyta > Magnoliopsida > Santalales > Viscaceae > Viscum > Viscum album. The sequence goes on along the minus strand of OY728165.1, from coordinate 1,444,461,687 downwards.
GAGGTGCTACTCGCTAACCTTAGACTACTGAGGTACTCCTCCTATCGAGTACCACGGGTCGGCCACCTCACAAAGTAGTGCTCCCCCACCATGAGTTTGCTACCTCACATAGTAGTGCTCCCCCTCATAGCCTATAGAGGTACCCCTTCTGTCGAGTACCGCAGGTCTTCCACCTCACAATGTAATGCTTCTCAACCATGAGTCTGCCACCCCAACTATAAGGTCCCAGCCTTAAACCTTACTTAATCTTGAGTTATTACAAGATTACACATTGAGGATCTTTTCAGGTTTAGTGTTTTAGAGAATTAGATCATGAAACTTGCATTACATTCCACATTTAAACAAAGTGGTTACATGAAAGACAGTATTCATTCTTCCCATCAACGGAAACATATTTAAAATATAGCACAGATTCTTTCTTGACACATCCTTGACACTATCATCACATCATGTACCTTTCCCTTGACCTGTGAAAAACATTTCAAAAACTTGGGATGAGCATAAAAATCTCAGTAAGAGTTATAAAAATATGGAAAGGAAACATGAGTTCATATATACATAAGAATGAAATCATAATTTACCCATAAAACAAAGGCACTTTCATACCTCATCAAACCATGAATAATTCATAGAAATCATAAGACATAAAGGTAACTTGAGGAATTCATAACATTCTTACATAGGGAGTAACCCTCTTGGTTACGTTTGGAATACCCATCACAGTATATTCCCTAAATCTCTTCGGAGAAACCTTAACGTTTCACTCCTTCGCGTTACCCAATGCATTGGAGAGCTATATCGGGCCCACCCACCCTTAGTTTATCATGGAACCACCCGTTCTTCATAACAATGCCCAAGAACATTAACATAATTGTATCACATAAACATGAATAAAGGAAACATAACATTTCCACATTTAAATCACAATATAACATTTTAGGATATTGAAATAATGAATCCATTCAAAAAGAAACCATTTCCAAAACCATTTAAAATATTTAATAAAGAGATTTTTGAATCAAAGTGTCCCATACCACCTTGAAGATTTTAACATTTTAAACCATTAATATCCATATAAATAAATCCTTAAACCCATTTGGAAAACATGGATATTAATAAGAACAAATAATTAGAACATTTAAAACGATATTTTGGTTAAAGGGGTTTTACCAAAATTAGAGACACTTGAATACAATAATCGAGGAATAAAATTTAGTCATAACTTTATAATATCATGAGAATAAAAGGATTCATGATATAATACTCCAAAGGATAGTATATACACCATATAAGAGTGAATTAGTGCATAACAACAATGAACCCTCAATAGAAATGTCAAATTTGATGAAATCCCTTATAAAGAAGGTATCCTTAAATTAAGGACAAATAAATCTCAAAAATATGTGTGACAAATATATATACACCGAATATAAGTGGATATTAAGTGTAAAACAATAAAAGGTCATTCACACATATTCAATGGATGACATATTCAATGACTACAAGTTGAACCCAAAGAAATCGAAATTGGGTTAAAAAGTTCCCTCGACATCCTAACGACATCACATCAAAATGGGTTCATGAGAGATAAAACGTGTATCTCATCACTTGGAAATAAAATTTATGTAACACCCCAAGATTTCATAGTGTGTTAGTTCTTCAAAATAATTCAATAACTTTCACTACATGCAACACCAAGTTCAAGCACACCATGACTTACCAAACAAGCCGTTCAAAAGAGGTTATGAATAGTATTAGATAAATTTTAATGTTTATATAATCCTTATAATTTTAGAATCCATATTATGAGTTTCTTAGATATAATGCAAGAACAAATTCATTTTCAGTATTATCAACTTTTAATAGTGAACCCTTTTTAAATACAATATTTTAAACTTTTTGACTAAATGGGGACATCAAAAATTTAAAATGAAACATCCCAAGCTTCCACGATACACTTTCTTTGAATAATACAGTAGCGTGTGTTGTACGCAACCTTGAGTTTTAACACACACCACAACCAATCAAACTAGCCGTTATGAATAGTAATACCTACTTTTTAAAATTATATATATTTTATATTTTAAAATGGACTTCATATTTGGATTCGGAATATCGAATTTAGCCTAATGTGAAATTTTGGTACATTTCGGATAACTTTCATATTTTGATGAATAGTGAAAATTACTAAATTTTAATTAAAAACAACTTTTTTAATCAAAATAATTAATAGTGATAAATTATGAATTTTAGTAGTTTTAAAGTATATTTAGAATATATTTTTACCATTTAATATAATGTTGGTCATTGGACATAATTTTACAATTAAACCGAACATAATCAAGTGTCAATCTTTTGATAGTTATTATCTCTTAAAAACACGCTTTTTGTTTTGACAGCGGGAATTAATTTTAAATTAATTTCTGCCACTTCTGTGTTTTGAATTTAGGAAAATGGATTCCATATTTGGAATCAGGATGTTCAAATTGTGTAAATAGGTAACTTTTATTTTTACACATTTTGAATAATTACTGCGGTAAATATTTTATTTACCATGGTTAAAGGGTAAATCCGGTAAATAAGGGTTAAAAAAATAATATTATAATAATAATAAATTACCCTAAAACGTATCTTAACCCTATTGGTTGATACATGGTCGACCATGGGAATCCTTGTGTAAATTTTGGGACCCCATGGATCCACTTGTAAGTGATAATGACACTTTATTTTAATTAAGTCAAAATGAATACAAAAATGACACAAGCATATATCTTTTAGAAAAACAATTGTTACATAGGGTTATATAAGTTGGATTTTCGATTATAAATATTCATTAGAAAGATAAAAAGATTTACTACATAATGATGTTTTATTTATAATTTTTAGACATTAAATAATTTATTTTATTTATGACACAATGATGATGCAGTAATTACTAAAATAGTAAAAAATTAACATAATTGATATTATAAATACCCAAATAAATATAATATGAAACTTTTAATGAATTAAACTAATTTTCTAGGATAATATGATATATTAGGATTGATATAATTGACTTTGTTTGAAGTAATCAATCTGTTATGAGTTTCAAAAAAATCAACTATTGAATATTGTCAAAATTGACATAAAAGAGTTCTTAAAACAAATATTATATTATTAATTGATATTAAATTCCTAAAAATCTAAGGTTCGGCCAAGAGACTTATATTATGATAGGTTAATCATTAATGGACCACTTGGGGGTCGCTTGTATGTATATGGTAAGTCTATTAACCATATAATATAAAAATACAAAGAGACATTGTAAAAGTGAAACTAATTAACTTAGAGTTAATACTTAAAGATAAGGTTAATATAAGTACCCAAACCTGTCTAAATTATATTGGTTGAGTTGTTTTCGACCTATCCCCACCTTAACCTTTGAATAGTCAATTTTGGAGCCATTATAAACCGAATATGAATTTATTATAAATTAATATTTCTAACTTTTCCAAAGGTGCCCCTCACCCCTCTTATAAAAGGGCACTCCTCCTTCTCATTTATTCACACCTTCAAAGCCTTTTGGTTCGGCCAAACTCTGCCCAAATACTCTCCCAACATCCCTCACTACAACCTAGAGGCCTTAGTTTGATCAGAAAGCCAACCTAAGGAGCCCTTTTGATCAAATCAAAAGGAAGAACCCGAAGAAGAGGTAATGATTTCACCACCCTTTTCTAAGTTCATTTCTTCTTCCACTTCTTCTTCCTTTGTTCTTACCATTCTGAAATAATAACTCCAGTATCTCACATATACTGTGATGTTATTATAAATATGGTACAATCATATTCAGTATTCTATCCACCCTTTGAATAACATGTCACCATACGTGCGTACGTACGGCTTACCGTCTCCACGTCGTGGTGTAATTGTTATTCAATATAATATTATTTGGATGGGTATAATAATGATGTGTAACTCATGTAAATAATAAATATAACATGTTAATGATTCTGTATATATATGATATACCATCCATTTATATATTATTTTAATATCAAAAGAATGATATTGTCGCTCGTGCGTACGTACGGACTACCGTCTCCACGAACGCGATGAGATTCATTCTCCATCGTATCCATTCAAGTATAATTATCATTTGATGATTTAAAAATGATGTTTAAGGACTGTATATCATTCTGGATATGTATAAGATACAACAACCATGGCTTATGTAACAAAACATATAAAAGAAAATGAGTAAGTTAACTCCCGAAACGACGATAATTCTAAGATATTATTAACAAATCAATGTTAAAAGATCATATATGATATCATATTAATATATATGATTCTTGTATAACTTAATAACAACTATTTCACCATTATACAGGAGGTTAACCTACCCCAACCAAGGAAAAGTACAAGGTAAGGGTTATTTCACAATCTCTTCATTATCCGAGGTTGTTTATACGTAATAATCTACTGGGATATCTTTATCATCCACATCCATGTTTCTTAAAAATGCATTTCAAAACATTTTTACTATTTACAAGAATATGGGTTAAAGTCATTTATACCCTTGTTTGACTTTTTATAAGAGGTTTATAAAGGAATCTTTCCTTCGTTTTCAAAACAAGGTCCTTTTTAACCTTTTCGACATAATTGAGGAAAGAATGTTTTTTTTAACTTATACGGCAGGTGCGGTTATTTTACGCCGTTATAAAATCTTCAAAGCTTTCCTTACAAGCTTATAAGAATATTTTCAAAGAAAATGTTTTATTTTATATGGATCTTAAATGATTTCAAAATAAAAGGAGATATTTCTTTAAAAAAAAATTGATTTCATCTATGTCAACATCCTTTGATGGATTTTAAGATTATTTGAAGTTGATTTATTATGATACAAAACTTCTATATTGTATTGAAGGTTTTGTGATATGTTTGACTGTGGATGTACTATTTTTATACCATTCATAGTTTATGGTGAAATTATTGACATTTCGTATGCTAGTTTTAATACGAATGTTTATGTTATGTTTAAACCTTTTCATATGGGAATGCATTGGACGTAATAAGTGACGGGTGGAGCCCGCTATAGCTCCTCGATGCATCGGTAGGTCTCATGAGACAAACTAGTGTCTTGGCACAAGGCCTTGACAAAATCTTATTTGTAGTCTTGGCACGAGGCCTTGGCTATGTGGTTATGATAGTCTGGCATTATGCATTCCAACATTATGAAAGTGGTTATTGATATTGCATGTGATTATTCGATTAGTAGAATATCCATGTGAACAAGTAAATGGCATTATTTCATTTTACTTTTGCCATACTATGTTGAAGTTCAATTTTAAAAGGCTTTTGTTTTAGTAATTCATTGCCTTAAATGTTTATGCTTATTTTGAATGTTCCGCTATATTGTTATCCTTACTGGGCATTTGAGCTCACCCCTTTTCTATGTTTTATTTTTCCCAGGTAGTGAAGAAGTAATTTATGAATGACTTGCAGGGATATTATGAGGGGTTAATAGTGTGGATATGAAGACTTTGTTGTTGTAGTAGTTTTTCACTTTGAAATGTAATGTAAAACTTTATGATTATATCTAGTGTTTCCAAGGCTACTAAACCAATCGGTCTTTCGAGATTTGATCTTTCTTGTGATCATGCCAATGTTACGAAGTAATGCACCGACTCTGGGCAACTGGGGTCGGGGCGTTACAGTTGGTATCAGAGGAAGTTTAGTACAAACCTTGGAAGCTAGATTTAGATAAACTCTGATTAGAGCACGTAGACCTAAGATGAACTTTGAGGATTAGTATAGAAGAACTTCCTAGAATTTTGGTATTGTAGAGACATTGTGAGTTTTCCGAGCAATACATCCCTGTCTGGATACGAGCAGGTAGAGGCGGCTCTGGCACAGATGTACCTAGGGGTAAAACCCGAAAACACCGCTTTGAGCTAGACTCGAACGGGAACTGGTGCACGACAACGGGCCTTGCTGCACTCTTAGTTACGACACTTCCGGGGGATATGCTTAGGATAACTCTCACTTTCTTTACAAACCATTATGAAGGGTTTATGAGTATATACATCCTCAAAGGAGACATTTTTATGATTATGGATTATATCCATAAATAGTTCAATTTATGTTAAGTGTTTTATAAGTATGGGATTATGTATTTTGATTTATAAACTGATCTAGTGTATGCCATTGTTTAGAAATGGCTCCCAGTAGAAGGATTGAGAACTCCAGAAATGCACATGATCCAAAGAGAAGGAAGGATCATATCTTTCATGGTCTTAAGCTAGAATTTATAAGAGAGATAGTCTCACATGTATTATCATCATATGAAGAAATAATATCATGTGTTGATAAGATAAGTAAAGAGTTTACTGAAACCTATGGCTTTGAAGGGAAGCAAGAGAAGAAAAGGATGGAAGAGAGAAAGATGGATAAAGGGAAGAGGGAAAAGAAGAATTTTCCAATATGTGGTAACTGTGGAAAGAAACACCCTGGAACTTGCCTGAAAGGAATGGGAGTTTGTTATAAGTGTGGAGGAAAAGGGCACAAAGTACGTGACTGCAAGGGTAAGAAAATGGTTTCAAATGTACAATTCTTCATTTCAAGGAGTTTGGACACTACGTGAACCTATGTCCCAGTCATCAGACTATGACGCAAATGATGCTATTGGATAATAATCAAGTTATGATACTACCACAGATGAAGAGGAATGATTAGATTTCTTATGTTGATTATGTCAATTGAGTGTTGTATCAACAATGTACTTGTTATAATAATTATGGAGTATATAAGGATTGTACTGCAGTACTATTTCATTAAGGATTTGAGATGGTGTGGAACAAAGAAAAGTGACTCAATAGCAGGATAAATTTTTGGAAAATATATGGTTGAGAGAATGATAAACCATAATAAAGTTCTGATACCGAGGTAGTGATTTTCGAATAATACATGATTATTTTGGAAAAATTATATTGGATATTCTTGACTACCTTGGAACTGATTAATGATTTGTATATTCCATCATTGTTGGGGTTTAAAACATTTTTGGATTGATGAAGTATATCCAGCATTCTATATGGAATAAGGGAGAATGAATGTAATCAATAAGGAATATGGTAATTCAGGATGTTTCAGTGTATTAAAAGAATACATGATGAAGGTATTCATATGCTATTACGGGGTAAAAAGGATCTGCATTATGTTTACCTTCCTTATAAATGTTGGACTGTGAGTTTGGAAAGAAGTATTTTTGATAGTTCTAGTTTGGATTATTTTGGATTGCCATAAAAGGACAACCCGGAGGTCGGGCGGCAACCCGTCGCGTCCAGCAAGGCTGCGAGACTTGAACCCGCAACCGAAGGGCGACAAGGGTGTATCACCTACCACTGGCCCACGAGATGTCCTGGATTAAATAATATAGTTTTTTTTAAAAGATCTGGTAGATGAATTATAAATTCATTTATTTTGGAACCCTGTACAAATAGTATAAATAGAAAAAAAAAATTACATTCTATTATCTTTTAGAGTGAAATATGAGTTTGTGGTAGAAATTTATTAGTGGATAAAACTCTAATTATAAAGTAAGTATATCTCCTTATGATCTTATCCAATCTCATAAATAAATTCCTCAACATTAATAAAAGGAACTTAGAACAAAAATGTTGTCCTAGATGGTACCTTAAATCATCACTAATTTATGGCTTTGGGATTGTTGGCCTTTTCATAGCCATGTTCTCTACCACTCTCCATCAGATAATTGATGGTTATATTTTTCTTCCATATCCATATTTTCCTACATGGAACCCTAGTATGTGTTATTTTCAGTAATCTTCATACTTTCCACTCTTTATTTTAAATAGAGGCCTCATTAATTCATTTTTCAATGCGGGATTTCAACTAAGATATTTTGAAATGTCAAAAATGTGTTATCCTAATACCCTATGTTTTGTTGAACCGATGGTATTTTAAATCATCATAGATTGATGAATTTAAGGACCTCAATTTTATACTTGTTTATGATTGATGACCTCAATCACTACCTATAAATATTTACGTTTTTCCTCCAATTATATGTCTCTAATTGCCACCAATGTTCTCCTAATCAAGATCATAATTTGGTGGTGACCCTTTCATTTCTCTTTTCCTCATATTAAGACTAAATTTTAGTAACCCAATTTCCGATGTGGGTTTTCCCACAAATATATTATCTATTTTCAACCTTTTATTTTCGAAGAACAATTTCAAATTGCGAGGACGCAATTTATTGAAGGAGGGGAGAATGTAACACCCCAAGATTTCATAGTGTGTTAGTTCTTCAAAATAATTCAATAACTTTCACTACATGCAACACCAAGTTCAAGCACACCATGACTTACCAAACAAGCTGTTCAAAAGAGGTTATGAATAGTATTAGATAAATTTTAATGTTTATATAATCCTTATAATTTTAGAATCCATATTATGAGTTTCTTAGATATAATGCAAGAACAAATTCATTTTCAGTATTATCAACTTTTAATAGTGAACCCTTTTTAAATACAATATTTTAAACTTTTTGACTAAATGGGGACATCAAAAATTTAAAATTAAACATCCCAAGCTTCCACGATACACTTTCTTTGAATAATACAGTAGCGTGTGTTGTACGCAACCTTGAGTTTTAACACACACCACAACCAATCAAACTAGCCGTTATGAATAGTAATACCTACTTTTTAAAATTATATATATTTTATATTTTAAAATGGACTTCATATTTGGATTCGGAATATCGAATTTAGCCTAATGTGAAATTTTGGTACATTTCGGATAACTTTCATATTTTGATGAATAGTGAAAATTACTAAATTTTAATTAAAAACAACTTTTTTAATCAAAATAATTAATAGTGATAAATTATGAATTTTAGTAGTTTTAAAGTATATTTAGAATATATTTTTACCATTTAATATAATGTTGGTCATTGGACATAATTTTACAATTAAACCGAACATAAACAAGTGTCAATCTTTTGATAGTTATTATCTCTTAAAAACACGCTTTTTGTTTTGACAGCGGGAATTAATTTTAAATTAATTTCTGCCACTTCTGTGTTTTGAATTTAGGAAAATGGATTCCATATTTGGAATCAGGATGTTCAAATTGTGTAAATAGGTAACTTTTATTTTTACACATTTTGAATAATTACTGCGGTAAATATTTTATTTACCATGGTTAAAGGGTAAATCCGGTAAATAAGGGTTAAAAAAATAATATTATAATAATACTAAATTACCCTAAAACGTGTCTTAACCCTATTGGTTGATACATGGTCGACCATGGGAATCCTTGTGTCAATTTTGGGACCCCATGGATCCACTTGTAAGTGATAATGACACTTTATTTTAATTAAGTCAAAATGAATACAAAAATGACACAAGCATATATCTTTTAGAAAAACAATTGTTACATAGGGTTATATAAGTTGGATTTTCGATTATAAATATTCATTAGAAAGATAAACAGATTTCCTACATAATGATGTTTTATTTATAATTTTTAGACATTAAATAATTTATTTTATTTATGACACAATGATGATGCAGTAATTACTAAAATAGTAAAAAATTAACATAATTGATATTATAAATACCCAAATAAATATAATATGAAACTTTTAATGAATTACACTAATTTTCTAGGATAATATGATATATTAGGATTGATATAATTGACTTTGTTTGAAGTAATCAATCTGTTATGAGTTTCAAAAAAATCAACTATTGAATATTGTCAAAATTGACATAAAAGAGTTCTTAAAACAAATATTATATTATTAATTGATATTAAATTCCTAAAAATCTAAGGTTCGGCCAAGAGACTTATATTATGATAGGTTAATCATTAATGGACCACTTGGGGGACGCTTGTATGTATATGGTAAGTCTATTAACCATATAATATAAAAATACAAAGAGACATTGTAAAAGTGAAACTAATTAACTTAGAGTTAATACTTAAAGATAAGGTTAATATAAGTACCCAAACCTGTCTAAATTCTATTGGTTGAGTTGTTTTAGACCTATCCCCACCTTAACCTTTGAATAGTCAATTTTGGAGCCATTAGAAACCGAATACGAATTTATTATAAATTAATATTTCTAACTTTTCCAAAGGTGCCCCTCACCCCTCTTATAAAAGGGCACTCCTCCTTCTCATTTCTTCACACCTTCAAAGCCTTTTGGTTCGGCCAAACTCTGCCCAAATACTCTCCCAACATCCCTCACTACAACCTAGAGGCCTTAGTTTGATCAGAAAGCCAACCTAAGGAGCCCTTTTGATCAAATCAAAAGGAAGAACCCGAAGAAGAGGTAATGATTTCACCACCCTTTTCTAAGTTCATTTCTTCTTCCACTTCTTCTTCCTTTGTTCTTACCATTCTGAAATAATAACTCCAGTATCTCACATATACTGTGATGTTATTATAAATATGGTACAATCATATTCAGTATTCTATCCACCCTTTGAATAACATGTCACCATACGTGCGTACGTACGGCTTACCGTCTCCACGTCGTGGTGTAATTGTTATTCAATATAATATTATTTGGATGGGTATAATAATGATGTGTAACTCATGTAAATAATAAATATAACATGTTAATGATTCTTTATATATGATATACCATCCATTTATATATTATTTTAATATCAAAAGAATGATATTGTCGCTCGTGCGTACGTACGGACTACCGTCTCCACGAACGCGATGAGATTCATTCTCCATCGTATCCATTCAAGTATAATTATCATTTGATGATTTAAAAATGATGTTTAAGGACTGTATATCATTCTGGATATGAATAAGATACAACAACCATGGCTTATGTAACAAAACATATAAAAGAAAATGAGTAAGTTAACTCCCGAAACGACGATAATTCTAAGATATTATTAACAAATCAATGTTAAAAGATCATATATGATATCATATTAATATATATGATTCTTGTATAACTTAATAACAATTATTTCACCATTATACAGGAGGTTAACCTACCCCAACCAAGGAAAAGTACAAGGTAAGGGTTATTTCACAATCTCTTCATTATCCGAGGTTGTTTATACGTGATAATCTACTGGGATATCTTTATCATCCACATCCATGTTTCTTAAAAATGCATTTCAAAACATTTTTACTATTTACAAGAATATGGGTTAAAGTCATTTATACCCTTGTTTGACTTTTTATAAGAGGTTTATAAAGGAATCATTCCTTCGTTTTCAAAACAAGGTCCTTTTTAACCTTTTCGACATAATTGAGGAAAGAATGTTTTTTTTAACTTATACGGCGGGTGCGGTTATTTTACGCCGTTATAAAATCTTCAAAGCTTTCCTTACAAGCTTATAAGAATATTTTCAAAGAAAATGTTTTATTTTATATGGATCTTAAATGATTTCAAAATAAAAGGAGATATTTCTTTAAAAAAAATTTGATTTCATCTATGTCAACATCCTTTGATGGATTTTAAGATTATTTGAAGTTGATTTATTATGATAAAAAACTTCTATATTGTATTGAAGGTTTTGTGATATGTTTGACTGTGGATGTGCTATTTTTATACCATTCATAGTTTATGGTGAAATTATTGACATTTCGTATGCTAGTTTTAATACGAATGTTTATGTTATGTTTAAACCTTTTCATATGGGAATGCATTGGACTTAATAAGTGACGGGTGGAGCCCGCTATAGCTCCTCGATGCATCGGTAGGTCTCATGAGACAAACTAGTGTCTTGGCACAAGGCCTTGACAAAATCTTATTTGTAGTCTTGGCACGAGGCCTTGGCTATGTGGTTATGATAGTCTGGCATTATGCATTCCAACATTATGAAAGTGGTTATTGATATTGCATGTGATTATTCGATTAGTAGAATATCCATGTGAACAAGTAAATGGCATTATTTCATTTTACTTTTTCCATACTATGTTGAAGTTCAATTTTAAAAGGCTTTTGTTTTAGTAATTCATTGCCTTAAATGTTTATGCTTATTTTGAATGTTCCGCTATATTGTTATCCTTACTGGGCATTTGAGCTCACCCCTTTTCTATGTTTTATTTTTCCCAGGTAGTGAAGAAGTAATTTATGAATGACTTGCAGGGATATTATGAGGGGTTAATAGTGTGGATATGAAGACTTTGTTGTTGTAGTAGTTTTTCACTTTGAAATGTAATGTAAAACTTTATGATTATATCTAGTGTTTCCAAGGCTACTAAACCAATCGGTCTTTCGAGATTTGATCTTTCTTGTGATCATGCCAATGTTACGAAGTAATGCACCGACTCTGGGCAACTGGGGTCGGGGCATTACAATTTACATCAATAAGGATGTATGAGAACATATCCCAACATAAAAATATGTAAATTAAAAGACCCAAAAAAAGAAGTCTTTTAAAAAAGAGGAGGGTGAAAAGTTCCCTTACCGACTTGGGTATCTTTCAAAACATACACCCCATGAAAGAAAGACAATAGGTCATTGATGTAAATACTCATAAACGAAAGTATATTACACAAAGAGTAGAATAATTGGCAGTAAATACACCACTCAATGGAATTTGTGGCAAATGTAGCATAAATCTCACGGGAATAAAAGTGAGATGAAAAATCCCTTACGAAAACTCGGCAGCCTAACGGCGCCACATAAAACATCCGAATATGGATTGATGAGATCAAATAGAGTATCCCATCATATTAAAATAGAATTTACCGCAAGTGGAATATAAAAGAAAATTCCCCAACATTGCAAGGAGGAGTTTAAAAGAAGTGACATAAAGGAGAGTACTTAAAAAGAAAGAGAGATGTTAGATCTCTTACGAAAGTTCGGCAGCCTAACGGCGCCACTCAAAACATCCAAAATGGATTGATGAGAGAGAATAGGGTCTCTCATCACATGAACATAAAAATTACAGTAAATTTAATATAAAAGAACATCCCAATCATAAGAAAGATGAGCTTAAAATAAATGACATAAAAGAGTGTACTTAAAAAGAAAGAGAGTTGTAGGATCCCTTACCTCGGGTCCGACTTGACTCGATCGTTCTTTAATCTCCTGAATAATAAACTTGAGTTAATTTATACTTCCTTAATAACCTTTTCAAGTTCATTATTCCTTTTATATCACTTATTACCATGTTATAAACATTATTTAATCATTTAAGTTAATCATGTTTGTTTTGTCGATATTTGGTTCTTAAGTCGAAAGTGGACTTCTTACAATTACATGTTGTTCGTGTGGTCAAAGGTTCTTTATATCCAGAATTACATTCCTGATTTGGATATCATATATATCATATATATCCAGCATATACATGTATTTATAATATTACATAATCATTTGGAGGTATGAAATGAAATGCACCGTTCATGGAGACGGTAAGCCGTACGTACGCATGAACGCTACTTTCATTTCTATTTCATATTTTATAGAATTATATAAAGGTATATTATAATTACTGTATAATATCATATATAATATCATTAAATCCATCCTTTATGCGTCCCACGTATGGCATTAACGAATCACATCACTTTGAGGGGGCGGTAGTCCGCACTTCCTAAAATGAAGGTATCGCGTATACCCATAATGGATGCCACAAAGGTAAGACACAAATGAAAAATACAGAAGCATAAGTAAAAAATAAAAATATTATATATCATATATAAAAATAGTGACAACATAATGGCCACTTATTAAGGTGTTAAATGAGTATTGAACAATCATCGTTTCAGGAGGCAGAATTTCGCCATCCACAGAAACCGTATGTTCTTTAACCATTTGATGTAGTTTTGTGAGACTGTAGCTCGAATAAATCTTATAACAACATCCTAGTATATTGAAGATACTGGTGTTGTTACAAAAGAAGTAAATAAAAAGAGTTTAGGGGGTTGGAGAAGCAAAATAAAACAAATGAACATGAGAGAATGAATTACCTTTAAAAGTGTAACTCCTTTTGATTTGAGCCTAAAGGCTTCCTTTTAAAGTATTCTTCCCAAAGAGAATCATCTAGGATGAGTAGAGGGATATGGAGAGAGTAAATGGGTAGGGGTTGGCCGAGACAAAGTCTTGAAGAGTGTGTGAAATGAGGTAGAGGTGGGGGCCTTTTATAAGAGGAGAGGAGGGGCACTTTTGGAAAGTAAAGAAATATTACTTTATTTGAAAATGTGTTTCGGTTTTAAAAGGTCTCACATTGATATAATTCGTGGATATGGTGATAAGGGTTCTAAATCCACCCATCCAATAAGTTTTGGACTTGTGTAGTTTATAGATTTTACATTATCTTTCCATTTTATTTAAATCGTCAAATAATGATGTCATCGCTGCATCATTATTATGTCATAAATAATTTAATTTATATAATGTCTAAAAATTATAAAAAAAATACTATGATGTAGGAAATCTTTTTATCTTTCCAATGACTATTTATAATAAAAATGTGGACTTGTGTAACCCCACTTAAAAACTGTTTTAGTAAAACAACTCATGTTTGTGTCAATTTAATTTTAACATTAAATAAAAATATATTATTGTCATTTTCCAACTAAAGTGGCTCCATGGGGTCCCCAAGTTGGCCCATGGCTTGTCTTGGTCGTCCATGACTCACCCAATAGGTGTAGTACAAGTGTCATGGTGTTTTCACATTCTTATAATATCATTTTTAATTTAAATGACACTAATTACCTCTAATCGCAATTAAAAACTTAATAAGTTACTATTCACCAAAAAATTATTTTTATCCCATTGAACCACATTTTACTTCTTAATGACAACCATGTATGTCGGATTTTCAAAATTCAATACACATTAGTGGTAAAATTTCATTTAACTGAAAAATCAGTTTGCTTGATTACCACTTAGTGGTTTCACTATTCATCAAAAAATTGGAGTTTTTCAGAAAATTACCAAAACTTCACCCTAAGATATATTTGATTTTCATAATTCAAAAATGAATTCCGTTTTAAAAAATTCAAAACATATTAGTCACATTAATTAATTTAATAATTAATTCCCGCTGCAACTAGTTTAAGTCTGATTTCAAAGTGAAATTAATTCCAACGACCACTATTGGATTTAATGGTAAAAATATTTTCTAATTTCACATTAAAAACAATTCAAAATATAATCTAATCATATAAATAAATTAGATTAAAAAGAGGTTTTGAATTAAAATACAACATTTTACACTATTCATTAAAAAATGAACATTATCGGAAAGATACCAAAAATTTACACAAAGTAAATTTTGATGTCCCGGTTATTAAGAAGAGTTTTATTTGGTCCAATAGAATTTATAAGAGTGAAAAAAACTATATTTAATGATGGTTCGCCATCAAAAGGTGATAAGTGAACCTTTAGTGAAAACTATGGAATATATGCCTAAAATTGAATTCTTTCCGTTTTTGAAGCCTCTATCCTTTATTGGATAAATGTAAAAACATTTAAAAACATATATAATCATATTTTAGTTATTTCTATCCATTCCCGCCATTACAACGGCTACATGTTAACTACCATTTAAAATAATATTATTTTATTATTAGAGTGCAACGTAAGATTCCCAAGAAACTCGTTGTTGCGTGTTGGGTACGCCATCGAGCATAGCGTCCCCTTTAAAGTCATTTAAATATTTTATTCACAAATATGGATAAATATGAAATGTCATATTCTTTATTTACCTGGGGTGTTACATCCTTCCCCCCTTTTGGGAATTTTGTCCTCGCAATTTTAAAATTGCACACGGAAACATCCTGAAAGTCCCACATCGGAACAAAAGTCGGTAAAAAAACACTTTAAAATAAAGAAAGATAAGTACAAAGTTCACCCGAGTTAACCCATACTAGGATTCCAAGTATGAAAATATGGACATGGAGGAAAAAACAAAGGGTCATATTCTGATGGAGAGTGATAGAAAACATGTTTAGGAGAATGTTAACCACGAGAAAATCACAAACTTGTGATGGGTTAAACGGTATTCAATTCCCCAGTAGGAAAAGTTATTAGACAACATTTTTGTTTTAAGTTACTTTTTATTGAGGAATTTATTCATAAGGAAAAAAAATCACTTATCATATTGACTTTCAACTTTTATTAGATTCCTTACACAAACTCATATTTTCTCCAAAAGACGAGTATTTTGGAATACTTGTTCACATTAAGATTACTGTAATCAACTTCTAGAGAATCACCTAATCCAAAAAAGAGAACTATATACTTCCCATGTATTTAGGCTTTAACCAAAACCAAAACCAAAAAGATTAGTACAAGTTCAGATAATCCAGAAAAGGATAACCCATTAAAAAGAAAATCCATGCTTAATCTCCAAAATTTGTCCAACAAAACCCAAAGTTCAAAGAGGACCATTCTATAATCAATTTGTCCATAAAATTCTTCAAAGTAAACCAATATAAGATTGAAACCCAAATATTTGAAGGATTTAGTCGCATATTCTTCCAAGATAAATCGTAACATTTATCTCCAAACAATATCAGTTGCTCCTAAAGTCTCATTTTGAAAAGTAAATAACCTAATCACATATCCTCTAGGATAGGTAAATAATTTTCATAAATAACCCAAAATCAACTTACTCTTAATTCAAAAAATCATATAACTAGAATGAATCAGTCAAACTAACCAGGGAATTCACGTAGTCCAGTGGTCGGCGATAAATACCAGTCGCACATTGGTTGTGGGTTCGATTCCCGCAGCTTTGTCCGACGCGACGGGATATCACACGGTCTGCGTGTTGTCCTTTTTCCAAAACTATATAATTCTTAAAACATTCCCCAAAATGAGATAAAATCTTCAAGAATAATCATAACATATTTTAACCTCAAGTTTATCTCATTCCTTTCATTTTCCATCATATCATAGAGTAACCCATAATTACCTAAGAATTAAGTATCATATAAACCCTAATGGTTACCTTAATAATTATTACCTGAATTTCCACATCGAGTTGGCCATCTCGTACATGATGCATCAGATAACTCACCGAGGTTGAAGTGGTCGATCATGACTCCTTGATATTTGGTTTAGAACAACCACGAGTTTCCTCATTGAATCCTCAATTTTATCTAGTATCTTAATCAGAGAACCACCACAGTTTCCTTCAAACCTGTTGTCTCTTTGGTTCCTGCTAGATCCATCCATTCACTAAAAACAGAAATGTCAGTGTGAGTATATCAACAAAACCATCATGTACTAATGAGGAAGTTAAACACTAAGATACACTTACTCATTCACTTTATCTAAAACTAGGACTCTTTCTGAAATCCTCGCTGTTATGGTAATGTCACTTATGCTTAAACAATACCCTAACCTCTAAAGTTATCTAAACTGACCTTTGATACCAACTATAAGGCCCCAGCCTTAAAACTTACTTAATCTTGAGTTATTACAAGATTACACATTGTGGATCTTTTCAGGTTTAGAGTTTTAGAGAATTAGATCATGAAACTTGCATTACATTCCACATTTAAACAAAGTGGTTACATGAAAGACAATATTCATTCTTCCCATCAACGGAAACATATTTAAAATATAACACAGATTCTTTCTTGACACATCCTTGACACTATCATCACATCATGTACCTTTCCCTTGACCTGTGAAAAACATTTCAAAAACTTGGGATGAGCATTAAAAGCTCAGTAAGATTTATAAAAATATGTAAAGGAAACATGAGTTCATATATACATAAGAATGAAATCATAATCTACCCATAAAACAAAGGCACTTTCATACCTCATCAAACCATGAATAATTCATAGAAATCATAAGACATAAAGGTAACTTGAGGCATTCATAACATTCTTACATAGGGAGTAACCCTCTTGGTTACATTTGGAATACCCATCACAGTATATTCAATAAATCTTTTCGGAGAAACCCGAACGTTTCACTCCTTCGCGTTACCCAATGCATTGGACAGCTATATCGGGCTCACCCGCCCTTAGTTTATCATGGAACCACCCGTTCTTCATAACAATGCCCAAGAACCATAACATAATCGTATCACATAAACACGAATAAAGGAAACATAACATTTCCACATTTAAATCACAATATAACATTTTAGGATATTGAAATAATGAATCCATTCAAAAAGAAACCATTTCCAAAACCATTTAAAACATTTAATAAAGAGATTTTTGAATCAAAGTGTCCCATACCACCTAGAAGCTTTTAACATTTTAAACCATTAATATCCATATAAATAAATTTTTAAAACCATTTGGAAAACATGGATATTAATAAGAACAAATAATTAGAATATTTAAAACGATATTTTGGTTAAAGGGGTTTTACCAAAATTAGAGACACTTGAATACAATAATCGAGGAATAACATTTAGTCAGAACTTTATAATATCATGAGAATAAAAGGATTAATGATATAATACTCCAAAGGATAGTATATACACCATATAAGAGTGAATTGGTGCATAAAAACAATGAACCCTCAATAGAAATGTCAAATGTGATGAAATCCCTTATAAAGAAGGCATCCTTAAATTAAGGACAAATAAATCTCAAAAATATGTGTGACAAATATATATACACCGAATATAAGTGGATATTAAGTGTAAAACAATAAAAGGTCATTCACACATATTCAATGGATGACAAATTCAATGACTACAAGTTGAACCCAAAGAAATCGAAATTGGGTTAAAAAGTTCCCTTGACAGAATAACGGCATCACATCAAAATGGGTTGATGAGAGATAAAAAGTGTATCTCATCACTTGGACATAAAATTTACATCAATAAGGATGTATGAGAACATATCCAAACATAAAAATATGTAAATTAAAAGACCCAATAAAATAAGTCTTTTAAAAAAGAGGAGGGTGAAAGGTTCCCTTACCGACTTGGGTATCTTTCAAAACATACACCCCATGAAAGAAAGACAATAGGTCATTGATGTAAATACTCATAAACAAAATTATATTACACATAGAGTAGAATAATTGGCAGTACATACACCACTCAATTGAATTTGTGGCAAATGTAGCATAAATCTCACGGGAATAAAAGTGAGATGAAAAATCCCTTACGAAAACTCGGCAGCCTAACGGCGCCACATAAAACTTCCGAATATGGATTGATGAGATAAAATAGAGTATCCCATAATATTAAAATAGAATTTACAGCAAGTGGAATATAAAATAAAATCCCCCAACATTGTAAGGAGGAGTTTAAAAGAAGTGACATAAAGGAGAGTACTTAAAAAGAAAGAGAGAGGTTAGATCTCTTACGAAAGTTCGGCAGCCTAACGGCGCCACTCAAAACTTCCAAAATGGATTGATGAGAGAGAATAGGGTCTCTCATCACATGAACATAAAAATTACAGTAAATTAAATATAAAATAACATCCCAATAATAAGAAAGATGAGCTTAAAATAAATGACATAAAAGAGTGTACTTAAAAAGAAAGAGAGTTGTAGGATCCCTTACCTCGGGTCCGACTTGACTCGATCATTCTTTAATCTCATAAATAATAAACTTGAGTTAATTTATACTACCTTAATAACCTTTTTAAAGTTCTTTATTCCTTTTATATCACTTATTACCATGTTATAAACATTATTTAATCATTTAAGTTAATCATGTTTGTTTTGTCGATATTTGGTTCTTAAGTCGAAAGTGGACTTCTTACAATTACATGTTGTTCGTGTGGTCAAAGGTTCTTTATATCCAGAATGAAATTCCTGATTTGGATATCATATATATCATATATATCCAGTATATACATGTATTTATAATATTACATAATCATTTGGAGGTAAGAAATGAAATGCACTGTTCATGGAGACGGTAAGCCGTACGTACGCATGAACGCTACTTTCATTTCTATTTCATATTTTATAGAATTATATAAAGGTATATTATAATTACAGTATAATATCATATATAATATCATAAAATCCATCCTTTATACGTCCCACGTATGGCATTAACGAATCACATCACTTTGAGGGGGCGGTAGTCCGCACTTCCTAAAATGAAGATATCGCGTATACTCATAATGGATGCCATAAACGTAAGAAAAAAATGAAAAATACAGAAGCATAAGTAAAACATAAACATATTATATATCATATATAAAAATAGTGACATCATAATGGCCACCTTTTAAGGTGTTAAATGAGTATTGAACAATCATCGTTTCGGGAGGCAGAATTTCTCCATCCACGGAAACCGTATGTTCTTTAACCATTTGATGTAGTTGTGTGAGAGTGTAGCTCGAATAAATCTTATGACAACATCTTAGTATATTTAAGATACTGGTTTTGTTACAAAATAAGTAAATAAAAAGAGTTTAGGGGGTTGGAGAAGCAAAATAAAACAAATGAACATGAGAGAATGATTTACCTTTAAAAGTGTAACTCCTTTTGATTTGAGCCTAAAGGCTTCCTTTGAAAGTATTCTTCCCAAAGAGAATCCTCTAGGATGAGGATAGGGATATGGAGAGAGTATAGGTGCAGGGGTTGGCCGAGCCAAAGGCTTGAGGAGTGTGTGAAATGAGGTAGGGGTGGGGGCCTTTTATAAGAGGAGAGGAGGGGCACTTTTGGAAAGTACAGAAATATTACTTTATTTGAAAATGTTTTTTGGTTTTAAAAGGTCCCACATTGATATAATTCGTGGATAAGCTGATAAGGGTTCTAAATCCACCCATACAATAAGTTTTGGACATGTGTAGTTCATAGATTTTACATTATATTTCCATTTTATTTAAATCGTCAAATAATGATGTCATCGCTGCATCATTATTATGTCATAAATAATTTAATTTATTTAATGTCTAAAAATTATAAAAAAAATACTATGATGTAGGAAATCGTTTTAGCTTTCCAATGACTATTTATAATCAAAATTTGGACTTGTGAAACCCCAATTAAAAACTATTTTAGTAAAACAACTCATGTTTTTGTCAATTTAATTTTAACATTAAATAAAAATATATTATTGTCATTTTCCAACTAAAGTGGCTTCATGGGGTCCCCAAGTTGGCCCATGGCTTGTCTTGGTCGGCCATGACTCACCAAATAGGTGTAGTACAAGTGTCATGGTGTTTTCACATTCTTATAATATCATTTTTACCTTAAATGACACTAATTACCTCTAATCGCGATTAAAAACTTAATAAGTTACTATTCACCAAAAAATTATTTTTATCCCATTGAACCACATTTTACTTCTTAATGACAACCATGTATGCCGGATTTTCAAAATTCAATACACATTAGTGGTAAAATTTCATTTAACTGAAAAATCAGTTTTCTTGATTACCACTTAGTGGTTTCACTATTCATCAAAAAATTGGAGTTTTTCAGAAAAATACCAAAACTTCACCCTAAGCTATATTTGATATTCAGAATTCAAAAATGAAGTCCGTTTTACAAAATTCAAAACATATTAGTCACATTAATTAATTGAATAATTAATTCCCGCTGTCAGCGCAAATAGCGTGTTTTTATAAAACAATAAGTATCAAAAGATTGACACTAGTTTAAGTCGGATTTCAAAGTGAAATTAATTCCAACGACCACTATTGGATTTAATGGTAAAAATATTTTCTAATTTCACTTTAAAACCAATTCAAAATATAATCTAATCATATAAATAAATTAGATTAAAAAGAGGTTTTGAATTAAAATACAACATTTTACACTATTCATTAAAAAAAATGAACATTATCGGAAAGATACCAAAAATTTACACAAAGTAAATTTTGATGTCCCGATTCTTAAGAAGTGTTTTATTTGGTCCAATAGAATTTATAAGAGTGAACAAAACTATATTTAATGACGGTTCTCCATCAAAAGTTGATAAGTGAACCTTTAGTGAAAACTATGGAATATATGCCTAAAATTGAATTCTTTCCGTATTTTAAGCCTCTATCCTTTATTGGATAAATGTAAAAACATTTAAAAACATATATAATCATATTTTAGTTATTTCTATCCATTCCCGCCATTACAACGGCTACATGTTAACTACCATTTAAAATAATATTATTTTATTATTAGAGTGCAACGTAAGATTCCCAAGAAACTCGTTGTTGCGTGTTGGGTACGCCATCGAGCATAGCGTCCCCTTTAAAGTCATTTAAATATTTTATTCACAAATATGGATAAATATGAAATGTCATATTCTCTATTTACCTGGGGTGTTACACCAACACAGTAATAATCCCCAATGGGCTATTCAAGTCACTCCAAAACGAATCAAACAAGTAGTCATCAGGTTTCAGTCAGCTACTAAGTCTTCGCACTCCGAATGCTCATCTCCGAGAGGATCTTCTCCATGAGCTACTGGTAGATACTCCAAGTATCTCAATGATCCTTGAAGAAATATCACCAAGAACCACCTCGTCATAGGGGTATCAACGCAATAGACGGTGCGTCAATCAGACACCTAGTCTGTGAGTTATTAGCCTTTTAGTCCTGGGGGACCGATTGGTTTCGTGTTCGAACTAACCAGACTACATCTCAACTGTACCTCGAACTCCCATGGGGTATACTCAAAGAAACCATTTCTCAATGAGATTACCAATGCTGATGATGGTGCGTCAAATGGACATCTGGTCTGAGAGTTATTGGCTTTTCCGTTCTAGGGGCCCGGTTGGTTTTTAAGCTAAAACCAACCCGACAGTACTCCAACTGCATCGGAACCTCGAGTGGAGTATGGAAAAAAATAGTCTTAACAAGAGGGATCCAACATAGTCGACGAAACAGCAATCAGACGTCCTTTCCTCATGTTATAAGTTTTTCCGTTCTGAGGGCCCGGCTGGTTTCGTATTTGAACCAACCCGACCATTTTTTCGAAGTCGTCCAAAACTCACATAGAATATCGCAAAAGGACTGCCTCGTCCTAAGGGTCCAAGTTCTGTAGACGACACATCGATCGAATGCGTGGTCTTCATGTTATTCACGTTTAAGTGAAAACGGGCCTGGCCCGTTAAGCCTAGTGGGCTGACGGGTCGGGTCAACCCAAAGTTGCCGGGTCCGACCCGGTAGGGGTGTCGGACCGGCCCAAAGATTCCCGTAGCCCAGAATGGTCCACTACTTCAGCGGGTCAGAGATGCATAGTGTGGGGATGTTGATTGTGAGACGCGACGTGACCAGATTTCCACCAGGCAGGCACCAGATGGATTTACTGAAGGAGAAGAGCACATCATCCTCTTCAGGGGATGCACCATGGTACCAGTTGCACTGCAGGAGGAAATGCTGAGGGAGTTTCACACTTCCCCTCTAGCGGTACATCCAGGAGTGTCGAAGATGTACCAGGACCTCAGATGAAAACACTGGTGGTCGGGTAGGAAGAAAGATGTAGCAGAGTTCGTTTCACGATGCCTCACATGCCAGCAAGTTATGGTGGAGCACCAAGTACCAACCAGCTTGGTACATCCCTTAGATTTTCCAGAGTGGAAGTGTGACAAGATATCCATGGGTTTTGTGACGGGGCTCCCACGTACTTCCAGAGGACACAACTCCATCTGGGTGATCTTAGACCGACTCACCAAGTCAGTCCACTTCCTACCGATCAAAGAGCAGGGATCAGTAGAGAGCTTGAGACGCCTCTAAGTTCAGAAGATTGTACGACTTCATGGTGTGCCATATTCTATAATCTCTGATCGAGATGCTCAATTTACTTCCAGGCTTTGGAAGGGGTTGTAGGAGGCTTTTGGGATGCAGTTATGCCTGAGCACCGCCTTTCATCCTCAGACAGATGGCCAGACAGAGAGGACCATTCAGACACTTGAGGACATGCTCCATGCATGTGTCCTTGACTTTGGTCACATCAGGGAGGATCACCTACCCCTGGTAGAGTTTTCGTTCAACAACATCTACCACTCCAACATCGGGATGACACCTTATGAGGCACCGTACGTCCGACCTTGCATATCACCTCTATGTTGGACTGACCCTGGGGAGTCCGCATTCGTAGTACCAGAGATTGTTCACACTACAATGGAGAAGGTGCAGATCATCCAAAATCATATGAGGACTGCACAGAGCAGATTGAAGTCCTATGCTGATAGGAGATGAAGACCACTATAGTTCGAGGATGGAGACTATGTTTTCTTACGGGTCTCACCTCGACGTGGATTACGGAGATTTTTTTGGGGCGACAAGTTATCTTCATGCTTCATCAGACCATTCCAGGTCCTCAGAAGGATAGGCGAGGTGGCTTACCACCTGACCCTTACACCTCAGTTGAACCGGGAGCATGATGTCTTCCATGAATCTCAATTGAGGAGATACGTGCATGACCCGTCCCACATCATCAACCACGGGGAGTAGGACATAAATGACGGGGCTACATTCACGGAGGTTCTGGTGGAGATCGAGGATTTACATAAGCGGGTCCTACGTGGAAGTTCAATTCCACGAGTGCGCATCCGATGGCAGAAAATGAACCTCCAGGAGAGCACATGGGAGCGGGAGGCTCAGATGCGTGCTCAGTACCCTCAATTGTTTCCCTAGTTTATGTTGTAACTTTACGGGGATGTAATGTACTGTGGTGGGAGTAATGTAAAGACCCGGAAATTTTAGGGAATGTTTTTTCATAAATACTTTGGAATTTTACAAGTCTGTAGCTTCTAACGGCACTTGATTCTGAGGCACGGTGTGCCCGGAATCAATTTACGAATTTTAGCTCTGGTACATTCAGTAAACGAACGAGCTGGTTTTTCTATCATTTGAACCAGTGCTCAGAATTGAAATATGAGGGCACCAATGAACTCACAATACCATTAATTGCCCATGTTGACATTTACCGTAGTTGTGTGGTAAGCGGGTTGAGAGTTTTTTTTTTGGGGGGGGGGGTTTAATTAAGAAGTAAATATAATTGTTTGTACAATTTTATTTTATATCTAAGTAGGTTAATTCCTCCAATGGGTAGTTAAGGGTGGGACCCACATCCCCCTAACTACCCAAGTGTGGATGTTAGAGAGGTAGGTCCCACACAATCCCCAAACATTTATTTTTTCCTCCAAACTCCTTAAACCCCTCTCATTAATTTGGAAACCCCCCTTTAATTACCAATCTCTCCACCTCCCTCACTCCATTAATCCATGAAAACCACTCAAATTAATGAGGATCTTTCCTCTCCCTCTCCTCTCCCTCTCTTTAATTAAATGCCAACGCATTTAATTAATGATGATCTTTCTTCTCCCTCCCTTTAATTAATTTCCAACGCATTTAATGAAGAGGTGATTTAGATTTTGAAAGTTAAATTGCATGTGTAATAAAATAATAGGAGGAGTCCATTATTTTACCAGAGGAGGACTTTCGTTGTGCTAAAGAGGATTGAGAGTGCTCTTGAGTTTTTGAATACCAATTCCCTCCAACGAAGAACGAAGATATCTTTGACGAAGAATGCCGGTTCCACGATGAACAATGACACGCCGCCCATTCTCTTCTCTTCAAAAAGAGAGGAGACACTGCTTCCTCCTCGGGCGCACACCGAAGAAATATACAAAACCCCACCTAGTGACATCATCCTCTGCGATGCCCGACGTGCGACATCAAATATTCAAGGTATGGAGTTTGCTTAATTTATTTAAAATTAATTTACTCCTTCGATCTTGTTGTATTCGATTGAACATCTTGGTTGATTGTTACTATCTTACGCAGAGGGTGCGGGCCGAACAAACACTGCCCGACGACCCTCTGTCATTTCTTTTCTTGTTTGGAATCGAGAAGTGGTGATGAACAAAGGTGGAAACCGAGCGTCGGATGCACATGGATAAACTGTGGCCCGCAACCACGAGCCGCTCGACCGACGAAGGAGTCCGGGCCGAAGGAAGGAACCACAGCGCCCCACGGCACCACGCTATAGAAACTGCAGCCCACATAGGGTGGGCCGCTTTGGTGGAAGAACTGGCCGGCCCATCATCCCGCCATACAAATAGGAGCCGCGGCGCCTGGAGGGTGCCGCATTGGAGAATCAGTCGACCCGTCGGTTAGTCGGGCAGAGTAGATATGCGGCGCTAGGAGGGCATTGTGCCGGAAGGACCTGCGGCCCGCCCATGCGGGCCGCTTGCGCCAGAAAGCTGGCCGGCCGGTTTGGGGAGGGCGGCGCCACTTGACGCCACTAGTTCAGACATCCGGGGGGGCGCGTCCCCCCTCGGAACCACTCGTCCTTCGGGTCGAGCCACTCGGCCAGCCGGGCCGCGCGCCCAACCGGCCATGTCAGGCCAGGCCGGGTCGCGCCACTTCATGTTGGGATACGCCCTTCGGTCCGAGCTACGTTTTCCTTCAGACTAGTCTGACACCCTTGTTGGGTCAGACCCGTCAAACTGGGTTAACCCATCCCATTGGCCCACTGGGAGAAATGGGTCGGGCCTGTTATTCACTTAAATGTGAATAACATAAAGACCGCACGTCCGATCGACGCGCCGTCTACGGAACTGGGACTCTTTTTACGAGACGGTACTTTTTTGATACTCTAAGTGAGTTTTGGACAACTTTGGTAAATAGATGGGTTTGGAACGATCATATTTCCAACCGGGCCCCTGGAACAGAAAAGCCAATATCTCTGAGACTGAGCGTCCGATTGACGCTCCATTTGTCATGTAGAGTTCCTTTTGACAAGAAGAGACTTTGGGATACATCAACTATGAACTTAGTGATAGTTGATGTATCAACCCCTTTACTCGAGGAGCGGACCTTCCCGGAATCGAGTACACTGTGTGAGGGAACCCTAGATTTGGTTGCGACTGCGACAACTACCGTGCTGGGATCCTCCGTGGGTTCGACGATGAAGACGACTGTACTTGGTTCCTACGTGGGTTCGACAGCGAGGATGACTTTACATGGATCCTTTGTGGCTTCGGTAGTGATAATGACTTTACTTGGATCCTACATGGGTTCAGCAGTTATGGTCACTGTACTTGGATCCTCAGTGGGTTCGACGACGTGGATGACTGTACTTGGATCCTACGTGGGTTCGGCAGGGATGGTCACTGTACTTGGATCCTAGATGAGTTCGACGACGACCACTTCTGTACTTGGATCCTATGTGGGTTCGGTAGAGGAGATGATTCAGAGGCTTCATCTAATCATATCCACCCCCTTTCATGAGAATTATACCTGTGTGAGCTGAGTATTGACTTAAATCTTTATCGTCGATGTGATTGACTTGTTTTCCTGTATGGACTAGGCTGTGCTTTCCTCTGTGGACTGGGTTGTGTTTTCTTGTGTGGACTGGATTGTTCTTGGGCTTAGAAGTTAGAGTCGTACTGAGATTGATGGCGTAGGTATATGTATGGGCATATAACTAAGTAGAGTCAGTTGATACTTCGTGATTGTATCTTTCCATTGTGGTTTATCCTTCATGGATTTTGAGAGACCTTCAGGGGTCTTGGGGTCCCTACTGAGTATCGTATGCTCACCCCTGCATGGGATATGCCCGCACTACATAGTGTTGGATGCAGACGACAGACATTACTGATCGAGGTGGTCTCTTGTGGAGCTGGATGGTACTCAGAGGTGGACCACTTGGCGGGATGTACACGGAGCGGACGGCCGGACCCGAGGAGTTGAGGAGACTATCTGTACCCACCCTTCAGGTGGGATTTCTGGAGGACGACTCGGTGGTTTCTTCTTTACTTTACAGCTATTGTACTTTCTTTCTCAGTTGTATTGTACTTCCAGTTGGGTTTGTATACTGACCCATTTAATTTACAAAACATACTTTTTTACTCAATTTACTTAGTGTTTACTCCATATTACGTACTCTGTTGTGTTTGTTTACTTCTATAAAGGAAATGTCTTCCCTTTTTTCGGGATTTACACCTTTGGTTCTAGTCACCAACCCCTCGACTATGGGAGGTGGTGTAACACCCCGAGCTTCCACGATACGCTTCTCATTCAATAATGAAATAGCTTGCATTGAACGCAACTTCGAGTTCTAAAACACCGCGACAAATCAAAGTAGTCGTTATGAATAGTAATAACCACTTTTTAAAATTATAGAAATTTTATATTTCAAAATGGAATTCATTTTTGTATTCCTAATATCGAAATTAGCCTATGTTGAATTTTTGGTAATTTTCTGAGAACTTCTAATTTTTATGAATAGTGAAAAATACTTTAAAACAACTTTTTTAATCAAAATAATTTATTGTGATAAATTATACTATTTAGTGGTTTTAAGGTATAATTAGAATATATTTTTACCATTTTATCCAATGGTGGTCATTAGAAATAATTTAACATTGAAATTGGACATAAACAATTGCCAATCTTTTGATATAAATTGTTTCTTGAAAACACGCTATTTGTCGTAACAGCGGGAATTAATCATAAAATTAATTAATACAACTTATATGTTTGGAATTTTGTAAAATAGACATCATTTTTGAATTCGGAATATCAATTATAGCTTAGGGTGAAATTTTGGCATTGTTCTGAAAAACTTCAATTTTTGATGAATAGTGAAACCACTAAGTGGTAGTTAAATAACTGATTTTTCGTTTAAATGAAATATTACCACTTCTGTGATTTGATTTTCAAAAATCCGACATACATGGTTGTCATTAAGAAGTAAAATGTGGTTCAATGGGATAAAAATAATTTTTTGGTGAATAGTAACTTATTAAGTTTTAATCGCGATTAGTGGTAATTAGGGTAGTTTAAGGTATAAATAATACTTTAATAATATTAAATGACCTAGACACATGTCCCAACCTCATTGGTTGTGTCATGGCCGACCAAGACAAGCCATGGCCTAACTTGGGGACCCCATGGATCCACTTTTGTAGGGAAATAACATAAATTACTTTTTATTTAATGTTAAAGTGAAAATGACACTAACATAAATTGTTCTACTAAAACAATTTTTAAGTAGGGTTACACAAGTCCAAATTTTGACTATAAATATTCATTAGAAAGCTAAAAAGATTTCCTACATCATAGTATTTTTTTTATAATTTTTAGACATTAAATAAATTAAATTATTTATGACATCATTATGATGTGGCGATGACCTCATTATTTAACGATTTAAATAAAATGAGAAGATAATGCAAAATCCAAGGATTACACTTGTCCAAAACCAATTGGATGAGTGGATTTCGATGCCTTATCACCTTATCCACGAATTCTATCATTGTGGGACCTTTTAAAACCGAAACACATTTTCAAATAATGTAATGTTCCTTTACTTTCCAAAAGTGCCCCTCCTCTCCTCTTATAAAAGGCCCCCACCTCTACCTCATTTCACACACTCTTCAAGCCATTGGCTCGGCCAACCCCTGCCCATTTGCTCTCTCCACATCCCTCTCCTCATCCTAGAGGATTACCTTTGGGCAGAATCCTTTCAAAGGAAGCCTTTAGGCTCAACTCAAAAGGAGTTACACTTTTTAAGGTAATTCATTCTCTCATGTTCTTTTGTTTTATTTTGCTTCTCCAACCCCCTAAACTCTTTTTATTTACTTCTTTTGTAACAACACCAGTATCTTAAATATACTAGGATGTTGTTATAAGATTTATTTGAGCTACACTTCCACACAACTACATCAAATGGTTAAAGAACATAAGGTTTCCGTGGATGGCGAAATTCTGCCTCCCGAAACGATGATTGTTCAACACTCATTTAACACCTTCAAAGGTGGCCATTATGATGTCACTATTTTTATATATGATATATAATATGTTTATGTTTTCCTTAAGCTTCTGTTTTTTTCATTTTGGGCATACCTTTATGGTTTCCATTATGGGTAAAACACGATATCTTCATTTTAGGAAGCGCGGACTACCGCCCCCTGAAAGTGATTTGATTCGTTAATACCATATGTGGGATGTGTGAAGGATAAAGTTAATGATATTATATATGTTATTATACTGGAATTATAATATACTCTCATATCATTATGATTCCATTCCAGAAAATATGAAATAGAAATGGAAGTAGCGTTCATGCGTACGTACGGCTTACCGTCTCCATGAACGGTGCATTTCATTTCTTACCTCTAAATGTGATGTAATATTATAAATGAATGTATGTACTGGATATATATGACATATATGATATCTACATCATGAATACCATTCTGGATATAATGAACCTTTGACCAAATTAACAACATGTAAGTGTAAGAAGCCTATTTTTGACTTAAGAACCAAATACCGACAAAATGAACATTATTAACTTAAATAATTACATAATGTTCATATCATTGTAATAAGTGATATAATAAGGATAATGAAGTTGAAAATGGTTCTTAATAAGGTATATATTAACTCTAGTTTATTATTCAGGAGGTTAAAGAACGGTTGAGTCAAGTCAGACACGAGGTAAGGGAAATTCTTAACCCAATTTCTGTTCTTTGGGTTAATCTCCTACTTTCAAATTCTGTCATGATATTGTTATGTATTATCTTGTATTTGTACTTTCTTTATGTGTACTTATAGTTAATACACATAATAGATCTATTTTATTTATAAATGATCTTGTAAGGGAACTTCTTAACCCAACTTCCATTCTTTGGGTTAATCTCCTACTTTCAAATTATGTCATGATATTATTATGTCTTATTTTGTATTTTTACTTTCTTTATGTGTACCTATAGTGAATACACATAATATATCTATTTTATTTTAAAAATGATCTTTTTAAGGACTTCGTCTCAATCTCCTTTCATTGAGGCATATTTGGTTTTATACACAACTTTCTTTTATACGGTGTATAAACCCCTTTGACTTTTAAGTTTATTCAAAAGGAATCTTTTTATACGAAGCATTTTACTAAACGACAAAAAGGGAATGTTTTTCATTCCGTACTTATGCGGCGACAACGACTTCTCCGCCGCCGTGAACATTATTTGAGTTTCGGCTTCCTTTACAAGCCATACCTTTTTTTTAAAAAGAAAAATAAATACAATGTTTTAACATTCTTTTATTTTGGTATTGAAAATGGTTTTGAAAGCGTTTTTATTATATCAATGTTTTGTATTGATATCTTGTGATTGAAATGTGGAAATGTTATGTTTCCTTTATGCATGTTTTATGTGATTCGATTATGTTATGGTTTATGATATGTTTAAACCTATTCATATGAGGAATGCATTGGACTTAATAAGTGACGGGTGGAGCCCGCTATAGCTCCTCGATGCATCGGCAGGTCTCATGAGACAAACTAGTGTCTTGGCACAAGGCCTTGACAAAATCTTATTTGTGGTCTTGGCACGAGGCCTTGACTACGTGGTTATGATAGTCTGGCATTATGCATTCCATCATTATGAAAGTGGTTATTGATATTGCATGTGATTATTCGACCAGTAGAATATCCATGTGAAGAAGTAAATGGCATTATCTCATTTTACTTTTGCCATATTATGTTGAAGTTCATGTTTAAAAGGCTTTTGTTTTAGTTATACATTGCCTTAAATGTTAATGTTTATTTATGAAAGCTTCCGCATTATTGTTATCCTTACTGAGCATTTGAGCTCACCCCTTTCAATGTTTTAATATTTTCCAGGATGTGATGAAGTATTTTATGAATGACCTGCAGGGATAGTCAGAAGAGGATATGAGTGTGGACTATGGAGACTTTGTTATTGTAGTTTTTCACTTTTTGATGTAATGAAAGACTTATGAATGTATCTAGTGTTTCCAAGGCTACTAAACTAATCGGTCTTTCGAGACTTGATCCTTTGTGATCATGCCAATGTTACGAATTAATGCACCGACTCTGGGTAGCTGGGGTCGGGGCGTTACAGTTGGTATCAGAGGCAGTTTAGTACTAACCTTGGAAGCTAGATTTAGATAAACTCTGATTAGAGCACATAGCCCAAAGATAGACTTTGAGGAATAGTATAGAAGAACTTCCTAGAATTTTGGTATTATAGAGATGTTACGTGTTTTCCGAGCAATACATCCCTGTCTGGATACGAGTAGGTAGAGGCGGCTCTGGCACAGATGTACCTAGGGGTAAAACCCGAAAACACCGCTTTGAGCTAGACTCGAACGGGAACTGGTGCACGACAACGGGCCTTGCTGCACTCTTGGTTACGACACTCCCGGGGGATATGCTTAGGATAATTCTCATTTTCTTTACAAACCACTATGAACGGTTATGAGTATATACTTCCTCAAATAAAACCTTTTTATGATTATGGATTATATCCATAAATAGTTCAATTTATGTTAAGTATTATACAAGTATGGAATTATGTATTTTGATTCATAAACTAATCTGGTTTATGCCATTGTTTAGAAATGGCGCCTAGTAGAAGGAATGGAAACTGTATCAATGCACGAACTCCGTGTAGGGATTGCCCTCCTGCTCAAGATAATTATTGTGGACCTGGAGATACAACTGGTGCTGATCAACTTATTACCATACTGGGACAACTCACGCAGGTTATGAATAACAACCTTACTCGTATGGAGCACCCTGATCCGCAACGTGGAGGATCAATGCTAGATCGTTTCATGAGGCAACAACCACCAACCTTTAATGGGAGTACAAATCCTATAGTAGCTGAGCAATGGATAAATTCCTTAGAGAAAATATTCCATGCCTTGGGGAGTAGTGAA
Organism: Viscum album; assembly: GCA_963277665.1. Classification (NCBI taxonomy): domain Eukaryota; kingdom Viridiplantae; phylum Streptophyta; class Magnoliopsida; order Santalales; family Viscaceae; genus Viscum; species Viscum album. The sequence goes on along the minus strand of OY728165.1, from coordinate 1,444,429,096 downwards.
AGGGAGAAGGTTGTCATGGCAGTTTACCGCCTCACTGGAGATGCCGATCAGTGGTGGTCGCTGATTCAAAACACAAAGGAAGATGATGACATATCGAATATGGAATGGAGGGAGTTCAAAGAGCTTTTCTTAGAAAAATACTTTCCTCGTGACCATCGAGCAGATATGGAAAGGCAATTTCTGAGTCTGAGGCAGAAGGAGGATGAGAATGTCGCAAAGTATGAGGCTAACTTTACAAGGTTAGCAAGGTATGCTGCAGATTACATACGTAACCCAAGGAGTAAGATTGATCGTTTCTTTGATGGGTTAAAACCATTTCTCCGTCGAGCTTTAGTATCACAATCCTTCTCATCATACGAAGATATAGTCTCATGTGCTATCAAGACAGAAAAGGAATTCTCTAAGTCTTATGACAACAAAGTAAAGCAAGAGAAGAAGAGAACGGTGGAACAAGAGACAGATAAAGGGAAAAAGGGAAAGAAGGATTTTCCATTATGTGATAATTGTGGGAAGAATCACCCTGGTACTTGCCTAAAAGGAATGAGAGTCTGTTATAAATGTGGAGAAAAAGGTCACCAGGCACGTGATTGCAAGGGAAAGAAAGAGGCTGTCAAAGTTGAATGCTACAATTGTAGAGAAATGGGTCATTACGCAAATGAATGTCCTAAGCGTCAAGGAATCTTACCTCAGAAAAGGCCAAGGGATCAAGGACAATCTTATGCTATTACTACAGTTGAAGCAGAATAACTAATGTATTGATGCTTTCGGACTCATGGATTATATTCTGGTTATTAGAATAATGTGATCTATATAAGGATTGTACTGCAGTACTTGTTGGTTTCAGTAAGGTTTTAATATGATTAAGGTAATCATATTTTTAGTATGTGACAATAAGAGAAACTTTTCTTTGTTTGGGGAATCTGATGTTACAATTGATTTTGGAATTAAGAGACCTTTTAGAGAAAGTTTGGACAGAGGTATTTTGGATAACTATAAATGTTGGGATGGATTAAGTTGAACTTTGAATAGTATTGTTTAAGGTTAAAACTTTTCTGAAGATTATTTCTGGAATACTATAATACTATATTTTTAGAAAAAGGACAACCTGTAGGGTGGGGAATAACCCGTCGCGTCGGACACAGCTGCAGGAATCGAACCCACAACCATAGTGCGACAAGCCTTTATTTCCTACCACTAGCCTACAGGAAGTCCCTGGTTATTACAAAATCGTTTTACTAATCTAAATGGTATGTGTTAACATTTGGAACCTTATACAATTAGGATAAATAGAATATTTTTGAGTTCCGTTACCATTTGGAGTAAAAGATGGGTTTGTGGCAAAAAATTATTAACGAATGATAGTATACATAACAAGTATGTATATTCCCTTACGTTCTTAGTAAATCTCCTAAATAAATTACTCAACATTATAAAAGGTAACTTAAAACAAAAAAGTTGTCGGTTAACTTTTCCAACTGGGGATTCAATGACCGTTTAACCAATCACAAGTTTGTGATTTTCTTGTGGTTAAACTTTCTCCTAATCCTGTTTTCTGTAACTCTCCATCAGACCTTGATGGTTTGTTTCTCCTCCATATCCATATTTTCATATAATCCTAGAGTGGGCTATATCGGGTGACCTTTGTACTTATCCTGCTTTCTTTTAATGTTATGTATTTATTAACCTTATTTCCGATGTGGGTTTTCCTCAAAGGTATTTTCTCTTTTCAACCTTTTATTTTCCAAGAAAAATTTCAAATTGCGAGGACGCAATTTATTGAAGGAGGGGAGAATGTAACACCCCGAGCTTCCACGATACGCTTCTCATTCAATAATGAAATAGCTTGCATTGAACGCAACTTCGAGTTCTAAAACACCGCGACAAATCAAAGTAGTCGTTATGAATAGTAATAACCACTTTTTAAAATTATAGAAATTTTATATTTCAAAATGGAATTCATTTTTGTATTCCTAATATCGAAATTAGCCTATGTTGAATTTTTGGTATTTTTCTGAGAACTTCTAATTTTTATGAATAGTGAAAAATACTTTAAAACAACTTTTTTAATCAAAATAATTTATTGTGATAAATTATACTATTTAGTGGTTTTAAGGTATAATTAGAATATATTTTTACCATTTTATCCAATGGTGGTCATTAGAAATAATTTAACATTGAAATTGGACATAAACAATTGCCAATCTTTTGATATAAATTGTTTCTTGAAAACACGCTATTTGTCGTAACAGCGGGAATTAATCATAAAATTAATTAATACAACTTATATGTTTGGAATTTTGTAAAATAGACATCATTTTTGAATTCGGAATATCAATTATAGCTTAGGGTGAAATTTTGGCATTGTTCTGAAAAAATTCAATTTTTGATGAATAGTGAAACCACTAAGTGGTAGTTAAATAACTGATTTTTCGTTTAAATGAAATATTACCACTTCTGTGATTTGATTTTCAAAAATCCGACATACATGGTTGTCATTAAGAAGTAAAATGTGGTTCAATGGGATAAAAATAATTTTTTGGTGAATAGTAACTTATTAAGTTTTAATCGCGATTAGTGGTAATTAGGGTAGTTTAAGGTATAAATAATACTTTAATAATATTAAATGACCTAGACACATGTCCCAACCTCATTGGTTGTGTCATGGCCGACCAAGACAAGCCATGGCCTAACTTGGGGACCCCATGGATCCACTTTTGTAGGGAAATAACATAAATTACTTTTTATTTAATGTTAAAGTGAAAATGACACTAACATAAATTGTTCTACTAAAACAATTTTTAAGTAGGGTTACACAAGTCCAAATTTTGACTATAAATATTCATTAGAAAGCTAAAAAGATTTCCTACATCATAGAATTTTTTTTGTAATTTTTAGACATTAAATAAATTAAATTATTTATGACATCATTATGATGTGGCGATGACCTCATTATTTAACGATTTAAATAAAATGAGAAGATAATGCAAAATCCAAGGATTACACTTGTCCAAAACCAATTGGATGAGTGGATTTCGATGCCTTATCACCTTATCCACGAATTATATCAATGTGGGACCTTTTAAAACCGAAACACATTTTCAAATAATGTAATGTTCCTTTACTTTCCAAAAGTGCCCCTCCTCTCCTCTTATAAAAGGCCCCCACCTCTACCTCATTTCACACACTCTTCAAGCCATTGGCTCGGCCAACCCCTGCCCATTTGCTCTCTCCACATCCCTCTCCTCATCCTAGAGGATTCCCTTTGGGCAGAATCCTTTCAAAGGAAGCCTTTAGGCTCAACTCAAAAGGAGTTACACTTTTTAAGGTAATTCATTCTCTCATGTTCTTTTGTTTTATTTTGCTTCTCCAACCCCCTAAACTCTTTTTATTTACTTCTTTTGTAACAACACCAGTATCTTAAATATACTAGGATGTTGTTATAAGATTTATTTGAGCTACACTTCCACACAACTACATCAAATGGTTAAAGAACATAAGGTTTCCGTGGATGGCGAAATTCTACCTCCCGAAACGATGATTGTTCAACACTCATTTAACACCTTCAAAGGTGGCCATTATGATGTCACTATTTTTATATATGATATATAATATGTTTATGTTTTCCTTAAGCTTCTGTTTTTTTCATTTTGGGCATACCTTTATGGTTTCCATTATGGGTAAAACACGATATCTTCATTTTAGGAAGCGCGGACTACCGCCCCCTGAAAGTGATTTGATTCGTTAATACCATATGTGGGATGTGTGAAGGATAAAGTTAATGATATTATATATGTTATTATACTGGAATTATAATATACTCTCATATCATTATGATTCCATTCCAGAAAATATGAAATAGAAATGGAAGTAGCGTTCATGCGTACGTACGGCTTACCGTCTCCATGAACGGTGCATTTCATTTCTTACCTCTAAATGTGATGTAATATTATAAATGAATGTATGTACTGGATATATATGACATATATGATATCTACATCATGAATACCATTCTGGATATAATGAACCTTTGACCAAATTAACAACATGTAAGTGTAAGAAGCCTATTTTTGACTTAAGAACCAAATACCGACAAAATGAACATTATTAACTTAAATAATTACATAATGTTCATATCATTGTAATAAGTGATATAATAAGGATAATGAAGTTGAAAATGGTTCTTAATAAGGTATATATTAACTCTAGTTTATTATTCAGGAGGTTAAAGAACGGTTGAGTCAAGTCAGACACGAGGTAAGGGAAATTCTTAACCCAATTTCTGTTCTTTGGGTTAATCTCCTACTTTCAAATTCTGTCATGATATTGTTATGTATTATCTTGTATTTGTACTTTCTTTATGTGTACTTATAGTTAATACACATAATAGATCTATTTTATTTATAAATGATCTTGTAAGGGAACTTCTTAACCCAACTTCCATTCTTTGGGTTAATCTCCTACTTTCAAATTATGTCATGATATTATTATGTCTTATTTTGTATTTTTACTTTCTTTATGTGTACCTATAGTGAATACACATAATATATCTATTTTATTTTAAAAATGATCTTTTTAAGGACTTCGTCTCAATCTCCTTTCATTGAGGCATATTTGGTTTTATACACAACTTTCTTTTATACGGTGTATAAACCCCTTTGACTTTTAAGTTTATTCAAAAGGAATCTTTTTATACGAAGCATTTTACTAAACGACAAAAAGGGAATGTTTTTCATTCCGTACTTATGCGGCGACAACGACTTCTCCGCCGCCGTGAACATTATTTGAGTTTCGGCTTCCTTTACAAGCCATACCTTTTTTTAAAAAAGAAAAATAAATACAATGTTTTAACATTCTTTTATTTTGGTATTGAAAATGGTTTTGAAAGCGTTTTTATTATATCAATGTTTTGTATTGATATCTTGTGATTGAAATGTGGAAATGTTATGTTTCCTTTATGCATGTTTTATGTGATTCGATTATGTTATGGTTTATGATATGTTTAAACCTATTCATATGAGGAATGCATTGGACTTAATAAGTGACGGGTGGAGCCCGCTATAGCTCCTCGATGCATCGGCAGGTCTCATGAGACAAACTAGTGTCTTGGCACAAGGCCTTGACAAAATCTTATTTGTGGTCTTGGCACGAGGCCTTGACTACGTGGTTATGATAGTCTGGCATTATGCATTCCATCATTATGAAAGTGGTTATTGATATTGCATGTGATTATTCGACCAGTAGAATATCCATGTGAAGAAGTAAATGGCATTATCTCATTTTACTTTTGCCATATTATGTTGAAGTTCATGTTTAAAAGGCTTTTGTTTTAGTTATACATTGCCTTAAATGTTAATGTTTATTTATGAAAGCTTCCGCATTATTGTTATCCTTACTGAGCATTTGAGCTCACCCCTTTCAATGTTTTAATATTTTCCAGGATGTGATGAAGTATTTTATGAATGACCTGCAGGGATAGTCAGAAGAGGATATGAGTGTGGACTATGGAGACTTTGTTATTGTAGTTTTTCACTTTTTGATGTAATGAAAGACTTATGAATGTATCTAGTGTTTCCAAGGCTACTAAACTAATCGGTCTTTCGAGACTTGATCCTTTGTGATCATGCCAATGTTACGAATTAATGCACCGACTCTGGGTAGCTGGGGTCGGGGCGTTACAGGTGGGCTTGGGGTAGTCATGGCACGGGCCCCGAGGATGGGTCGTGACATGTTATACTTAATCAATTTATGTACAACTCAATTAAAGGTTTTAAAAATACCATGTTTTCTAAAAATGAATCATTTAATTATGGAAAACCAAATGTGATATTTTTTGGTATTATGGGAATTATTTTTCACCAACCTAATTTGATAATTCTATACATTTTTTCCAAAAAATCCACAAGAAATAAAAATAGTTATTAAGATTTTTCTTAACTATTTTTATGTATTCAATTAATATAGAATTAATTTTCCTTCCCAATAATAATTTGTTAATCTATGATAATCCATGAATGATTTATCCCCTTAAATCTTGGTAACCATTAATTTTTTTTTATTATGTAACAGGACATTATTTTTTAACCAATATCATTCCATAGAATATTCTTGAGATTATTAATTATGATTGATTTTATTTTATGAAAATCAAATGCTTGCATATGAAATGATTGAAGTTCCCATATAGAACTCTATTTCTTCTCGTAAAATTTATGTCTATTGATACAGTATATATCTAATTAGTGTGTAAAATAAATCATTGATGGGACTCTATTTATAATGACATTTTTTCTTTTCAATGAGACATTTTAATTTCTTATCCATACACTTTTCCTTTTATGATATAATGTTATTCCAATTCACTCATCAACTAATTGCTTTCATCATGTCTATTCACTTATAATGATTTATAAATCACCCTTTTTTATCCGTTACCCTAGTTATCCTATTATTTATTAAGATATTCTTTTTTATCAATTAAATATGGTCACTAATATATTGTTATTGTTTTTAGTCACATTTTAATGTATTATGATCTTAGTCATGCAATAACACCATACACGTCAATCCATGCACTTTTATTGGATCATGATGTAATAATATGTATAAGATTATTGATTTCTTATATTTTGTATCAAAGAAATGTATATTTATTTTTTGGGGAATAGTAATATAATAAATTAGAAACAAACATAGAGAAAATTATAATTATAATCCAATATTATGAAATTTTACTTAAAAAATTAGTAAGTGGGATCTACAAAATTAAGTGAATGTATTTATAGTAGACGTTTAAATTTCTATACCTTATATACAAGTATGGGTAATAACCCTAAGATGAATCATTTGGTATAAAAACAACAATTAGCTGTGGTATGAAAATGAGGCATGGTTTAACAATTTTTTTGGAACTCCCCATGTATATTATTTTTTAAAATTCAATAACCAATGTATATATATTATGAACGGATAGAATGTATAGGATAAATTAAAAACCTAATAGTAAAATTGTTGTACCTCTCGTACCCCTCGTGGTTTAATTTTCATGATCACAATCACCCTCTTATTTATCTAATTTTGTTTTAAGTGTTTTTGGATGATAGGCATAAATTCAGGGTGCCAAGGAATTGGGCCAAGAAGGCCAAGAAGGAAAAAAGCCAAAGTGGACTGAAATTCAGTCCACCGGCCAACCGGTGGCTTCACCACCGGCCAGCCGATGGACCCTGGACAGAAGGCTGAGCCACTACCTCAGCACCGCCCAACTGGTGGCCTCAGCACCGGCCAGCCAGTGGCACCCAGCCAGCACAGTGTTTGCTACTGCCTCAGCACCGGCCAACCGATGGACTCCTCATCGGCCAGCCGGTGGCGTCTGGACAGAAGCATCCACCCATCTCCAAGGCACCGGCTAACCGGTGGCCTTGTACCGGTCAGCCGGTGGAGGTAGTCAAACTAGCCGTTGGGCTTTTGACCAGCCTGTCCACTTGGCCTCCAACGGCTCCGAAGACCTCTCCAACGGCTCCGAAGACTCTCTAAGGCCATTTGAGGGTTCCCCCTCTATAAATAAAGGACTAGGAACCCCCGGAAGCAAAAGGAACATATTCGGAACTATTGTGAAGCCAACGAACACATTTTCCATCATTTGGCTAACCTCCGGCGGATTCTTCCAAGGGAACCCCACTTGCTCCAACACACTTCCACATCCAAGGAGCTCCGTCAAAGAAGCTTGGGAGAGCCCTTCATCAGCTCCATCAATCCATCGGCGCCCAAGACTTCCTCATTACGGGTTTTATTGTTTATTTATTTTGAGCATCATTTTGGGTTTGTGCCTACAAACCCCATCTCTTTCTCTCATCCTTTCTTTTGGGTTTTCACATCACCTTTAAGGTGTGAAGAGGTTGGTCAAGCCTTTCCTTTAAAAGGCTTGAGACATAGGTGAGCTAGCCTTCACCTGTAATAAGGCTAGTGGGTTCTTGCTCAACCATTGAAAGCAAGTGGGTTCTTGCATAACCATTTAAAAGCAAGCTGTAATAGGTTCTAGACTAACCTTAAAGTCTAGTGCGTTTCTTGCTAAAACCATTGAAAAGGAAGCGGTAGTAAATCTCTCAACGGTTGAGTTGGGAGCGGAGACGTAGGCTTGGGTTTAAGCCGATCTCCGTTATCAATTGCGTGTCTTGACTCTTTTATTTCCGCTGCACTTTCAACTTTGATTTTAAATTGTTAATCATTTTTTAAAAGGCAATTCACCCCCCCTCTTGCCATCACTTCCTTCTTTCTCCGCCCAACAATTGGTATCAAAGGAAAATTTGAGTATTACCCTAACCGGTTTCAAATTTAAGATCCATTGTGATGGCATCAACCTCTTTCGCCCCCGAAGGATATTCCTTGGGTCGTGCTCCATTTTTTGATGGAACCGACTATAATTATTGGAAAACCCGCATGACCACTTTTCTTAGAAGCATAGAATACCCTATTTATAAAATTGTCATGCATGGTTATTCTCTCTCCTCTCCCGATGAATCCAAATGGACCCAAGCCGACATTAAAAATTTCGAGCTTGATGGCAAAGCCATGAACGCTCTTCATTGCGGCCTTGATCGTAATGAGTTCAATCGAGTTTCCACATGAACCTCCTCACATGAAATCTGGAAACTTTTGGAGGTTACCCATGAGGGGACCAACAAAGTCAAGGATACTCGATTGGACATGTACCGTCAAGATTTTGAGTCTTTTTCAATGCATCCATCCGAATCTATTTTGGAAACGTTTACAGGCTTTACTGATGTTTGCAATGGGAGAAAGTCCCTTGGTGATGATATTTCTGCAGAAACAATGGTGAAGAAGATCCTTTGGATCCTACCAAGCTCATGGGCACCAAAGGTCACGGCAATCCAAGAATCAAAAGACATCAAGAACATGCCGGTCGAAGAGCTCATCGGATCACTCATGACTTATGAGATTACCATGAGGAGGAAAGCTGAAAAGGAAGGCAAACCGATCAAAACTCCAAAGAACATCGCCTTCAAGGTACAAAAAGAAGAAAGCTCCTCCTCCTCATCTTCTTCATCTTCAAGCGGTGATTCCGAAATGGAGAATCTTGCCCGCAAAATGCACAAGTTCATGAAGAAGAACAAAAAGAAGAAATCCCGCAAGGCTCGAAAGGAAAAACACGACGAAAAATCCAAGCCCGAGGTAACATGCTACGGGTGTGGCAAGAAAGGCCATTACAAGCCCGATTGCCCACTCAACAAGAAAAAGGCCAACCAAAAGGAAAAGAAGAAGGAATTCAAGGCCACATGGAGTGATAGCTCCGCATCATCCTCGTCCTCCTCCTCGAGCGACAACGGTAACAAATGCCTAATGGCATTCCATGAGGTAACATCTTCCGACTCCTCTTCCTCTAGTTCTTCAAATTCCAATTCTTTAAATCATTTATCTTATGAGGATCTCCAACATGCAAGAGATCAATTGGAGGAAGGTTTTCACGAACTTTATTCCAAATTTGTTGCTTTAAAAAAGAATTTCAAAAAACTCTCTTCCGAAAAAGAACAACTTCTCAAAGAGAAGGAAGAGTTGACCCTCAAAATCCAAAACCTTCCCGATGTTAATTCCATGGAATCAACAATTAAGGATTTAAGGGAATCCCATGCTATGTTCACCCATGGGGAACAAAATTTAACCAAACTCCTCGGTTCCCAACGCATATCTAGAACCACCGAAGGGCATGGCTATTCCAAGCAAGCTTCCTCTTCCCATGCTCCAACTATTTTTGTAAGGGGGAGCTCCCAATTTAAATTTTGTAATTATTGCAAAAAACCCGGGCACCTAATCTATGAGTGCAATTTCAAAAATGCCCGGTATGGCCGCCCCAAAAGCATTTTCTTTAATGATGAATTTTATAGGAGAAGACCCGCAACTAGAAAAGTATGGATTGAAAAATCCCTTTTAGCGAGTCCCTCCGGGCCAAAATTTTTCTCGGTTTCAAAAACCTCTCCCCGGTGATTTGTTGTTTTTATTTAGGGGGAGTTAGGATCGTTTAAGCCCTTTTGATTTCAATTTCAAAATTTTCGATTCAAACATTCAATTTCAACACTTGGTATCAAATTTTTTAATTCAAACTGTTATTCAATTTTTTATTCAAAAACTTTCAATTCAAACTGTTATTCAATTTTTCATTCAAAACATTCATTTCAAATTTTTGAATCAAAACTTTCAATTCAAATTTCAAAAATTTCAATTGGTTTAAATTTTTTTTTCCCTCAATCAAGTTTCATGCCCCGTGCTATTTTGATAATCACAAAGGGGGAGAAATTCTTGGTTGATTGGGGGAGAAATCTTTCTCTCATGCTTTAAAGGATAAATTTTTATGTAATCAATTTAAAGCATGCCTTTCATTTCATTTTTACATTGCTTGTTTTGGTGATTGTGATCATAAAAATAGTGGGAGATTGTTGTACCTCTCGTACCCCTCGTGGTTTAATTTTCATGATCACAATCACCCTCTTATTTATCTAATATTGTATTAAGTGTTTTGGGATGATAGGCATAAATTCAGGGTGCCAAGGAATTGGGCCAAGAAGGCCAAGAAGGAAAAAAGCCAAAGTGGACTGAAATTCAGTCCACCGGCCAACCGGTGGCTTCACCACCGGCCAGCCGATGGACCCTGGACAGAAGGCTGAGCCACTGCCTCAGCACCGGCCAACCGGTGGCCTCAGCACTGGCCAGCCGGTGGCACCCAGCCAGCACAGTGTTTGCTACTACCTCAGCACCGGCCAACCGGTGGACTCCTCACCGGCCAGCCGGTGGCGTCTGGACAGAAGCATCCACCCATCTCCAAGGCACCGGCCAACCGGTGGCCCTGTACCGGTCAGCCGGTGGAGGCAGTCAAACTAGCCGTTGGGTTTTTGACCAGCCTGTCCACTTGGCCTCCAACGGCTCCGAAGACCTCTCCAACGGCTCCGAAGACTCCTTAAGGCCATTTGAGGGTTCCCCCTCTATAAATAAAGGACTAGGAACCCCCAGAAGCAAAAGGAACATAGTCGGAACTATTGTGAAGCCAACGAACACATTTTCCATCATTTGGCTAACCTCCGACGGATTCTTCCAAGGGAACCCCACTTGCTCCAACACACTTCCACATCCAAGGAGCACCGTCAAAGAAACTTGGGAGCGCCCTTCATCAGCTCCATCAATCCATTGGCGCCCAAGACTTCCTCATTACGGGTTTTATTGTTTTATTTATTTTGAGCATCATTTTGGGTTTGTGCCTACAAACCCCATCTATTTCTCTCATCCTTTCTTTTGGGTTTTCACATCACCTTTAAGGTGTGAAGAGGTTGGTCAAGCCTTTCCTTTAAAAGGCTTGATACATAGGTGAGCTAGCCTTCACCTGTAAGAAGGCTAGTAGGTTCTTGCTCAACCATTGAAAGTAAGTGGGTTCTTGCATAACCATTTAAAATCAAGCTGTAATAGGTTCTAGACTAACCTTAAAGTCTAGTGGGTTTCTTGCTAAAACCATTGAAAAGAAAGTGGTAGTAAATCTCTCAACGGTTGAGTTGGGAGCGGAGACGTAGGCTTGGGTTTATGCCGAACTCCGTTATCAATTGCGTGTCTTGCCTCTTTTATTTCCGCTGCACTTTCAACTTTGATTTTAAATTGTTAATCATTTTTTAAAAGGCAATTCACCCCCCCTCTTTCCATCACTTCCTTCTTTCTCCGCCCAACAAAAATTACAATGGATACTGTAGATTGAAATGTATAGAATCCTATATTATAATATACATTTAATTTTTACATCATGCATTCGAAGTATATAGTTTTAATTTTATATGATTTTTATTTTATATATTGTCTTCCCAAATTTTATTCCCTTTATTTTTTTTAATTATGGGAAATATACAGAACCGTGATAAAAAAATATGTGATTAGTAGTGTGATTTTTTCCCAAACGAGTTGCCCATCACGATTTGTGAGTGATATAAGACAATTTTATATTTACTACTCCAACTAACACATTATATAAAAAATAACATTTATCATGTTGAATTAAATAGTAATGGAAGAAATGGAAATTTGTGGTTTGGTCATTTATGAAAAATGAACTCATACTGTTAGTGGGACTTATAATCCAAAAATCATTAAAAAATGAATTACCCTCATTGAGAGGATATTCTCAACCCACTAATCCATGGACTATGAGAATTATGTATATGATAAATATTTTATTTAGAAGGTAGTCAATCAGTGGTGGACACTGATCAACTGCATGAAGCCCAGGGTGGAAATCAATTCTGTGGAATGAGAAGGGTTCACAGGAAAATTATGATATAAATAATTGTCCATGTTTTTTTAAATGGAGAAGGATTTTCATGGACTAAAGAGAATGGATGATGATTCTATCAGACAATATGGGGAAAACCACAATAGTATTTTTCAGAATGCCTCATGTTTTACCCATGATAATAAATTTGAGTTTGACCTATTTTTAGTGGATTAATTTTATGTATAAAAAATAATTTGTTATTTGATACACTTATGAATAAAAAAATCTATTATATCCTCAATTACATGATATTTTTTATATAATATCAGCAGAATTTTGGGGATGGAGTTAAATAGTTGATATTGGTTTCTAATTCATGATAATAAGTAGATACACCCCATTGAGGAAACAAAACCCATTTAATGAAATTTTCAATATATATAAAAACAATTCATGGGAATAGTCTCAAGGGAACAACCAGAAGCTTATTTTCTTAAAAAATGGGAATATGGTCAATTATTGATGATGTGTGATGAATAAAACAAAAAATTCCATTAAAGAAATGAAGGTTTAGATAAATAATTTTTATATGTTATAGTGTTTGAACTATAAGAAACACATACATTTTGAATTTTGATTCCCTAAACTATGTATTTTTATAGATAATTTATATTAACAATATCAAAGGCCTAGATATCATGGAAGGGTATATAAAATCCATAATTCTATGGTGTATTCCATCAAATATGTGGTTAAAGGTACATTAGTTATTCAGTCAATAATAGTGAATGACCAATTTTTTTTTCTAAATTTTATTTTTTATCAATAATGTTTAGTATATCTTTTCAATACTAACCTCAATACTAAGGGGTTGAGCTATAATTGAGAATAGAAATAATGAAATCATTGTATCCAATTTATATTAGACCTCCCAATTTATTTTTTGTTGACTAAACCAACCATAAATTTTTTTAGTTCATCTTTTAATGTAATTTGATATAATATTGGAGATTTATTAAACATCTCTATATAAATATAACATCATCTTAAGAGATATATAAATCACACACTACAAAAAAATTCATCCTTTAATTTTCTAATATAGTAAGATGGATTGAAAATATCCTTTGGATATTTATCCCCATGAATTTAAATTTCTTTCCTTTTACAATGAATATATCACTCAGATGATTGAGAAAAAGTAACAGGTCATTCTTGAAGACATGAAAATTGTGATAAGCTATAATAATGCATTCTCTATTTATTTTGTTATTCAAAAATAGGATCTATTGGTTTTGTAATCAATTAAATATACACATTTATATATTTCCATATGAACAAATTCCTATTGAGCGACAATATTTTTTTATAATAACTAAATAAATAGTCATTATAGAATAAAGGGAATAAATTTGTTTCCATATCTCTGGTACCATGGGGTATAATTGTCCTCATAATCAAGAATATGGATAAGACAATGTTCCTATCCAATGATTATCAATAACCAAATAATTCCTCATAAATAAAAGGCAACCTTCTATGGAATGGTAACATCTTTGATCAGAAAATAATTCCTAATATTTCTAAAGAGTTGGTGTTTGGAAATGATATCACTAATTAAGGATAAATAATGATGATATTTTTAAGAATCCATTTTGATATATATATATATATATAGTATGTGGAAGTTGTGATTAACATCAGATTTACTCTAACTCTTATAATATGTATTGACATAATGATTAGTGTATGTGGATATTACCTTTAAAATGTGCTCGTAGTATTTTTATATGTTATTTGGATAATCTATATGATGATGGAGGATGAGGACCATTATAATAATGTGACGAAAACATTGTGAATGGAGAGTGAATATGTATGGTATAGTAAAAGTTCCATTGGATAGATAAAGAATCATCCTAGGGAAATTTATCACCAACAATGGGACATTTGTGGAACTATATATGTAAATGAAAATTAAGAAATGGAATATGACATATTTTATAATGGATATCCATAGTATCAATTGACAAGAATGGTATCACTGATTATTTGTGATAAAAAACTTGATGATTTTGAAACCCGAAACCAATGATGACTCGGAATATAGTGATATTTTTCTTGACCATTTTATAAATATATTGATTAATTTAATTGATAAAGGGGATTCTCAAAACAATAGTACTTACACTACAATAGTGTGCTGATCATTAAATAGTATAAAATTATGCCCCAATGATTGACTTGGGTAGTATACTATAACAAAATATTAAAGTAATATTCTAATCCTCATGGCAGTTTAATATTCATGAATAGAACAATCCAAGGAAGGATCCTGATTTGTATGAAATAATCATTGTATTGATTATATAAAGGAATTATCTCTATTAGGATAATATTGAAGTATATTCACATTATAAGATCCTAAACATGTATTTACATATAAAAAGAAAAATAAGATTTAATGAAGATTTTTAGAGATGATCGTGGACTATTAATTCTCAGTCCATTATAATCATTTGATGGAAAATATTATTTTGTATGTTCGAGTTAAATATTTTCTAGTACCTATGTCCAAGAATATTATTAATAAAGGAAAAAATTTATTTTACATGAAATAAATGGACATGAATGTAAAAAATGATTGAATAATATCTTACCTTGATAAAATGAATACTTAACCATCCTTTTTGTAGAGGAAAATAGATTATTAATGAGATGTTGTGGAAATACATTAGAAGATATAAGCTGTATGAAAATGGAAATCATTCATGATTAAATTTTGTATGGAATTCTTTGTTATATTTATTTCGTGACTCTGTGTAATATTAAATCTAAATATAAAGGAGGAACTATTAATTAAATCACCTAGTTCATCATTCACCATCCACCAATTGATTACAATTATAAATAGTGTCCTCCAATAGCAATATTGGTGGGATGATAATATAAAGTAGGTCAAAAAATAGAAATCAATGTCCCATGTATATCAAAAATTGAAATAAGAAATGAAAAATTCCAAAGGGATAATGCAACCATTACCCTTAATAATACAGAAATGGATGAAACTCACTATATAAATTTTCCAAAGTCTTACAAATACATCTATAATAAATAATTCTATATGGGTTTTGGAGGATTATCATACCAATATTTTTAACATTATTAAAATTCTATAAGACTACCCACTCTATAAAGATACATAGATATACATTAAATAAATGGAGAGGCTATATGGAACATGATAATCAGTTGTATCGTATTGAGTCTGGAGGTTTACCACCATGTTTTTGAATATTATACAAACTTCTATAAACACTATGCTGAAAATTAGTATGATTTATAATTCCAAAACATATGTCTAGTCTATGTGGAATATCCCAACACATTAGGATATATTTATATAATGCTATATGGACATTATAAGAGGATGAGATTAATATATTCCTATATTTTACTTATCATACATTAATAGATTCTACTAAAAAATAAAGATTATTATAATGATCCCCTTTCTCCGGATATATGTATAAAATCAATATTTTGGGATGAAATAGGTTAACACAAGTTACTAGGACATAAAATGGTTGAATCAATTGTAGAAATGGCCTAGATCATTAAGTGTCACATAACTACTCCTTGATGTCCATAGAATAATGGTACTATCAATAATCAATGAGACATTGAGTTAAATGTTATAGAAAAACCATTAATCAATATATCTTTATGAATGAGATTCATGATAATTTTTATGAAGGGTATTCCATATCCCAATTACATCATCCCCTTTGGGACTCTTGATCTCATTCAAGATATTTCCTCTAGAATTTCAATACTACTGACCATATAATGATTAAATTTTGTTTTCCAAATTCTCTCTCAATGGTATCTATACTAGATCACTCAAATGTACTTAATTCATAAGTAGAACAAATAGAAAATGATCTCTGTTATGAAGATCATATGTTAAAAATCATGGTCTATAGAGATAATGTTAAAAACAACAAGAAACCTCAACTAGATAATGTAATATTGAGGCAACATAATTGTTAAGAGGCATTAGGGATACAAATAATGATTAGAAGCTGATGTAACCTCCCAATTTTCACCTTATTACGAAAAATTAATATTCATAAATGAAATTTCTTATGGTGGATTGGATATGACGACCAATTATTTTTTCAATTGAATTTTTTATTCAAATTGTATAAATCTGTAATATTTAATACTTTTCTATTATATAAATCTCATTAAATTCATAATTAAAATATGAAATGATTTATTATTTTGACTTGATTTTTTATAGAGAATAAATATGACTATAAGGATTGAAATGTTAAAATGAAATAAAAAGTAGAAAAAATTACTATAATAAAAAAATATAGATCTGATTGATCCCTAAGAATGATAACACCCATGAACAACGCTATAAAAATAATGAATCATAATGGAAATAATATATATATTTCCAAAATGATATTATATATAACAATGATAGAAAAATAGTAGTGTATGATTCATGAATGGAATATTGGGTTTTAATAGAGTAGAGGGAACCTACATGAACATTACAATTCAAATATTTGGAATGAAAATCAGTCTGTTGGAATAGAAATATGACTATTATAACTTGTATCCAATTTAATAGAATAGTATGATAACCTATGGAAGAGTAAAATTATATATTTGTATCTTATTAATTGATAATAAGATATATTTTTATCATTACACATGTAAATAAATGTTTATAAATGATTGAAATATGTTATTGTATTTTTATAAGACATAAATGCTTTATTTTCATTTTTATTACATTTTTATTTTTCAAATAGAATTAATTTTCATAATATGTGTTTATAAAATAATAATATATTTTATTATGATATTAATTTAACAATATTATACCACAAATAACATTGTAATGGTTTAGAAACATGATCACAATAAATTTATTTAATTTTTTCAAATCATTAAAGATATTATTAAAAATTAAAATTGTCCTTTAAATAATATTATTTTCATAAATTGGATTTCATTTTTTAAATAATTATGTTGAAAAATAGTTAGATTTATTCTATTTTTATTTTTCTAAAATAGTTGAATTTTGGGTTAAGAGTGATTTTTTAAAGAAAAATATATTTAATATTATAAGTAGAATATCTAATTAATTTCATAATTAATAATTTAAAAACCAATAGTTTAAAATTTAACTATTTCCTATTTATATTCACAAGATTCATCTCTATATAAATTATTGAAAAAATCTATAATCTAAAGAATTTAACAATAAATTTACACCCAAATCTTCCCCTTATATGTACCACCACATACAACCCCTTCCTGAGAAAAATTATTATTTACCTACCTTAATAAAATAATAAATTTTTTATTCTCATACCTATCTCCCATCAATATAATTATTGTCTAAATAATAACGAAAATATTATAATCCAAATAAGTGACATACAAAAGATTAGTTAATACCCTCAATCATGCATTTTATTTTCTCAACCTTAACAAACTCAAAAAAACACATTAAAAATTAAATAGTGACTCTAAAATAAAATATATATTTGAATTTTAATTTATTAATGTAATGTATATCTTTCGTTATCTTCTTGAATCCATCTAAAATAAAAATGTATCCTTCAATATGGGTAGTTCACCACTTTCATAAAAGAATCAAAATTTATTTTTTCCTCACTTACTTTAATACTAGTTATATTGACATTATTGTGGTTAAATATTATGATAATATTTATATTGTTTCATATTTTATATTATGGAATTTATTAATAATCATTTAAATAAAAAATATTAATCTAGTTCAAGAGTTTCGTTATGAATGGAAAAATGAACTAATCATAGAATGATAATATTTTTACTAATAAATTAGCATAAGTAAGAAATCATATGGGTATTTTTTAATACATATATTTATTTAATGGAATACATAACATGTCATTTAATATTTGATGTTACCGACCCATTTGATAAGAACATCCATAATTATCCACAAGGGATCTAACCATGGAAGTACAAAAATGAGCTCCATTAGAGCAGCCAAATAAAACATTATATCTCATTGAAACTATGTTAAGTGAACAAAATAAAAATATATTAAATGAAATATTTTTTAAAAATACATTTAATTTTATAATCATTGAATCAACTTTTATTATTATATACTTTATGTGAACGAACTGATTGACTCTAGACCTATGATAAAGGATCTCTATGATCCAAAAAAAATTATTGTGTTTTTATTTATATTTTTTTACCTATATATATATATATGTATTTATATTTTTTATTTTTAACTAATAAATTGTTTATATATGTCCCACAACTATATTCAATGTTCAATTTACCTTTATTGGATGAAAATTAATATGTTTTTATGGTTCCCATATCAATATATTTTATTATATAGAATATATTAAAGGAAATATATTTAATTCATTACCTCATTTATGGTACCACTGAATTAAATGTTTTTAACCTCCAATGGTTTCAAAAAAACCTTATTTTATAATGTACACATGTATATATATATACATATATTCATTTATATTTTAAAAAGATGATTACTCTCCTAACACACAGTAATGACTCTTTACCATTTAACCTAAATCCGCATATAAGTGGAATATATTTCTTATATTATTTCTTCACTCCTTTTTCCATTCAATTAAAATGAATTTATTTTCATTATATATACATCATTATTTATGTATGATTATTTTATAATGATTTTATCACTTGTTTCATTGAATTCATCACGTTCTTCTATTTGGTTATGATGTAACACATGTTTCTGTAATCTATTTTATAGGGTTAATTATTATTTTTAGTTATAATTATTTACATTTTATGGAAAAGATATTCATCAAGATTTTATGATGTTCACAAAAATAATTCCATTAATATTGTAAACTTTATGTCCAATTAGATAATATATATTTTATTATGGAGTAATCATAATTCCTAATAAATTTAATTACAATATTTTATATTGTATTAGTAGTGATTTTTTATCGATGAATACAAATTGTTATACAATTTCCACAAGACTATGAATCTATGATATTATGATGAAATAAATATTTTTATTGCTTCTATATATTTAATCATGTAACTTACATTTTATGTGTATGAATTATGTTTTTATCTCAGGTACAGATCCTTTTTAATTATAGTCTAATTATTTATCAGGGACCTACTACAGATGCCTAATGAGTTTATAAAGTTTTTGTGGTTGTCAATGCTTGTTTGGATATCAAAACCACTACTAGTGGAGAAATTCCCTGAATCACATTGTTATTTGAAAACAGGTGACCCATTCTGCATGTTTTCTCCTAACTATATGGGCTTGTATTTTGGGGTGATGTAGGGCGCACAGTTTTCCCTAGCCATGTTCTAGGGTCCGCACTCTAGTAAAAAATCTAAAAATGTTTTTGTAGAGTAGTGTTTCAAGGATTTCACAGGGTTTCCCTAACCATTTTGAATAACCAAGAAAAGTTGTACTTTATGTAGAAAAGGGATCATGGTTGGTATATGTTTTTCCAACCATGAGGCAGCACCTTGGCACCCATTGATTTGGATGAAATTCCGAATTTCCCTTAATGAATGTTTATTCCATTATTATATCCTTTTTTTCTTCTCTAGTGGATAGAAACCCCTCATTTCACTCTTTTGAGCACCCAAATACCTTTTGGATAGAAATTAATACCGTTCATCATTATCAATAAGGATAAAAACACTATTTTTCACTTTGATTTCACATCAATATGATCTCAATTACCTTTTTTTATTCTCCTTTCATCATTCTTTAAATGATGATATTTAGATGTTTGATCATATGCCCTATTTTAGACTGTTGCTTCATTTTTCCTACCTCTTTCAGTCTAAGAAAAATATAAAGTCCAATAATAGATGAGGAGATTCATACAATCCTATGTTATGTGGTATATATCTCATCCCCTAATATTCATCATTCTATTAATTATCATGTGTGCATACTGATTTCCTCAGGCGTGACCTACTATGTTCTTATTCCATGGTTATATTCTTTATAATAATGTAAGAAGTCCCTTTTTAGATATTTTATCTACAATTAGAGGTTACATTCTCATTGAGGACCTCCCTAAGTATGGGGTTATCCTTAATTATGTTTTTAGTATAAGGTTAGTCTTATTTGCACTGTCGTTCGGGTGTGACTTGACATTACCATGATATAGATATTTTAATAATTAAATCATTGAAGTGATTAGTCTTAACCATAATAATGGTATTCCCAACTATTTAATTGATTTAGGTACTTAAAAACGGTTTTCACCTTATATTTTCCACTTGACCATTCTATGGTATGTGTTCTAATTAATTAATAAAGGTTTAAAGGGTTTATTGGAAATTATACTACGTTTATGACTTAGCATAATTAAATTCAATTGAAGAATATGGTTTCACATTTGTAGAAAAATGTTAAATTATTATTAGTGGTTGAAGAGTTATCCTAATGAATTGAATATGAATTATATGTATTAACTATGTGATTTCATTCCTTATTAGCCATGTCACAAAGATTAAAGGAAATGGCCCGAACCAAATATTTTCTTAAAATACATGATTATTTGAATGCATATTTTAGTAAATGAAATGATTATAAGATTCATAATTAATATCAACTATGAAATCATTATAGTAGTTTTTGTACTTGATATATCATTGTATTCTTATAGGAATTCCTTGAGCACTTGTGGATGACATTTTGATTATGGGATTCCAACTTCCAAGGTTGTTACCTTCCCTAGAACATGATCCTTGTCTACTTGTGGATGCCTCGTATAACCTAGTATGAATCTCCATTATAATTATAGGATTCCATGGATACACTCATTTTATATTGTGTGACTTTTACGAAAATGAGGCTCCATGGTTACACTAATAGAGAGAAGTGATTTTTTATCCCATTTTACTATCGAAGAATACATTAGACTCAGTTATAATTGCATTATTGCGGAATGGATTGCAAGATGGTACTTAGAGTAATATCTCACACCGTGATCCAGTATATTTATTTTTACTGATTTGGACAGTGCCTGAGGTCAGTGAGGCCTTGGTTATTACCATGGATCATCTTCATTATTATCATCATCATGTATTCTTTATTGTAACTTGGATTATTTACACAATTATTTTCACGTCATGTTGATAGTGTTGGGTATACCATATGCGACTTATGTAAAGTGTTAGATAATTAATTAGAGAATTGGAAACATGTTAAATTTATAAATGAGTTTGAGGAAGTTACTTTGGTATTTTCATTATTATACTACTTTCATTTTACATATGAATTCCTGAAAATAGATTCAATTTATATTATACAGACTAAATATTATAGATGCCATATTTTGTGGAGTGATGAGATATATCTCAAACCCTGTTGAGGATTCCAATCAAAACCAATATTTTTACATGTATGCGTGTTTGAATGAAGGGAAACATCCTAGTTTGGACACATCATTGCTTACATGAATTAGAATAGTGATGGGTAGTAGATGACCGAGTTGGAGCTCCAGATTCATGGATAGCTTTTGGCCCTTTAAAATTCTTTTTTATAACATGTATTTCATGCTTCTTTGTATCGATGATTTCCTTTTTTTAATGAGACTTGACTTGTATCATCATCTTTTGTAAATTATCAAGAGTTTTTCATGTAGTATATTATTTTTTCTTATTCTCTAATGGAATAATTTTATACTACTTCCGCTATTTTACCTATTGTTGATAATTTTATACATTTTTCCACACTTGAGTAATAAGATAACATTATCCCCATTCACACACCTTGGGACCTCACTTCTTTTTGTAAGCCTCTCAATTTTGGTTTGGATGTGCCTGAGGCCATGTGTCCAACCAATCTCAGGGAACCGTTGTGTGGAACCAGAGTTCCATACATCACAATATGATATCATATTGTGATAATTGACACATTATTTACACCTATTCATCATGTTTTTTCTTTTAAAATATATTATAGATCACCCATTTGTCTATGTATTACATAGTGTATCCTATAATATTTTATGTTTTCAATGGGTTTTATTATTTGGACCAGTTTGTAAATAATAATCTAATAATATGGTTATGATGCTCAGGTCAATATACAGTGAACCATGATCTTCCATTAATTTGAAAATAATTATTAATGTTATCAAATTATAATTTAAAATAAATTTTGACTTTATTTATATTTTTTGAATGTACTATAAACTAATTAGATGAAAATATAATGAAATAATATAGAGATGACAATTTAAAATTTAAAAATAAATTATATACTATGAAACATTGATGATTTGAGCTTTCTTTCTAGATTTCATTAACTGAGATATAGGGGAACATTTCTGGGGAAGGAAGAGGGAATACTGGTACTCTTTCTCCGGCTTCGAGCAGTGTTGGGAATTCTTCTTACATGGTTGCAATCATAAGTGCCAAGGCAAAGTTGACTGATAGTGAGGGTTTCACCTCTGTTCCCTCAAAGAGGACACCATGAAAGGTATATTCTAATCTTCCTAGCACTATGTCTAATAGGTCATTTTCTAATGCGTTAAAGAATGGGGATGAAAATACACTTACAATTATTATTCAAGAAAAGGCTTGATATGAGTGTGAGACTACGGGTGACTCTAATTATGGAAATGATATGTTGTACTATGATCTGTAGACCCTTTCATGATGGATGAGGGAAATTATGCTTGTTTGGCCTCATCTATAATTCTCATGTATCTATTATTTCATAATAAATGGTTAGAAGCATTGCTTCAGGATGAGCTTGCTGGTTGAAATGTTTTATTGATTTCAATGAATTACGTTCAACGTGATTTTGATGTCATTTCAACAAAGGCAAATGATGTTATAATTTTTCCATTGTGGAATTTTCGTTAAATAAGTCAAGCTATTACATGAAATGGATGGATTTTAATAAAATATCAAAAGATAAATCAAAGAACATCAACTTATTTTGAGGGCTGAAATATCATTTTTTTCACTATAATTACAAATGTAGTTAAAGTTTTGTGTGTCTCTATTCATAAAATATATTTGTATATATGTTCAGGGAAAATTCTATAATTTTTTCTTTTTTATTCATTTTAATATTGACTTATGAAGGGAGGGAGTTCAATTATAGTGGGATAGTTGATTTTTATATCATGTGTTATCAATTTATTCAAGGGAAACAATGCGTGAAAAAATTATCATTTGGATTGATGGACTTTTTTGAATGTATCAAATAGTGATTAAGAAAATAGTATTATATATTCTAATAGGTGAAATCATGAGTTTTTAGCAATAAAAATACTGATAGATACTGTGGATGTAGTTTAATGAACTAGAGTAAAATTTATTTTGAATGCGTGGATTTATATAATCATTTTTTAAATGTTTTCGAATTTTAATTCAACATTACATAAAATAGTATTATACATTGGTACCTCTATGTTTATGTACATAATTATATATTTTAGAATTTTTTATTGGTTTATTTCGAATATTATATTTGTTTTGTTGGATAGTGAAAAATTTCGATGGATACTCCATCGAGGCTTTTTCATATATTCTCTAATAATAAAAACCTTTATTAAATGACTAATTTTCAAATCATCCCATGAAAATGATGGAGAATTATTTGTTTGTAAATTAGAATTGACACCAACTGATTTGGTTTATAGTCCATTATATTCATGGTACACCACATTCTATTGGAAAAAATATTAAAAAAATATTGTATTTAAAAATTTATTTAATTTAAATATAATTTCTTCTTTGTTAACTAAAAATAAATATTTTATTAGATTTATAATTTTTTGGAGATGGATATCTAGTTAAAACTATTGAGAAATTAAATTTTAGTAGAATAATAATTTTTGGTGGAGGCGAGTATTAATATTTGATGTTTATAATGTGCAATTTCTTTTTTAATTATAGTTTAAAAATTAATATCATGATAAAAATATATTTTTTAGATTAAATGATAGATACTCTTAATTTTTTTCTTGAAAATATGTAAAAGTGGTTATAATATTGTTTATAATACCATGTTATTTTATTTGACTAGGAATATATATAGGTTGATTTCATTTTTTAGATGGTGAATGTAATTTGGAAGCCTTTAGAGGTTTCAATTTTTTTTAAATATATTATGTTCTTCTTCCTTAAAGAGATATATTTAAGAGATTAATACTAATATTCTCATTTCTACCATGTGAAATATATATTAGATGAATTGAGATTTTATTACTAATAAAAATATCATTCCATCATTTAGTGAGTGGTAATTAAGGGAATATTAGATTACTATAATGAATATTGATATTATACTGATTGACTTGGAATCAAATAATAAATAATTTAATGACACTATGGATTTGGAATTGATATGTCTAAAGTAAATTTTAGTATTCTCGTGAAATATAAATGAAAAATGATGATATATTATGGGATTGAGAAAAATTATTTATGGAGTGGATTTTATGTCTACTTCTGCTAATAATATTTTCCAAATATATTTATTATTCTTATTCTTCTTAATTATATCTTATCATTTATAAATTTATTTATTTTAAACAATGTAAATTAGAAGACTTTGAATTTGTCCACTTCCAACATTCTCTAAAAATGAATAATATTCATAGAAATAAGACTGTTTGGTATAATATCAAGAATAAATGAATGAATGAATATGTTATGAAAGAATCATTAAATATAAATTTATATAAATGTAAAATGAAATATATTACAATAAGTGATTTTTTGAAAATTAATAATGTTGATGGAGAATAAAAAAGTATTTAAATTAATGGGTAGTTTTTATGTCATGGACACTTAGAGTGTATATAATGGGTATACATAATAATATTTTTTATCAGAATGTAGTGTCACATATAGTTAGAATAATTATAGATTCCACACAAGCATTTAAAATGATGAACAATACATTAAAGAAAAAGTATAAAATGAATATTATACAAATATAACTATGTATTATTTATTTGATTATTATTTTAATGTTGACTAATAAATAATTAATGATGATAGAAAAAATATAATTCATTGGATCATGAAAAAACAAAATAATCCAATGAGGAACAAGATATGTTTAATATTAAAGAAGTGGAGTTACTTTTAATCATTTTGGAGAAGGAAAATGAAATTTCAAATAAGGATAATGATAATTTAGAAGCATATATAATTAAATTGAATGAAATAATTTAATAATTAATATATTTTGTTTCTAGGATTCCTTATAAATATGTTCATAATCATGTTCCAATTTAATTTTAGATGGATATATTATAATTTTTTTTCTCAAATATATAGTTAGTTGATTAATAAAACTCATTTAAAACAATCCACAAGGTTAATATAAATCTATCATAATGTAATAATAAGTTCTAACATCTAGTAATTCTAATATATTAGGTATTAGTTTTATTATATCTATTTTTTAAAAAATAATTTTGGCCATAAAGGTGAACCATTGATCATTAAATGTCAACGGGGATGCCTCACTTAAAAATTTATTCCACTAAACCATGATAAATATTTTGTATTTCAAAGATCTTTTATTCCTAATGAACTAATAATTGTTAATTTAAATAGAGTTGGATTAATGGAGGTTACTAAAAAAATTCCTTACATAAATGAAACAATTCATGTTTGGGTACCATTAATATTTTTTACTTATTTTTAAAAAAAAGATGCGGTTCATTGTTTTTCTAGAAATGAATATATATTGATAATAGCACTTTATGAAATGTGATAGTATGAAAGTATAACTTTTGGAATTTAAAAAATTTAAATTAATGAAGATTCAAATTTGGAGGCAATGAAAAAATTGAAATCATCAATTTCTGTAATATTATATTTCTCGTAAAAATGATAATTTTTATTTTTTTATATTTTAGGATGTATTAAAAACCATATCAATATTAGTAAAATATTATACTAAGGATACCATGTGATAATTTGAAATGAAAAATTTAATATTTGTTTGAAATTATAAATATATTGTTAAAATTATAGAAGTTACATTCATTATATCATCTTATATGAATGAAAGAATCACTCTAAAAAATTTTTTTCTTCGAAATTACTTCTTATATAACTACATAGTTTGATTATTTTATGAAATTGATCTTGATGAATCTAGGAAACCATTCGATCAAACATATTATAATTAAATCATATAATCTTTTTTATTTTAAATTTCAAGTCAACCTCAAATAATATTTTCCATAAGATTGTGGGTGATATTTCAAACAAAAATGAAGGAATCACTCTAAAATATGAAAAAATTATATCCTATAGGTTCCCCATAACACTATTTGTTTTATTATTCCAAAAATAATTTCATACATAAATGATACATATATGGTAGATTTATTGGATTTAGTTATATATAAGTATTATATTTTGAAAATTAAATTAATTATGAGATTCATGAGTCTTGCATTTTAGTAAAAAAACACTCTATTTCACTACCCACTATTCAAGAGTAACATTTTATCTCTAATAGTTATTGTGAAAAAATATTCTTGATAAAACCTAAGATTATATTTCAATTTGATTTTATATCAGTCATAAAACCAATTTGATTATACTAGTGAAATTTTATAGTATACAAACCCAAAACGTTATTCATGTAAATAGGACTTAATTAAAAGATTCCATTTCTTTATAGATTATTCACCAAAGGGGAATATTTTTTTATATTTAATATGTACTAAAAATTGGATTTATTATATATTTACAAAAAAATAAAGCCATTAAATAGTAATTTTTCTAAATTATTTATGTTAATGATCAATATAATTTTGTTTTCAGTTAACATATTTAACATATATCCTAACAAAGAAAAAAAAATTCAGATATGGGTATATCCGTTTCTTGATAATAGATAAAATTTTCACAAAATATATTCTTTATAATATTTAAAATAAATATTATATTTAACCATTATTAGAAAAGTTGGAAATTACCTCATAAATTAATAATGTTTTATGATTTCAACATCAAAAAAATAAATATTAGGGGTTATATGTGTACTAAATAACCAATAAAATAAATTATGGATCACCATTATAAGAAAATTTTCTTGGATAAAATTTAAATATAATAATATCATCAATATATATTAGAATATAACTTCTTAGAGAAATAATTTCATTAAATATATTTTTTATTGATTTCTAAAACATTGTGTTTTTTCATTCTAAATTAATAGTAATTTCATATGGTGATATGTAATTATATTTTAATTGTAGTGTTTAGTATATGGAAATAATATTTCTAGAATCATTTTGTATATTATTATTTAAACCAATACTAGAGTGAATGTGATGATTTTTCATAAATTTTTTTAAAATTTTAAAGGAGGAGAATTTTTTCCAAAATATTGGAGACACTTTGAATGACAAGATTATCTTTTGGAAAATGGCATGAAATTTACAATTTTGATAATTTCAATTTGTTCTTACAATAATTTAAAATAATATTATAATTGTTATTATATAAATAAAATACATAATAATGCCATTATATTGTAATTTTCATAGAGAACTATATTTAATTTTAGTTGCACCTCTCAATTTTGTCCAATGTCTTATGATTTTCTAAATGAGGGATATTTCCAGGTCAAAAAAACTTCTGATTAAAGTATTTTTTAAATCAAAATATAGTATATATAAATATAATTTACATTGATATTTTATTTAATATATATATAGTTTTTATAATTTTAAAATAGCTGTCTCCAATAACAAAGAATTGGTGTATAGCATAATACATTAGAGAACGAAATAGGAGATCACATCCCCAAGCATTGATCAGTTAACAATTCTGGGAAAACCAGATATATAATTGAATCCTATTTTACATTGGTTATAAATTATAAAACATGGAAATGTGAATATTATGAAATTATAAAATCATTCTATGTATCCTTTTCATATTATCGGGAAATGAAAAAAAATATTAGTGAGATAAAATGCACATTTATTGGTATGTACATCTGAATATATCATAACAAAATAAATCATTGGAAATATGTGAATTTAAATAACTGAAAACAAATTTTATATAATAAATAACTAGAGTACAATATTATTAATTTATAAATATAAAGGAAATGATTGCATTGATAATAATTAAAAAACTCCCACTTGTGGAAAGGAATAATTTTGGATATCCATATGTGAGACATTATGAAATATTACTATTAATTCATTGATTAAATAATACTGAAGTTAATGGGTCGGTATAAAGTAATAAACAAGTTCATAATGAAATAAAAAATATTTTCTCATGTATCCAATCAATAAATTGAGTTGATATGTATTTTTGGGCCCAACCAAAAAATGAATCTCAAATAAATTCCTCTTAAATTTAATGATCTATTTAATTGATTAATAATATTCCTTGTCAAAAATGTATAAGTACTGAGTACTGATTATATAATATCATGATCTTCATATGAAATAATGTATCATTAATTACAAAACAATATATATAGAAATGATATATTTTTTATTAAATAATATAATTTAGGACATAAAAATTTGATCAAAATAAAGCAAATGTTACAATTTATATATAATGTAAAAAATAAAAAATGATGGAAATGGTGAACATCAATTCACAAGAGAATTAGTGTTTGTAGTAAAATCATGTCTTCTAGAAAATATTTGTAAATGGAAAAGAAGTATTAATCATAAAATTTTAAATTTTTTAATATTGTCAAAATTGATACTTTTTTAAAAAACAAAAAAATATATATATACTATATAAAAGGTATATAGTTATATAAAATATAATTAATAAATACTTTTAGAAAATAAACATGCTTTTCTAAAAAAAATTCTATATATAAGCACAAGGAACGAAAATATATTCAATCAACAAATGAATTAAGTTACGAAATTCATTTAAATATTTATGTTACTAATTTATTGGAAATGACATGAAATAACGGAAGATTGTCTGTAAGAACAATAAATAAATATGTTATATCTACATAGAATGAGTTTATGGGGGATGGATTATCGTATTTATATAACGAAGTGTATATTAATTCATAAAAAATAGAGATTGTAAAATAATATCTTAGCTCTTTGGTGACAAGTAATTTGTAACCAATTGAAATAGTAGAGATGATTTAAAAAATTTATTAGAATGAATAAATAGATATACATGTAAAATAAATAAAATGGGATATAAATAGACCTCATTAATTAAAATAGTTGCAAAATAAAAAATATGTCTCAATGGAGTGGAAATATAGATGAAATCCATCACCTCATTCCTCTACCAATTTGAACATGTCATAACCTACTTTATAATAAATATTTATTTTTTTAAACATATTAAAAAATGATATAAATATATATAATATCATATATGATACTGTTATAAAATTTAATTACTAGTTTATTAACAATCAATCTTAGTTGTCCTTGATTCAAGTGTTAACTAAATATTTTTTTCATGTATGATTTGGTACAAAAGATATGGTACATGTGTCATGAAATTCTATCTAAAATATCAATAATCTTATTCATGATATAAGTATCATATATATTTGTTATACACATATTAAAAATCCTGCCCGAATGGTGTATATGGAAAATGAATCACATCACTTCTTGGAGATATTAGTCCAAACATATGAAAGTCAAACAGTGTGAGATATTTTTAATGAGTAGATTGTTTAGAAGGAAAATTATATCATTCACTTCAATAATGAAAATTTATTCATTTAAATAATTTTTATTAATTACTTATTACATTATAAATATACAAGTAATGTGTTCATAAAAAATTATTTACTCTGATATGTAGAGAAATCAAGTCATACATATGCATGAGTGACAGTTTTTTTCATAAAGTGGTATGAAATGAAATTTGATAATGGTTGTAAAATCATAATAATAACAATATATATTTAGGGCTATGAATTTATTAATTCATAATAAATACTATAAATTGAGAGGATATAGAATATTAAATGACATAGGAAGTACTCAGTTAAGAGTTATACCTATTCATTAAAAAACCAACATTGGTTGCATATTATTAAATGAAAAGACGGTATTTTTGGAAAACAGAAGAATATATATGTAGTGTTTAATGAATATATGACGGTATTATAGAAGATATTGTATAAGATAGTGTTCTGAATCATGTTCAACAACGACATAGAATATCATACATTTTATAAGTGATAGAAAAGAAAAACATGGAAATACATAAATGATTAAAAAATATATAAATCATAATAATGTAATTTGGAATGAATATACCTCAAAATCTTGGATATGTAGTTATTATTTTAAAATTAAATTATTTATTCTAAATTCTAAAAATGTTGGATACATTTTTTTACCAATATTCTTGTTAAACTAGTATATACTCATATTGTCTTTAACTATGATAACTTAACTACTATTCTTGTAAACAAATTAAATTAATTTTGTATTGATACAAAAATATATACCATATGATTAAAAATATGGAAGAAATTTTATCCGAATAAATGAATTAATTTGGAAGAAAATATATAAATAAAATAAAATAAAATGCATGAAAAAACATGTTTAAGAAAATATGTGATTTTTTCATAAAATCTATTTTTCCTTAAAATATATTATAATTTTTTTGTGTGATTTTTTATAATTATATAATAAATAAATGAATATTTTTATTCTTTTTTATTAGTTAAAAACCAAATGGAATCATAAAACTACTCTATTTAATGAATTTAGTGAAAATTCTTTTTTAAATTTAAATACAATATCCCCTTACAAAAGCCAAGAATAAGTTCCCAAATTAAATACGATATTATAAAATAAATTATTTAACTCCATAAAAATATATTTTGTAAACTTTATCATCCAATTAAAT
Organism: Viscum album; assembly: GCA_963277665.1. NCBI lineage: Eukaryota > Viridiplantae > Streptophyta > Magnoliopsida > Santalales > Viscaceae > Viscum > Viscum album. The sequence goes on along the minus strand of OY728165.1, from coordinate 1,444,397,877 downwards.
ATATAATAGTTTTTAAAATATTTTGAATCCTTATTCTATACCATTAATCTTGTTTAGCACATTTTAACATTTATAGAGGTGATATATTTTACCACAACAACTATTCATAATTCATAATAATAAAAACAATATTTTAAAAATTTTAGAGCCTCAAAAATCATTTTGTGAAATCTAATTCTATAAATTTAATATATTTAAGGAGAAAAAATTAATTTTCTATGAGACCCACCATAACATGATGAAAAATGATTTTCCGGAAAATGTATTTGTTATCCATAAGTGTATATTACATGGAATTTATGACTAGTGATAATTTTTATAATAATTATAAAAAATATAGTTATTTATATAATATATAAATTTAATTAAAATATGTCATAATTTTTAGTCATTTTTATTAATAAAATAAAAAACAATGTGCATTTTCAAAAAGTATAACAAAAAAATATTTTTTTACACAAAAATGACCATATCATTATGTATATCAAATTTTTACTAAAAACGTTTTATATCATTCATATTATTAAAAATAAGGTTTTATAATAGAATGATTATCCAAATACAAAATTATCAAAAACATATAAAATCTTATTTCTCATGGAATATTTTTAATATACATTCTAGGATTATTTTCATATATTAATATAAAAATTGATACTCATTTATTCAATTTAAAATTTTCATTATCTGAAATATAGTATTTTATAATTTTTATAGACAAATAAAAATAAAATGTTCGTGTAAGATCCAATTTTTTTCTTGCAACATTCTTATTTTAGTTTTGTGTTGAACGTATTTCTTCAAGATTCCCATGTATTTTAGCCTTTGTGGATGAGTCTCATTTAGAGACGATGAAATTTTTATGGGAAAAAGTACGTAATGTTTAGTAATGTTATATTATATTAATTAATTGAGTTCAGCTATAAACATTTCTAACAAACTTATGATGATTTCTTGTGTGTCTTGAAAGCCTCGGATGTGGTTCGTGAACATTCATAGTTACCGGGATAAATGATTTTTATTTGATAATTACTCACAATTTACATTTTACATGATGTGTAATAGCCTCCAAACACATTTTGTAAACTATTTCATGTTTTGAAGTGGATACATGTCATGAACTTAATTTATCACATGTATAATGTAATCATGGAAAATATTAAGTCAAACTGACAGGTTTTTTGGCATATTATTAAAATGATGAAATAAATGATGTGAAAGAATTACACACTGTGTAATATGTGTAACCAATATGTTTAAGTGGCTATAATGTATGATTATTTCTTTCTATCATGTGAATCACTATCTTAATGACCCTAGGATGTTTTACAAAAAATTCTGTAGCCACCTATTCTATTTTAGATTTTCTGATTACATAATTAATCCATAGTGAGTGTTTGATCAATGGTCTTACTTATATTCTATCATTCCATGTTGGGTTTGTAGAAATAATTTCAGGAGGGGTTTCCCTTTTGATATTGATCATGATCTAGGTTGATCAAAGTTATTATTTCTCACTCTATTTCCTTCTCTTTTATAGGTGTTTTTTCATTGGAAGCATTACATTGACATCTAGATAATGGTAGGGAATCTTAACCTAACACTATAATTTGTTTAATTTTGAATTATATGCAAATATTATGAATTTTGAAATGAAACATGAACTCTAATTAATCAATTTATAAATTTTAAATCATGCATTGAAATATTTATTTTATTACATTACATTCGATGGTTGATGCAACTTGGTGTATGTCTATCCATCGGGTGAGAATTCCATTGAGTAACAAGAATGTAGTTAAAGGTTTAATTTTTTTTGTTATGATTGGAGAGCTCAAGTGATTGATTGATATAGAATACCTAGTGAATGAATTATTTATTATTAATTTTTATGTTAATAATTTAAAATATAAATGATTTTTAATATTGAATCAAATAAAAATTTGTATAATTAAGTATTAAGGATAATGATGTGATATTGTGATATCCTTCATATTATGAATTGTTGAGTGCAGGGTAAAATTCACATATATTGAGATATTAATAGTGATACATGATATAATTCTAATTTATGGGGACATAAAAAGTGATTCATGATGATATGATTATAAATTATGCATGGGCTGGTGGATAAAATTCCTATATAGTGGTCTTATCCAAGTGATGCATGTTAAAATGATTATATAGAGGGTTATCCCAAGTCTAACATGATGAAATTATTTTTTATTGTGATATTCCCAATGGATGAAATTCTTTTACATAGGGATATTCTCAGTGGTTTGATTTTAGCACGATATACTGTTATGGTTGGAACAATTGTGTTACATGCTCACAGATATTCTGGCATTCTGTTGTAGAATATTTATTGATATATTAAATTATTTTATTAAAAATAAAACATGTTTATTAATATATTGAATACACATACTAGTAAACTATTTTTGATTATACATGGTTGTGTAGACCTACAAAGTTTAACCCACATCCTATTTGGGCCACCGTTTGATACCCGAGTAGATTATATGGATGCAATATTGGATAAGGGTAGGGGACCTTATTAATGACTGAATATTTCCTAGATGGGATGAATTCTGCAGAGGGGCCCAACATGGGGATTGCATTTAGGATAGTCGAGTTAATTTTGTATCAGAAAATATTTTATTTCTATTATTCTAATTTTCTCATTCTGATACATCTAATATGTCTTTTTATGATTCATAATTATTGGTTATTTGTTTCCCTGTGTAGTATCTCGGTTTTATGATATACTTTTTATGATGTTTCCCATGAAACTTGTATTTATTATTACTTGATTAATTCAATTGAGTTCTACTTTATACCAGGGGTTATTTTATACCCACTATACATATCACACCCCTACTATTCAGTTTCATAAGGAATTTGAGGAGGATTTTTTAAGGTCTAGATACCAATATATTTTGGTCACATGTTATAGTGCAGATCCGGGGATGTTTCAATGTGGTATCAAATTTATCAGTTTTTTATTTTCTATTACCAAACTATTTGGGAACGATATAATGGATACTAGGATGTGTCGATATTTTGGTAAAGATCATGTTTATAATAGTAGGTAACCCATGTAAGATGAAATATATGAGTACCCATTGATGGGATTGTTGTTCATGATGTTCACCGGTTTTAATTGATCTTATTTCACCCATGGGGATTCACATATTGTGGTATGCTACTATTTCTTGATGTTTATACTTGGGAAACATTATGGTGAGAGATTAATACACATCTAAAATGATATGAACACACACACACATATATATATATATTGACATGAATAGTTTTTAATAAGGACATGTTTATTTCATGTATTATATACTTGATTATATCAATTACTATATGAGAGATTAGATATTTCTAGTAAATGGAATGAAGTAAACAATTATTTCATGCTATAACACAATTCAGAATTGTTTAAAGATACCATATGTAGTGGTAATCTATTGTTGTCACCTTATTTGGTTGTCATTGATTGAATCCAATTTTAGAAGAAGTGTATTCGTATTGATTAAGAAATTACTCTTTATCAAATTTGAGATTATATTTTAGATAGTGGGAATCATCATGATCATAACATTGCTGAGCCAAATTTTCTATAGTTCCTAAAGATGAGAAAGATTTTCATCTTCGTGGCAGTTTATTTAAGGTCATCTTATCCATGGAAGGTAGATTGGTCACACAATTCATCTAATGTCTAAGATGACAAGACAATTTTATTTATAGAATCTGCCTATTTAAATGGTTAGGACCCCCAAGAAGCCAATTTCTTGATCAAGTAATTTACGATGATCATCAAGAATCTTGAGACACCTACTGATAGGAGGGTGAAGCCTATTGTGTATCTTCTAAATGGACCTTCTAATAATATGTGGGATATTAAATAGAAGAGTGGTCATAATTAGTATTTATATTGGAATGATTTCAATGATAATTTATTGAGGCATTTAGATACAGATATTTTGATGGATGAGAAGTATTAGAAGTTGATTCATGTGACACATGAAGTGAAATGAACCATCCCAAGTCAAATATAAAATGCACTTGAACTAACCCATCTCATAATATAGGTAAATGTTTAAAAGATAAAATAGTATTGAATATAATAAAAGTAAGGAATATAACAAGATTATATAGTGGAAATAATGAGACACCATATAGATAAAAAATTCATGTTAAAACATTATATACTAGAAGGTATATCAAATCACCTCATAAAAAATAGTTATATCTAGACCAACTAGAATAGATGACAAAAATAGGAGAAGACAACCTTCTAGAAGGCTCACTTCCAATTACCTAAATCTAGAAATACAATATCTACAAATTCCCAATGACAGAATTTGGGTGTGATCTGAATCGTAGATTGATACCACCATGTTTTATACCCAATTTCTTGTAGAAATAATGATACAATTATAACATTCAAAACAAATCAATTTTTCCATTCATTTTCATTAATTCAAAAAAGTTTTTAACTAATTTTCAAATTTTTACCTATTTTTTAATTAAATACTTTCTTATTATAAAACCAAAACAATTTCAAGTAGATGTTATAAAATATTAAATATTATTAGTGAATCTTGAGGTAAGAATATCCATGTAATAAGACATATTGTGGAGAGATATTATAAAAAGAATAAAAAATTATATGAGAAATAATCCATGATATTAAAACCCATGAGGTAAATAACCATAAGTGAAAAAGCACCTCAAATTTGGGCAATAGAATATGGTACAATGCATCTTGGACACTAAAAATATTAAAATATATAATATTGGATCAATTGATATCAATTCTTCCAATTTGATATCATAGAAGGTTTCCTCCTAGAGGTTCAAGACACATTATATCTAGCAATGTCTCCTTATCGACTCCCCCAATGTTCCAAATGTAAAATTTTCCAAATTCCTTTCAAATACAAGATATCAATTTTATAACATAATTTTAAAGCCAATTAAATATTTTTCTTAGTTTGAAAACCCATTTGCAATCAAGAAAACAAATTTTTAAGGAAAATCCAGTTTTTAAAAGCATATTCATTCTATAGAAATAATTTGGAACCACATGTCACATCTAACTATTGAAAACCACATATTAATTTATCAATAATGACATGAAAATCCTAAAATTAACCAATTTTATAAATATGCATACCTCAAAAGTTTATAAATATCCATTTATTTGACAATAGTTATGGGACACTAAGAGAATGGCTATCGAAAGGCATTGAATGCCAAGAAATGAAAAGGATTGATAGAAAACACCATATGATCACTTATTGGAACCCAACCATGGAAAAACCATAGGTTTAAACAAAGAATAAACCCATAAGGTTTATGTACATTGAGAGAAGCCATCCCACCACAATGGTGATCAATTGCAGAACAAAGTGACCAAAAAGGGAAGGAATCACCCAAAGGTATCCTAGAGAAAGCCTCTAGGTCAAGAGAAAGGAATCTTGGGATGTATAAAATATGAAACCACCAATGTGGTATCCTGAAATCCCAACTCATGACTATTACATGCATTGTAACTTCATTAAACAACATTAAATCCATGGTGGCTTTCTACGCTAAAAACTCATCATACATTTAATAAAAATGATATATTTTCTATCACTCAACATGAAAAAATTACATAGACTGTATACCTCCCACATTATGTATCTAATTCAAGGACTCTACCTTATTTCAATTACACAGTGTGTACTCCTGTTACATGATGTGTAATCACCCAATGAATAGAAAAAAATATAATTTTATAGTGAAAAGAACAAAAAAATCCCGAAATTGTTTATTACAGCAATCCTAAAAAATTCTTTCTCCTAAATAATCATCATAAAAATGGAAACCAAAGTCAATGATAAAATATTCCTAGTTGAAAAGGAATGGTCGGTTACAATCTCCCAACTAAAAACCATTCCCTCCCAGAAATCCATCAAGACCTAGTATCCATAAAAAGGGCAGGTGACAACTCCATAATCAACACCTCATATTCCCATGCATCGTGGCTATCATTTCCACACTTCCCTAGTACCTAGACTAGGGGGGTCAATTTAAGGCCTAGTTTCTTATCCCAAAAATCAATAATTAGATCTGTCTACACAACCAATGTTGTATTAGGCTCAAGATCTACATCCTCCCATCTATTCAAATTTGAAGGATCTATTATATACCTCATTAAATGGGAAACATGAGACAAATAGTATATAGATGTTAAACAAAATGTAAATTTCAGCTATCAGGGTACCATCCTTAGTCATGAAATGATCACAATGTTCCCCCAAAAATGGTGGTTCCACTAAAACATACTTACCCAAATAACGATGTCCCAGGAAAGGGGAAACAATGATAATGTCACGACCCATCCCAGTGGGGCCCGATCCACAACTCTCCAAGCTCGCCTCTAATAGGCCCGGGGATGGTGACTAGCACCAAGTAGCCATGCTACAAACAAGGGAGGCATTGCCTATAAACCTGTACACATGCACACACATCTCCAAGCCCACAAATCTGAAAAGTAAAAACAACTAAAAATGGAAATGCATGCATACACTAAAAATCTCAACCAACAAAGTACTACAGGAAAGTAAAGTACAACCAGTGTAAAACCCTATGTAAAAAGTACAAGCCCACCAAAATAAGTCTGTAACAAAGTCCAACCTATGAGTAAAAGTACTGGGACTGCAATCTGTAGTCGTAGGAACACACCTCGGCCTGCCTAATCTCACTGAGTACCTTCCGGTAATGGTCAGCCTAGAATCATGTCAAAGGCTCGCTCATCTGCACAAGACACGACACGTGCGGGTAAAGCCCGTGCAGGGGTGAGTATAACAATACCCAGTAGGACACCCCGAAACCACAATGAAAAATACCACAAGGGAAATACCAAAATGGAAAGATACAGTCATCTCCACATAGTATATGTCCACAAAACATATAACAAGAATATCTAGATATACTCATACACGGTTGAATATTGTGAAACCACCACTAAGATCTAACTCGAATATTCCAATAAGCTCATAACAAGGAGAACACACTACTAGGTCTGAATAGAGAAATATGAAGTACTCGTTCTGGGAGAACACGCTCCACAAGTACTTGAGAACATGTTGCTCAGATGAGGATCACAACCAATAGCCATGGGGTGATTCCAACAACTAAGTCTGAACTAATCTGCTAAGCAGAGGATCGGTGCCCGGGTAAAGTTGGTCACATTGATACCAAGAACTCTACATAGGGTTCCAGGAATTAATAGAAGATCCAGCTCTAAGTCACACAGCGGGGATTCCAACAACTCTATTCAAGAAGTCCTACTAAAGGGATCATACTCCTATATGTAGTAAATGATACTAGAAACCTTCAGAAGAAAGACTAAGGGGAACAACCCTAAGGAAACTAGCCCAAGTCACATAAGAAAATTGGATCAAGCCATGAAGAATTGGGTACACGGCGTGTAGTATGGTTACACGCCATGTTCCTTGACCCCGGGTACTGCCAGTGTAAACGGCCCATGTCATCCGTCCAAGCTGTGTAAAACTCAACTACACGGCGTATAGAAATAGTACATGCTGTGTTCCTAACTCGGGGTACTGCCCATGTAAACTGACCGTGTCATCGGGATTGTCTGATAGAAGGTAACTACACAGCGTGTTGAATAATCACACGCTGTGTCCGAGCACCTGGGGCTTACTCCGTGTACGCTGGCCCTGTACCCGTACACGGTCTTTGTCTGTGTCTATGTTGCCTGCCCATGTACCAGTACATGGGGTATCCTGTGTATCTGGATGGGTCTGGCTGGGGAGGGGTATACAAGCCATGTTCCTTGGCCGTGTATCCAACCTGTGTCCGTGTACTCCCAGAGTACACGCAAAGTAAAATCGCCGACGAACACACGCCGTGTATCCCATACTACATGCCGTGTAGTCGGGATTTTTCAAGAAATGTCGTCTTCTTCCTCATGCTTTGGCCAATCTTCTGGATCCACGATCTCTTGTCTGTTCATCCCGATACTCAAAGGGTTGTTTTTTTCATCATAAGAACACCGCAACAGGTGTTTTCGGTCCTTAAAATGGATCATAAACCTTGAACAATCCATCAAAAGAAAAATTCCCAAAAACTCATAACTCTCGATCTGCTCTGAATCGTCTACCGAAACCGTCGTCGCACCTCCATGACATCACTCTGGGGTTGGATCTACAATATCAGATCGTTGTGTCACATAACAGATGTGCAACGATCCGTTGTTCATCACACCACAAAGAACACGAAGAACACGAAGGATAGAAAGGGGAGAAATCCAATGAAACAAATTTGAGGAACAAACCCCTGTTGTCGTTCGTCAAAATTTTGATCCACTCCCATTAATAGGATTAAATGGTGGAGAAAAAGATCAACAAAAAAAGATAAACATGGATTTAATCTCCCAGAATCACCGTAAAAGCCCTTCCCACAAGAACGATCGATCCGCGGACTAATATGTTCGTGGATTAGCCCACGTTCATCGTAGAAATCATGAACAGGGAAGAAATCACAAATTAAACATCCTACAAGGATTCCACGACGTTCGTTGGAAATGATCCGGTCGTCGCGTCGTCATCGCCACGTTGGGAGGTTTTCTCCAGAGCCTCTAGAGCTGCCAAGGGTTTCAGGGTTATGAGGTTTGTAACCCTGGACCCCTATGCTAGCCTTTATTTTAAAAGGATAAAGATATCTGCTGCAACAGATTTAATAAAATATTTTAAATTAAATATTTTATTATGGTTACGTTCTAAACCCAGTTTTCCCCACCGGACTGTGTCAGCCGATTTTAGGCCTTGCCTAAGGTAAAATCATCGTTCCGAATGTAACGGTGCCCTCAGATTTCTGATCCGAGCACCCATTCAAGAGTTATTCCACTTTTTTCGGAAAAACGCACGCGCGGGTAATTTAATTATTAAATTAAATTCAAACATTTGTTCCGGGTTCCCCGGGCCTCCGAACTGCACGCCATTTCAGAGCATGGTCTCGAATTAATTCCCATATAATATTAAAATAATACATGGAGAAATCCAGGACAATACAGATAATAACCTAATCATAAACCCAAAAATATAGGTGCAAATTATGAAGGTACACTTAAGATTTATGATAACATTACTCTATTATAAAACAACCCTATATCAACTAACCTTCATCGACATCTCCTAAACAACACTGAACCCTACCAAGGACCACTATCCCATATTTTCCCAGTATAAGAGAATTATATATGGACCCCGATAGAAATCCTTTAAGGGAACAATATTTATCAAATACCAATAACTATATATATGGTAAAATTAAACCAAATGAAAACTATTTTCCCATTATCCTATGAAATCATGATCAAAATATCAATTAATTACTTATAGAATAATAATTTTCCTCTCTATATGTACATCCTTCTATGGATGATAAGATGTGATAAATCTAATATTGGTACCCATAACATCATATAAAACATTACAATACCTAGAGGTGAACCTAGGCATCATGTCTGATAAAACTGTTGAGGTAACCTCATGATGTCCCACACATTATTAGACATTAAAATAGCCTCATTGTTCTAATTTTTTCATCTCTTGAATAGCTACCAAACATGATGGATTCATGTGTCAGTAAATGATCACCAAAATTTGAATCCTTCTAACTTGGATTACATGGAAAACCAACGATTATGTGGATGAAGATATCATTCCACTTCTATGCTGGATTGGGTAGGGGATACAACAACTCTACACATTTATGGTGTTCCAGCTTCATTCCTTGACATGTAAGGCACTATAATATGACATCCACAATAAAATATTGCATCCCATTCCCCCAATACTGATATATCAAATCATTATATTTCATGTTAGATCTATGTTGTATGAACCATTGAGAATATTTCCAATGTCCAAAAAACTCCTTCGTAAGGGAAATTGGAATGAGCCACATGGTATGGAAGTATAAATATCCATAGGGAGATTGAGACCACGCACCGGAGGTCTCCCCACTATAAATGCTATCACTAAAATTCATTCACCTTGTGCCATTTTCTTCTTAATCAAAACATTCTCATAAAATAAATAGTATCCCCTCATCAAGGGCAGACATAACATCCAACCAACCTCTTACACTTCCTAGATCATCTTAGAAAACATACACATCAAAGACCAATCCTCAACTGGTTTTTTCTGGGATCATGTCCAGATATTAGTCTCAATACATCAGTATAAAATTACCTTTTCCTAGAGTATAACAATATCAAAATAAAAATTCTAAATATAATGTTCTCAGATTCTTTGTGGTAAATTTCAATCCTTATGAGAAAAAATATTTTTTGGATCATAAGATAATAATATATCATAAATATCTTCCCAAAGACGTTATGAAGCCATGTTTTTAGTGCATGGAAAATTAATTCCGTCTCTAGATCATTAGTGGGGTAGTTATTCCCAGGCAGGAATAACTGGCATTAGATATAGGTCAAAACATATTAACCCATCATCAAGACACATCCCAAAACTATACCAGAATCATCCAAGAAAACATCCTTACCAAATACCCATTCTAAAATAATAAAAATATGTGCTGAAGTAAAAATTTCATTCATATCATCAAAATATCTGTATGACTTGTCATTCCATTGAATCCTTACAATCGTATTGGTTAAATCTATCATGGAAGATGCAATCAAGGAGAAGTCCGGAACAAAATGTATGTCATAAAAATCCAATCCCAAGATGATCATGATCTCAAAAACAATTTTAGGATACTAGGAGTAAATATCTACATATATATACCTTTTCAATATATACTATGTCACACCTCTTAGATATCACAATCACTATAAAATTCACATCTAGATTCCAAATCATTATTTTGAAAACATTACCATACATACGATGTTCATTGATGGTACGATAAATTATATCCAAATGGTCCATGTTCTATTATGGTGAATTTAATTAATAAAAATATAAACCAATATAAAAAAATCACATAAATCATAAAATATATGGTTTACCCAATCTTAAAAACATCATAGGAGAAATATGCAGATGAACTTCAAAAACTAGAAACTCATAATACCCATATTAAATCATAAAGATTTTCTTACGTATATCTAGTATTCTAAATCCCTAAAATTGATACCCAAAACATATGTCAATATTAGAAAACTAATGATAAAACTACAAGATAATCAAGGAGACCATCAATCCATTTTAAAGTATATTTTTCTGTAATGGAAAACTGATTCAACATTCGATAATCAATGCAATGTCTAAGGATCTATTCTTCTTTCATAGAAGGAGGAAATCCAAAGCCTATGGTGAACATCAATGATAAATAAATACTTTAGACTCTATAACCTCATGTTGGTTAAAGTTTCACTCCAAATCATAGGTTCCATATGGTAATACGTCTTAGAAATGGGAATCATACTAAGGAGAAAGTCCTATAGTAAATTAAATCTCTCTATATGGAGTTAAACAATAAAAATAATACACAAAGACCTCAAGGTATTCATATCTATTCAATTAATTTTACTACCCTAACAAGGTTAAACTGCATCCATAAATATCTATGAAAAATGGAATGAGATAACCTCATCATAAGGTACAAGAGTCCATGGATTTCCCTATCTAAAGTCCAAATCACCCTGGAAATCCAGAGTGACCCCACTAATATATATGAATTAAACCCTATGAAATTTATACTCTATATATGACTCAACATTGATCTTCCATTCCATGATGATTATTAAGTATATTATTTTATGATCAATATCTAAAAATTACCACTCCACCTCATTTGTCTATCATTTCCTGACACACAAGACATCTAAAACCCTGTTTGGAGAACATTCGCAAATGAGTGGAATGGTCCAAAAATAATGAATACGATCTTAATGAAAACCCAACACATCATCTAACTGTTTATGATATAAAATATGGTGTTTCACCTATAGAAATCCAAGACACTACCATAACAAATGAGATAAAACCTACACATCTAATAGTGCGCCCCCATATTTCGATTCCACGGGTGAATAGTCATCATCATAAATCCATCTGGTCTTAGAAACATGAACATATCACTTCGTTAGAGGATTTGACCCACCTCCCTTGGAAACATCTAGATGAACATGTGAACATTTGGTGAGGGTGGGTCCTACCATATCACCCTAAGATATCTCTTCAAAAATCACATTAGATGGTCATATCATCACAAAGATAAAAACTATTGGGATCCTCTAAATAGTTAAGCATGATGAGTCATTTCCATCTATAATGGTTGAAGACAACCTACAACTTCCCTATCAAAGACCCTAAAACTATCTATGATAAAAACTAACCACACTTAGTCTTCTTTATAGGGAAAAAATATACACATCAAATTACTAATTAACCAAATGAATCTCCACTCAAACATTAATGTACTTTTATGACTGCCTCAACCAATGCTTCATTATAAACTTCCTCCAAAAATTCCCGAAGCCACATGAGTTTCAATATTGACAGAATAATAGGTCTCATTTTAAACCTAAACAACTAATCCTTAAGGTAATTGTTACTGTCAAGATACAGTTACAGATGCACCAAGTCAACAAAATGGGTATAAGACACCCGAATAGTATTCTCCCCTTCTATATGATCAATAAATCTTGGGTCATCGATGTACACAATACTTTATCATAAAACAGATGGTTAAATATTTTCTTGATGTTATCCTAGGTAGGATCGCCATAAATCATATCATTTATAGTAGATTCCCACAATATCCTTCATGTTACCCAAAGCACATATGTAAGAAAACACACCTCAAAGTCTATAAGATTGTTCACAGAGTTGAATAACCTATATACCTTCTCAAAACAGTCCTTCGATTTCAAGGGTCCATTATACCAATGAAAGACATTTGGATACTACATAGTAAATTTAGATCCATGAGCCACCAAATGTATTAGGTTTCAAAATCCAACATGAACTAGATACGAACATTGATGCTAAAAGATTCTAACAACTTAGGGTCCAATAGAGAGTTCACCTATAGATCATGTCTCACAACTTCCTCTATCAGATTTGGAATTTCTTTCAATAACGGAATTTTCAAAATAAATACAAAATCCGATCAGTCTAAATAAAATTCCAATATCACTGGACTAACGTCAAGTATTGATATAATGTAATTAAACCATTATGAATTTAAAAAAACCATGAAAGGCCTTACTTTAAAAGTAATAATTCAATTTAAATAATATTTTTATACTGCTCATTTACATGTACTCAAAATCCAAGATGAAATAAGATAAACTAAAGAGTATATAAAATATCAAATTGATCAATAATCACCTCCAGAACCACTTGAACTGATGACAACAACAACAACTGAATTTGTCATGATACAAGATGTTCTTCCATTTATAAGAATCCCATAAAAAATATAAACAATCCCAAAGTCATAGGTAGGGTGTTATCCAAATACAATTATTATGAATCCTATGTTTTTTACTGGTCTAATATAAAATATTAAATCATTTTATCATTTAAAACAAAATATAATTGCATAAAATGTTCATAAATCAAAAAAAGATTTCAAATTAATTTCCCCTTTTCAATATTTGTATTTATAAAAACCATTGCTATTATAAAACCATAAATATGAAAAGTAAAATTTATAAAATAATAAATCATATCCCTGAAGCAAGAGGTACATATATCCATGAAATAACCTATCATACAAAGCTAAGTGATAAAACCTCATATAAAATTCTATGACCAACAATCCATGGTAAAAATAATGAAGAGATAAATTAACATAAATGACAATGAACATCACATTTTGGCTCCATCGTATGATACATTTCATAGTAGAAACTAAAAATTTTAAACATAAATAATTTTTGATTATTTTTGACTGTGTCATACTAGTAGATATTAAAAAATGCTATCTCGTAGTGTGGAAACACACACTAAGGTTACCCATGTCTCATTCTCAATGCACACAAGTTCCCTAATATGAATCTTTTCAATTAATTTCCAAAAAACTTACTATTTTAAAATACTATTTCAAATCCCACACAATCTATTTTGGAGTTTTAAACCCCATTTTGAAATCAAGAAAATCATTTTCCAAATAAAAACCATTTTATAAATAAAATATGTTTTCCTAGATAAAATATTAAGCCACATATCACTTATACGATTTAAAAAACACAAATTAATTTATAAATAATGAAATTAAATTCATCAAATTAACCAATTATATAGGAACACCTACGTGAAAATGGTAGGAGCCAAGCTTCCTTTGACAATGGTAACTAGAAACCAAGAGAATGAGCTCTAAAAATCCTGGAACACTAATAAATTGTAATCGATTGTTTGAAAAAAATATATGATCAAAAATTCTAACACAACGATGGCCATAACCATATTCATAGCCATAGCCAAAAAATCTAGAAGTATTTCATATTTGGATAGAAGAAATTTATAAAAAAAGGTGTTCAATTGTTGAAAAGAGTTACCCATATGGGAGGGAATCACCAAACATATCCTAGGGAGAGACTCTAGGATGAGAGTAAAGAATCTAGTATCTAATGAAATAGAAAACCACGCATTAAACAACCTAAAAGAAAAATTCAAGACTATTACATGTTGTGTGACAGTAATATATATCATGTAATCCAGGAAGCTCATTTTTTCTAAGAAATTTTTCACCAATTTATTAAATAAAAGTTATTTTATTATAAATGATTTGAATCTATTACATGTTGTGTAAACCTCTCATGTTATGTTTCCAGTTCATGGCTTCTTCCATGTGAATAATATATGTTGTGTACTTAAATTAAACTGCATGTAATCACCAAATAAATAAATAAAATTGTAGGATTAGGATTAAAAACTCCAAAATAATCCATGTCATCACCATTAGAGGTATCCTCCCAACATATTTCTTCGAATTTATGAAGAAAAAATAAGGGGAACCAAAAACAATGTATAATAAATATCTGAAATAAAAGTTACTATGTTACATGATGGCATGTTAGTGATGGAATATGAAAAATGGATCTCGGACCATCTGCACTTTTCAATGTCATTATCCAATGATGTGATCTCTTGGTCAGGAATTTTTCTGATAGATAATAACTATGAGATTAGTTCTCTAATGAAAAAAATTTCATCAGGGTATATTTTTAGGATTTATTATTCATGAACTCATCACAAAAGGGAATCTTAGAGGGTCCCTATACAATGTTCATTATGTTTCATCTTAGAGTAATGTGAGATCTTATTCATTATGAAAATAGTGATTCTATGTTAGTTTATAATCTACAAAACATTGGATGATAATTAAGTGAAGTGTGAATTCATATTGGGGGTATGTTCTATTATAGTTCTGTCAGTGTGGAATTTTGTCACACCAGTTGACTCAGTGTCTGTAACCCACTTTAAAGTGTTCTGACTATGGTAGAACGAGTTCTCATCAATGTTTTTTCATATCATATCAATGAAGATTAGTGGAAGGGGGTCAAAATAGGTACTAGTGTTATGGAAATCTTCATTAAATCATCATTAGACAATTATATGGAGTTCTATAGGAAATTTAGGCTGAGGTAGTGGATATGGTACCCTAGAAAAAGAATGTTAGTACTGTGAAGAGGGAATTACTCAAGGGAGACAGGATGGAACCCAAGGTAAAGGGGCTTTCCAGATGCATGTTTTGTAGACTACATCGATTATTGTGGATGACAGATCTAGTACCATAAAACATACAATTATTTTTCATCTACCATTTCCTGGATTTTGTTTTATAGAAAAATATCGCATTCCTTTTTTATCATAACATTCTGAAAAAGGGTGGTCTGTATTAGGAAAGTATTTGATGGTTCATTGAACATCAACATAATGGTGGTCTTGCAGTAAAAGAATATATAATATCTTCAGTAGTGTTCTATAGAGATCAATGGTTCTAATTTATTTTCAAAAATCATTTTTGTTGGATATGATAGGTTTCCAGCTGTTTATTTTTATGTATTTGTTAGTCCTATATTACGATATTATTGACTATTATAGGAGGATAGTTACCTTCCTATAATTATAAGTTGACTGTTATTCCCACCTAGGTTACTTGAACATTTAGTCTAGTTGTAAAAGACCAATTTAGAGAAGACTGGATTTTGTCATGGATCAAATACCTAGACTATTTTCAGATGATGGTGTAATTCCACATGCTTCATTTTTTTATTATGTTAGCCTAATTTTAGGATTTCATTCCTAATATTTTATAAGGTTTACCGAATGATTATGTGATTGTGTTCACAATCATGTTACTACCAGGATTAGATATAGATTATATCCCTCTTTATATAATTTTAGTAGATGAACTTCAAGAGTTAATTGATCAAATCTAAATGTTTGAAGAAAAAATATTCATGTAACCATGTATGTTTCCACGGTACTATCTACTTATATTCTCCAAGTAGGCTTATTATACCATGTGCTTAAGTTTGTATTGTCAGATATTGAACTAGATGATGGTCAAAAACCACTATCCTATTCCATGAATGGATATCCTTCTTGATCAACTTAGAGTTTCTAAGAACATCTCTAAGTTTAATTTGAGGTCAAGATACCAACAGTTTACTCTCAAACATTTAAACATACCTCAAACACCATTTTGGAACATGTATGGATTTTATGAGTTCATATGGGTTATTTTTTGTATAAATAAAACCCTAGACATATTCATGGCCATGATAAATTAGAGTCTTAAGTATTTTTTGTCCAATTTGGGGTGCTTTTTTTAGATGAAATCTTATTAAACTCCAAGTAGGCATATGATCATGATAAAAATCATGAAATTTTCAAAAAAAAATTATAGAGCTTTGGATTTATTACAATATAAACAAATAAATATTATGGACATATAATGTTCAAATCTTTGGACATTGAATCTTAGAGGTAGGAGTTTTATTGAAAACATATAAGGTTATAATAGTGGTATCTGGAGAGATTCCCAAGATTTTTTTTAGTTTAAGAGTGTTATGGTTTTATTAGTTAATTATTGGTAAATTATCCATCAATTATCCTATAAGGAAGAATTGATGTTGGGACTTACCATGAAGATATTGAATATTTTATTTGTAAGATTATTTTGAGAGAGATCATTAGAAGGTAAAAGGTATAAATTGTTTACCACATATCCTCACTTTAATGGGTTTGGGTAAATGATATACCATGTACTATGATGCATCCATGGATAGAATTCGAGTATTTCTCATGGAGGAAAGAGTTGTTACTTTTGGATCTAAATAGCCAAGACCACTTGATGGGAATCACCCAAATCCTGATCTAGAGTTAGTTGAGGAGGTATATACACTAAGATATTGGATGCAATATCTTTTCCGTGATAGGTTTTTGTGTACATTTCCCATAAGAGCCTAGGGTACATCTTTTCTTATTAGAACCTAATCGTTTGGAAGTGGATGTGGGGTGAGTATTTTTAGTTTTTTTTTCATTGTGTTGGAATATAAACCAGGTTAGGTAAACATCATTTCTGATTGATTGTGATGGATGGTGTAGGTAGATACAATACAATAGTTTTATGAAGAGTTGTGGGTGATTTCACTCTTTAACCAAATGAATCTAGAAGGTCATGATTCTCATGGATGAGTAGCTCTTACATCAACATCTATCATAACCATATTTTCAGGACCAAATAAATACATAGAACTAATATGATTAATAGATCATAATTATGATAGGTAGCTTATATGGATGGGAAAAATGATAATGGTGTACTCTTGGTAGTGGTAATTATCTAATTTTCATTGTTTGAGTATGAGTTCATATAGGAAAACACATGGAGATAATGGGAGAATTTCTTTCCTATTAATAGGTAGTGGATACTGGTTTGAGTAATATGAATTGTTATCTCCATAGATAGTATTTGTGGTCAGTAATAAATATAAAGGTAATAGGTTTTTGTGGAGATATATTTTATCATCAGTAGGTGCTGGTTGAGAATCTAAGGCAAGATGGGATGTTGAAACATGCCCAAATCCATTTCATCATGGCTCTAATTTAGGCAGAATGATGTAATATATTATTTGACTAAATAATACATCTAGATATCAATTTATTTCATAAATTTATTCTCATACATGTTTTCATTATACCTGGTGGTGTTGACATACTATTTTTTAATCACATGATATTCAGGTCTTCAATTAGTACTTAAAAGGATTACATAGATGATGGATTGAACATGGAAATATGACCTTGTTCCTGATTGATGATTTTCTAGATTGGATGGTGATTGGGTATGTGAATGACATGGGTATTTGAACTTGGGTATATTTGATTATATTTTTATAGATTATTATTTTAATTGAATTATATTATGTTTAAAATTTAGATACATAATAACTAGTATTATATGTTTCATCATTATTGGTTATTGGTTCATCACTTTATTTTCCTAGTTGTATGATTTATTTCATTCCACCATTTTTAGTAACACTAATTTTTAATATTATATACTTTTTATTGTGTTTTCACTATAATAGTGGAATAAAATCTCAACTATAAATATCACACCCCTGTTTCCAGTTGGCAACCTCTGCTGAACAGGGAGGAATGCTTAAGGTCCAGCAAACCAACCCATTTTGGCCATATGAGAGAGTGTTGTATTTGGGTATGTTAGATATAACTTGAAAAAATTCAATCTAAGATGTCAATAATATTACATCCATCAAGACATTGGTCATAGAATGTCTCTTAGATTTTAATTTTCCAAAAAAATCATGTTGTTCATTCTTCATAACATCATCAGGTCCCCATATTTCATCTTCTATTTTGTGATTTCTCTAAAATACATTTACATTAATAGTGGTATGATTCCATATCATTGTATCCCTTGTTTTTAGAATCAATATAGGATATTAATATTATAATAGATCTTTTATTAATACAATATCATCATTGTTTATCGTATTTTTTGGGTCTATAATATACATCCTTAAAAAAGAGACATGGAACACCTCATTTACGTTAAAGAGTCTTGGGATCATTAACGAATGATATTTAACCTCTAAAATTAATTATATATTTTAATAGTATGTTATGTAACACTATTTTAGATTAAAATTTTTATCCATAGAAGAAACTTCAATGAAAATTATTTCAATGAAACATGTAATCAAACATAAAATTGAAAACCCTTATTTTTAATTAGCGGCATGGCTCATTTTTCATCATTGGGATGCTCTAATATGACTTTGATTTGTCTCGAAATTAAAATTTTCCCTCACAAACATTAAGGATAAAAATCTTCTTTTCATCATTTTCATCAAAAATTATTTCAGTATGACATATTTCCCCATATAATTCTTTATACAACACCACTTAAATATAGTTATTTATTCTATTGTTATATAAAAAAAATTCTGATGTGAATTAATGACCCCAAATACATTGAATGTTAAGTTAAAAAGAAAAAAAATGGAATTATAATTTTATAATAGTACACTAATATTGTCCATCAATTTCTCAATGATAGCTATTGTTCCAATTAAGCACAATATCAAGATTTATATCTAGACTTTTCTAGAGTTATAAAGTAATTTTTCAATCCCAATCAAAGGAAATTGAATGAAAAACAATTGGAAGTCACACTACATCATTAATATAGTTTCATGAACAGTGATCAATGGGTATATATTCTCTAATATTTAGGAAATGTACAGATTTTTTATGGTGATAAAGGATAATAAATATTCATCATTATTTATATTTTTATTTTGAAATCAAATGAAACATTATATAGAACATTATCCTATTACACAAAAAAATTGGAAGAGTTGACAAGAATATTCATTTATAATTTCCATCAAAAATCACCTTTTGAAAAATCAATAATATTGATACATAATCTATAGTTTCATGAATCATATTTTCCAACAAAACATTTCCATGTAGTTTACTATAAATATTAGTTCTACTTGTTTTTATTAAGGAAATATAGAGATTAAACTCATCTAATAATTCTATTCTAATATCAAGTGTAGATGTAACACATAACCTATTTACACAATTTAGAATACATTTTTTAAAAACAAAATCCTCCAATTTGACAACATTCAATATTTTAATTTCATTTTTATAATTATAATCATCATAGAATAATTTGTTTTTCATCCACTATATATTTTTTTGGATATAAGATGATAAATAGATGATATTTTACATTAATTAGTAATTCCTATGTCATTCATTAAAAAAATACGTGAACATACTCTCTAAAAAATTCTTCATATTTGTCATTACAACATGATAATTTCTTCATAATGTGGCTACTATTATATTTTCATACCTTTGGGGGTGTTGTATTGAGAAGTCATAATCCATGATTACCAAAATCCATGAACATTTATTAATGGTGTACAATTTCTATGAAGAGATGTATTTCATACAGTAATGATACATGTATATTTCCCATGTCCCACAACATAGATAATGTATCTATATCTTCAGTGAAAATGTTATGACAACTAAATTATGATTAAGGGGTATATAGATTATTTCTTGACTAATTCATTACATTGGTACATAATCAATAATTTAACATATTTTATGGTCACTACTATGACACCTCATCAATTAAATACTATATATTACAAATGTAAAATTTCCTAATGGTAGATTAAATATGAAATCATTTATTAGTATCTAATTATATTACTCAAAAAATTAATAAATCCATTTTTCCATCTAAACAAAATGCCTTTATGTGTTATTATGGTTAATGGTTTAACGTATAAAGATATTTTTTTTAAAAATAGATGATTTTAATAAATAATGAAATAATGTACCTTTGATATGTTCATAAATGTAATCTATTTTTTATATAATTGTATTCGATGGATTAAGTATGATTCCACACTTGTAGATAATATGTCAATGAATAGAATCATTCTAAAGATAGAATTCATAATTTATAAATTTCCCTTCATACAACATTCTTATAAATGTATTAATAATCATCTAAATTTTATTCTCCTAGTCCCTATTTCTAATAGTTTTGACCAATGTATCATTAATAAATTCTAAAAAATAGAAATATATTCATTAAATACTTTTTTATTTGATCTATAAAAATATATAATTAAATAATCAAAAAAATGAAATTACTATAAACTCTTAAATTTCATTCTTTGTAAAATAGAATAACATTATAATAACTTACTTATTGAATTACATTTTTTAATTCAAATAATGAAGTTAAATATCAATAAATAATAATAGATCTTTATCATGTTGATCACACAAGTCAACAGTTTGACATACCTGGTATAGTTTCAATATAATGATATATTTTTTACCTATAATTAATTCATAGTCCATAGATATGTCTTTCTATTTAATGAAATGAATAGAGGAAAAACATGTTTCCTAATATGGGGAATAAATTTTTATAATAATTGTATTTTATCAAATTAAAATATTTTAATACTATTCATATTATTGGGAGTTTTTTATACAAGTCATTGATGACAGATTAGGTTAATGGAGAACACTACCTCGCACTTTGGTGGATGTCCATGTAATTCGATAGGAAATAATTTTTTTTTATTCTTTTATAATTGGTACATCACCAACTTAGTGATTACATTTCCCATCCATAGATTTTTACTACTCTTCTTTTAGATGAATACATTTTTATAGAGATACTAGTGGTGGATCCTATCAATATACAAATGATAAACTCATACTACTAAAGATAAGGAATTCCCCAACATCAAAATGAATGGTAAATTCTATCTATTTTAAATAAGTAATTATATTATATTATAGGTGGAAATACATAGAATTGATAAAATAAAATTATAAAATATGAATAATAATCAACACTGCATATAAGGTATATCAATATTCCATAAATTAAACTGACAAAAACGACCTTGTTGTAGTGCTATTTCTCAAGGGAACCATAACTGAGAACTCCTATCATAAAGTGAAATGAAAAATTGCAATTTTTTTGAAACAAAATTATTGATACAAAATAGTGTGTTTATCCCAAATAAAGTAATGACTAAATTAATTTTATCCTATTATTAAAGTACTAACCACAACATGTTTATGACATAACTTCTCAACTAACATAATATCATAATCATGAACTTTTCTTTATGCTTATTTTGTTATAGGTTCCCTTAATTCATGATTATTTAGTTATAATATTTTCTTATTTATAAAATATTAATAAATTAGAAATAATTGGTTTCCTTCATAACCATTCATTCATTATATATATGAACCTTATCTCTACACTTATAATAATCTCTCACGGCCTTCAATAATGTTTAAAAGCTTTCATTTCACAATTTTTACTTGATAGAAAATAATTTATTCCAATAATTTTAATTGAAATCTTCCTTATTCTAAGTTCCCATCTAATATCATCTCTTCTGGATTTCCCATGATGTCATAATATATAAAAAATTACATAATTTTTTAAGGGTAATAACTCTATTTCATCATATGATGAAACTGATTCACAAAAAATTACCTTCATTTTCATGGTTTAATCTCATCTGTATTATTAAAAATCATTATTTACAGATTATTTATGTAATATATATAATACTTCTCTAGTACTATAAATGTATCCTCAAAATATGAAGAATATTATTATTCTTTTCTCTTAGAAATAAATAATATTCTCTTAATAATTGTTTATTTTTCACATGGGACATATTTTTCAATAACTGTTGCTTTAAAATCTATCGATTCTAAATGTAATCTCTCTACATATCCCTTATCATTCCTTATCATTGAATCTCATTAATCTGAAACACATATATTATAATTTACAATCAAGGTAACCTTTTCTCAATCATTGAATCCCAAGGAAAAAATATTATATAAACGGTCTTAATCTATTTTTAATGTTACATGGATTAGTATTTCAACTAATTTATGGTGTCGTATATCTGATTGAATATTTTAATATAGGTGTGTATTTCATTGAAACATCATGTTTCTCAATCTATGGATGTTTATTTTTTTTTTAAATCCCTCAAACCTAATATGAATATAATCTACTCAGCGCCATCACCAACTATATTTC
The DNA here is from genome assembly GCA_963277665.1 of Viscum album. NCBI lineage: Eukaryota > Viridiplantae > Streptophyta > Magnoliopsida > Santalales > Viscaceae > Viscum > Viscum album. The sequence continues at coordinate 1,444,374,702 of OY728165.1, read as the reverse complement.
CATTATTTTAGAAAATTTATACATTGGACCCATGTATTACTTTAATTCAATCATCAAAAAATTCATTTCTAAAAAAGCATTATAAATTGAATTTGATCGTAAGATTAATAACTTTATTTCATAGTATGTAATTAGTGTAAAATATACTATAGATTAATTATTTACATATACATAATAAAATAATTATAAAAAATGTTTCTCTGTTGATATAATCAAATCCTAAAAATATTTTCAATTTTCTATACAATGGATTGTTATAAAAATGGGAATTTTTATAAAAATCATTCATGGAGGTGTGAAACTATGTTCGTTGTAAGTTCGTATTCACAAATATCCAGAAATATGGTTTATATTTACTCAACAAACACTTTTAAAGTAAATTACCACTAGATGCATCTTCACAACAACCAAATATTAAAATGGTATCTAGAAATTTATGTGTTTCTAGGAAAAATATGTGACCTCTTCCATAAAAAATATTGTTATTTTCCAAAAATTAAATATTTTCATAAATTTTATCATAGTGTTGTGTTCACTCATATTTGATTTCATAAATCAATTTCTCCTAGTTTATGCTAAATTTCAACTTATAACAACTATATTAGCTGACACATCAATAAACCTATTTCATTATTTACATTATTAAATTAACATAAGATATAAGTTAACATGTCACAAAGGATTACTCATACTATTATTTATGAAAAAATAGATAGATACTTGATTGCCATTTTAGAATGAAAATAAAATAAAAATAATAAATAATTAAATATTATCAATCCATGAACCCATTCTGGGATCCATTCTTCATATGTTGAGGATAGATAAAAAAATAATTGTGAGATAAAATCAATAGTGTGTTTTAGGTATAATAGATGATATGATGAGTAAATAAAAAAATTAATATGGCACAATAAATTATAGAAATATATTTCATTTAATCAAAAAAGGGAATGAAATTCATCCATATAAAATATCCATCAAATTATTTGAAAGATAAGAATAACTTAATAATTAATTAATGAAATTACCAATATTGGTATTAAAGAGACCATACATCCTGATATGTCACTATCAAGGCCTTATACCCTGGTGTTTTAATTTTATGGGTATCTATATAAAACCCAATTAATTATTTAATCTAACTGATTTTAGTCATGAGTTCCTTCTACAAATCAAAGGGATAAATAATTCAGGACCCACCAACTAAATATAATCCAAATTCATTCCTCTATTATTGAATAAAAATATTAATTCATAAAAAATATAACATATCAACAAATATACATATTATGTAAAAAATATGGAAAATAAATATTTTTCCTATAAATTTAATAATGATTATATTAGTAAATGATAAGTATAAAGGATATATGGTTTATGTAATACGGATTTCTGTGATATAAAAATTAATGATATCGAAGGGAAAAAAGTATCCAATGAATGATGATAATAAGAAAGAAAATATTTCAATATAATAATAATGAGCAAAAACATTTACCTAGTGATAAGAGATAATGATTAATTCATTAGAAAAGTTGATATTATATTTATATGAAGTATTTTGGATAATATATGAAAATAAAAATGACATTCTGAAATTAATATTTTATTAACTAATTTTTTTTATAAAACCAATGAAAAAATATTAAAAAACAAAATATCATATTATTTTTATATCAGTGAGAAAATATGGTACTGTAGTGTACATTAAAAAGAATCATAAATTGTTACTTTTTAAAAACAGAGTGTAAAATGATCCTTTCTAAATATAATATAATTATTACATATAAAAATTATAAAATTTCTAGTAAAATATCAAATAACTTAAATATATTGTATGAGTATATGAAAATGAATTTTTTAAGAAAAATGAAAAATTATATTCACAGTAAAAATCATAGTCGACCAGAATGTAAATTAAGATAATTTTTATTTTAATGATATATTTTTTTGTCAGTTACAAAGACATGAAATATTGGAAGGAATCATGTTAAATTCATAAATACATAGATTATAAAAAAAATATTCTTTTATTGTGAAAGATGTATTATAAGACACTTTAAGTGAAAAATAAGAGAAATTTAAAACTAATGTGTTTGTAAAACATTTTCCAAAAATTTTGTATCATTTGCATTTTTTCACCTTGAACGAGTATACTATAATAGAAAAATTAACAATCATTAATAATTATGGATTCATGATAAATAAATGTAAGGGTAGTATATGAAACACATTAATTTAAATCTATGTACAATACAAACTACGATTACATGAAATGCATATTATAATAAAATCCCTTACATTATACATTAATTAAACTAAAAATGGTTTATCCTCCAGAAAAATAAATATAGATTTATTATAAAAACATTATATATCTATGTAGCGAACTATAATACCATAAAATATCCATTAATAGTATATTATCACCTTTTAGTTTGCAATAATTTATTAGAATGAATTTTGATGTAGTTAACTGCTATATTTTTAACATATATATTTTTTCCAACTATAGTCCATGTTTATTGAAAATGATTCGATCATATCAAAAATTATGAAAATTATATAAATGTCATATAGATTCATTATATAATGTTTTACAATCATTCATGACAATCTTACATGAAAAATGAATCACCCTATTCATTTAGGTGGTGGTCCTGACATATGGTCGAGCAATTTTTTTTAACATCTGAAATGGTGATAGGGAAATGTTCAATTGAATGGAAACATTCCATAGTTTCTAACATAAAATATTAAAATCAAAATCCACTTCTTTAAATGCTTATATATCTAACATTTATAATTACTATGTTTTTAGAATGTTTTTATTGGGAATAAAATGTACTGCCTAATGAGTAGTTACTTTTCATCGAATTGAAATTTCTTATCTGATGGATACATACATGGTATTTCAGAAATACTCAAATAGTTATCATCAGATAGAAGATATATTACATCTTCAGGATATATTATAATAGATTCTTCAGCATTAGATCATACAAAATCCTTCATACAAACCTTATTTGATGGAGTTATACATGTCTACCCTAAAAACTACTCCAAATATACCAATTATCAACATGATATATTTGAGAAAAATAAGAATTACATTCATTCAGATAGAATCTTCATGCACTGCTGCATAGTCTGGTCATGATTACCATCAGATAGAGACATTATGAAGAACCTATCAAGTGAAAGATTTATACCGGCATAGTTGTAACTGATCCCAGAAAATATCAAATCTGACTATCAGAATAATGTCAATGAATAATTCCATATGATCTAATATAAAAATTTCATTAAAAATTGATAAATCAATGATTTAAAATTTTTTATAGAGTTTTACTAAAATAAGGGCACATTATTTTAAGAATAAATTTTATATTTGAATAAGTTCAACCATATGTTTTAGAAAAATCAACTGTGAAAATAGTAAAAAATTAATTACCACAAATAAGATAGAAAAGAATTTACTGGGGGGCTCAACTAAATATATTAAGATTTAAATTTTCTACGAACTAGTCTAAAATATATTTAATATACATATTTAGATATTATCTCTTAATGGATTTCTTTTTAGCATTATTCGATCATTTTTACATGAAAAATATTAATGGAATTAATTCATTTCAAAATTATATGTTCTCCACACACCTCACATATAAAATGACACTCTCATCATCTTCTATTCATTTATTCATAACCCATTAGTTTTTCGGTTCCCTATAGAGTCCCAAACATTTTAGACAATACTTTTACAACATTTTAATGATAAACAACATAATTGTGTTACAAAACCAGGACATAAAGGCTTATTGTCTTGGTATAATTAGACTCATATAGAAGGATCAGAGAAATAAAATATAATTATTTACTTAAATTATTCTTATTTTTACTTAAAATTATGATGTTCTCTTTAATACTGGTTATCACCTAAGGATATATAAAAAATATTAGGGTGACCTAAAAACCCAGTAAGATGATTAGTAAAGGGCATGAAAAAATATAACATAGGAAAGAATAATCATCTTCATAATCATACAATTAAAAATTCCCATAATCATAATAATTAGGGGAAACATTAGATAAATTCATGTAATATATAAATGTATAATAATATCACACTATGTCATAGTAGTCAAATATCACTCATATTTTTTAACAAAACTGTTATCATGTTCATGCATAACATAAGTGTGTAATAATAAAATCACCATTATGAACAATTCTATAATCATATAATATGAATTAAATAATGAGTTACATCACATTATCCTATGTGTTGGAGGGATACATAATTTCAGTCCCAACGGTCACAAAATTAAATTTACATAATCTGTAAATACCCAGATTTATCCATGTATTTTTTTAAATATATGGATGTATTACGAGTTTGTAAAAATTGATGGTGAATTATTCCAAGGACCGGTGTTCTTGGAATGAATTTATGAACTTTTTTTATGTACGTTCAGTAAACACGTGATCTACATTTTATAACTTCTGAACCAGTGCATGAAATTGAAATCTGAGGACATCGTTGAACTCTCAGCATTGATATTCGCTTAAAGAGACCTTCTCCTTGATCGCAGTAGGTCGAGGGTGAAGATTGTTTTTTGGGTCTTTCTTAGAGGATAAATAAAATAAATATAATTTATTTTAAACACATATCCTCCCACCTCTCATTTGAATCCTGGAGGTGGGGACCAATAGAACTCCTCTTTTAATGTGGCATAACCCTTCGAATTCCCCAAGTTAATGTGCCACCATTAATTGAATTAATAAACATCACTCAATTAAAGATGGATCCTCACCTCTTGGTTGGGGATCTTTGGCAAAGGGGAGGTTTTTGGAGAACTTTTGGTGTAGAGGAGAACTTAGTGGAAGAACCTCCTCCAACGAAGAACATCTCCAACAACGAATGAACCAGCGTTTGAGGAAATGCCAATGTCATCATCTTTATCTCCTTCCTCACAGAACCTCCTATTGGAACCATGGTCTTCTATGAATAATTTGGAGTATGGTTTGTGTTTTTTCTCAATACTCGGTGGATGTTCAAAATTTGTACCATCAATGTGATCATACAGTTCACGCAGACAACAGAATTGAAGGTGGCGCCATTTCCCAGTGTTTGCCAAATTTTTGGGCCTGAAAATTTGACTAATAAAGAAAAGTGTTTTTGGAAAAGAAAATTGTGCGCCATGTACTTGAATAAAAGGGAACTTCTGCGCCTAGTGTTTTTCAATATCAGAACATAGAAAAATGGAAAAGGAATGAGGGTCGCGCAAGTGTTGGGTTGGTCGCGCAAGTAACCTGCGCGTCGTGAAGAGACTTGCACGCCGGTGGCTAGAAAGATTGAAAACATTCACCCCTATTGTTCTTCAAGAACAGAACTTCAAATTATGGCAAAAGAAAGAAGGTCACTCAAGTATTGGTTGGGTCACGCAAGTTAGTTGCACGACAGAGGCAAGGGGATATGAGCTGCGTGCCGAGAATTGCGCGCCGAGGGGTAACTTGCACGACGTCGTGCAAGTTGACCAAATGTATATAAATACTGGCCCACCCATCTTCATTTTCCAAGGAGTTCAAGGCTTAGAGACTGTTCGAGATCTCGTCACGTAGGTGGTTGAGTCACGCAAGTGGTTGTTGGGTCGCACAAGTAGAGGCTGTGCGCTGGTTGTTAGCTGCGCGACCAAGGCAATTTATGAGTCAAAGGCGTTGCGTCGCGCAAGTTTAGAGTTGAAAGAGGCAGTGTCGCTCAAGTGGGTTGGTGCACCTGGGCGCCGATTTTGTACCGCACAAGTGACCTGCGCGTTGTTCTTGAAACATTACCACCGGTCTTGGAGAAGCGCACCACATGAGGTTGTTGTACGCCGGTCCTTTTGAAGCTGCACAAAATCTGGAAAATTTGTTGATACCCTCAGTGCAAAGGTAGATCAGTTTACTGGAAAAAGTTGAACTTCAACAGAGCATCTACACACAACAGAGGATGCATTCATTTTTCAGTGATGAAGAGACCTCCACCTCTATAAACTGATTGGGACCTCACCAATGGCGGTGAGCCAGGGGGAGTCAACGGGAGTGACCCGAGGGAAGTCGGGTTCTATCCTTGAACCATTGTAAAGGTAGTGAGCCTAGGATAGAGTGACTGTTCCCGAACCATTGTAATCCATATCTAGTGAAGTTTAGTGGAATTAGGTACGACCGAAAACCTGTCGGTGTATGCTCCTTGGACGTAGCCCTTAGTGGTGAACCAAGGAAAAGGTTTTGTGTCTTCTATATGCATTTGAATGTTTGCTTTCTAATCATATTCATCATACAGGTTCAATAACTTCCTACTAACGTGGGAACAAGATCCATCACATTAAAAGAAAAAGTTTTCACCCTGTTTCACCCCGCCCCTCTCAGGGTGTCCCGGGGACCTTCACCTCCAACGAACATCAAGGTATGGGTTTTGAATTTGGTTTTTCTTATTTTTTTCATCGTGATTCCACGTTGTGATTCAATAATAAAAATCCACTTGTTACCAATCTAATGTGGATGGTGTAGGCTAAGATAACATGGCCTGATCACTCCGCTAATTCATTGAATGATGTGATCTTCGCCAGAGAGACTTCATGTAAAATAGAATCCTACAACGTTGGTCATGGAATGATGAAAACGTCCTGAGACATGGAAATGTTCATTTGGTTAGAAGAATGGGCCATTGGAGCTCTTCCGGTGATTTGAGGAAGTTCGTTGGCGACCATTGTCGGCGACCGGTGTCGGTTGGGAACCAGTGGAGGCTGGCACACCGGCCAACCATGAGGAGCATGGTGGTGCGTTCGCGCCAACAGAAGAGGTGGACATGGCCCGTCGGCCGCAGTGGAGCAGACTGGCATCCGACATGCTGGTTCACCACGTGGCGAAGCGACGATGCGTGTCCGCACCACCGGAGCTGAGACAACAGCCGCTTGGCCACAGTGGAGATCGGAGGGCGTCCGACACTTGACCGACCGTAGTGGAGGAGCTGAGTGCATCCACTCAACTAGAAATAGGGGTGAACATTCTGGTCGTCCGCGTCAGGCCGAGTGGGACCCATCCGGCTGGTCCTGCGGGCCGGCCGGCGGCGCGACGTGGCGCTACCTGGTGGGCCAAAACTGAACGACCTAAGTCCCATTCAGGTGACATTGGGGGGCCTCCCTTCATGAGTGGCAGCTAGGGTAGACCCCACCCCAACGGGCCACCCCGACCGCGGGCTGCACCGCGGGCCGCCTAGCGGGTCGGGTCGGTCCGACTAAGTAGGACCGGACTCGGGCCCATCTGGACCCAGATACGTCTTTTTGGCCATAACATGTGATCCGGGCATCCGATTGATGAACCATAAATGATGCCAATATCCTTCGAACGAGACAATCATTTTGGTATAATCTACTTGAGTTTTGGATAATGATGGGGTACGACTAGGTTCAATCAAACCCAAATCCAACCTGACCATCGGGACTAAAAGGCTAATAACATACAGACTGGGAGTCTGATTGACGTAGTGTCTGTTGCATTGGGATCCTTTTTACATTTTTTTCCTTTGGGGTACTTCATCTTAAGACTTCATGGGAGTTTAAGTATTGAACAATGGGATGAGAAGTCGGACCTCCCGTAATCGAGATTGCTTAGTGCGGGAACCCAGTGGATGGCTGTAGTTGAAGAATATCTAGATCCAATGTGGGTCATATTCAGATCTTGTGTGGGTCAGTGCTCAGAGATACTGTGTGGGTCCGCGTATATTGATCCTATGTGGGTGAATAGCAGAGCTTCTCAATAAATTTAGATGATCTAGAAATACAACTAATCATCTATACTTCTATACATAAGTTATACCATGTGTAAGATGAGTCCTTACCTTTGTGGTATTCTCTATTGTAGTGTTACCTTTGTGGTAATTACCTTCATGGTGATACCTTTGAGTTATTCTTCGATGTGGCATTAACTTTGTGGGACATACCTTTGTGGTGATACCTATATGGTATTCTTATGTGTGGAATGACCTTTGTGGTACATACTTCTGTGGTGTTACATTCATGGTATTATTTCCTTCATAGAAAAGTTGGTCTTTCGACTCAGGAGTTGGGCCTTGGGTTTCCTCATGAATGAGATGTGTATACTTAATATCATAGGTATATGTATGCGCATATACCTTTGTAGTGTTAAAAATTGTTTTTGTGCTTTGTGATTTATCCTTTGTGGATTTTGAGAGACCTTCGGGGGTCTCGGGGTCCCTATTAAGTATTGTTATACTCACCCCTGCACGTGCTATGCCCGCACCGTGTTTTGTCTTGTGCGACGAAGATCTCTGACTGAGGATGAGGGTACTATGAATAGAGTCTTCTCGGAGGTGGACATTTAGACGATGCATACCGTAGATATGACCGTTCGAGAGCTGTACCTACCCTTCATGTATGAACCATGGAAGGCGTTCACAGGAGTTGTTTTCAATTTTTCTTATACGTTCTAATTGGCCTTGTATTCTGGCTACCTTACTTACTGTACACACTCTTTATACTATATATTTTACCTTGTGATTGTATCTTGCTGTGTGTTTAGTTGGCATGAGTTACTGATTAAAAAGGAAATTCCTTCTCAGTTTTAGGGAAATGCCTTTCGGTGCTAGTCTCCAGCCCCTGGGCTATAGAAGGCGGGTTTGGGGTAGTCATGGCATGGGCCCCAGGGGGTGGGTCGTGACAAAATGGTATTAGAGGAGTCAGTTTTATAGATGAACTTAGACTCTAATATTTAAATAGACAATAGAGTTAATATTTATGAGTGTGGTTTTCAGTTTGGGGAATCCTGTGTTGGTGTGGTGGCCTATGTATCAATACACTATGACCCTAACATATGATTTCTGACTCAGTGCACAAAAAAACTGAGTGCGTGTGTGTTTTTGAAAAGTTTTCTTTGTGAACACATTGAGTCAGCTCAGCAAGTATGTCACAACCCGACCCTACCCGGGCTCGAGCCACAACTACCCCAAGCCCGCCTCCATAGGCTAGGGGCTGGCGACCAGCGCCGAAGGCACAACAACTCGGGGAGGCCTTTTCCTAAGTACATGTACATGCACACACAGCACACTCAATGCAAAAGTGCAGAGTAAAATAAAAGAAAATACCAACTGCTATAGATAAACCACAAATGTGCATCGACCTCTATTGTACAATGTATAAGATGGAGGTAAAGTGAAAAGAAATGGGAAAAACACACGCCCAACCAGAAAAATGCCACAACCCGGCAACATGTGAACAAAAGAAAAATAGATGGAAGGGTTCCCCACCTCGAACACGACTACGACCACCACACGCGGTCCAAGCACCCGAACTCCTATGCTCCACTGAAGTCACGACCAACCTGTCCTTCGTCTGCAAGGGCACACCATGTGTGGGAAAAACCCAAGCAGGGGTGAGTAAAAAAAATACTCAGTAGGATACCCCCGAAAGCTTGAGGGAGAAACAAAGGAGGTACCTAAGGGTGAGCAGTAGAGCGAACATGAAAAGTAAAAGAGTACAACAAGGAGTGCAGTAAAGAGAACAGTGGAGAGTCCCGCTCAACCCAACAAGAGGAAAGAAGGTAGACTCGTCCAGACACAAGGAGATGGAAACAGTGAGAAGATGAACTTCCCTTCGAGTCTTCGCTACCTATAGTAGGAGAGTAGACTTGTCCAACCATGAGAAGCTAGACACGGAAAGCACGTGGCATACCCCGCGCGTCTTCGCCTCTCCTGGAAGGAGAGTAACTAAACCCATGAAGTGGGTACTAGAACAAGGTATATACATATCCTTATGCTTGGCAAGAAGCTCGAACGACGTCATAAGGGGATCTTCGTCCCGTATCACAGCCCAAGAAATGATTAGCCAAATGTCCCAGAAGTAAGACCATCGATGCCCAGCATCCCGCACGTCTGCCCCAAACTGCATGCCAAGGGGCTCAATCACCGCACCTCGACACTATCCGCTTTGTGCGGCACTAACTCACCCGCACGGTTTTAGATCGCGTCACAAGAATGCGTCTCGGTGGGGAAAGTGCCCCACGTACTTGAGATTTCTAGGGAAAGTCTAACCACACCTCGTCACTGCCCGGCGGTCGAGAGGTCTTCTCAAAGTCAAGTTGTCAGAACAATGACCCATATGATCAAGGGTCCCGCTCCGGTAATCATGGAGGAATGCCACAGACTAGCCTAGTAGAAAGGACTGAGCCTGGAATGCCAACAGGTGTCCCACTACCCAGCCCTGCTGGAGGGTAATTCATAACCACATATCGGGTGACCCACTACCCAGCCCTGCTAGAGGGTAGACCTTAATACATCATCAGGCGACCCACTGCCCAGCCCCGCTGGAGGGTAGACCTTAATACATTATCAGGAGACCCACTGCCCAACCCCGCTAGAGGGTAGACCTTAATACATCATCAGGCGACCCACTGCCCAGCCCTGCTGGAGGGTAGACCTAGAATAATTTGACAGGCGACCCACTACCCAGCCTTGCTGGAGGGTAGACCTGGAATAAGTCGACAGGTGACCCACTGCCCAGCCTTGCTGGAGGGTTGACCTGGAACTAGACGAAGGGCGACCCACTGCCCAACCATGCTGGAGGGTAGACCCTTAGAGTTCATCGAGTGACCCACTGCCCAGTCTCTGCTAGAGGGTAAACCCTAGGAGTCAGTGAGCAACCCACTACCCAGCCTTGCTGGAGGGTAAACCCCATGAAGCCAATGAGTAACCCACTGCCCAGCCCAGCTGGAGGGTAAAATTCAGAACTGATCTGGCCATCTCTACCGGAGGGTACAGTACTGGCCAACCGAACACAGAGCGGGTACAGCGCAACCACTCAGCTCTAGAACAACTCACTCAAAAGAGGTTCAGTGCCTGCTCCATCATTGGGTGTCACTAGCACCGCTACCGGCTGATCCACCGAGAACGAAACCTGGGGGAGACCACTCAACCTTGCTGGTCAAACCAACGAGCAGAGAGGGACCCTCTATGCCGCGATAGGTCAAAGTACGCAAAGTAGAGCATGGCACGAACATGGGGCCGACACGACATGTGGCCCCACGTCAACCCCAACCAAGCGCACAAACAGTCTCAGGTACAAACCACATGTACCTCTAAGCACCCTCGTATACTCCCAGAGTATACCTCATCTTCAGCCAAAGTGCTATCATGCACACGACACCCAATGTCAACGTGAAGGCATGACGTAACACCTCCAACATGCCACCTCAACGGCTGAGGCACATCCAACCACATCTCTTTACTCACACGGGAGTGCACGCGATCACACGCTAAGGGTTCTCTGCAAACATGGCGAGAAGAACCGCCATCAGAGCGCCTTTCAAATTTCCACATTTAATAAGATCATGTAAGAGACTCCGCACAACCAAATGGATCATACCGTTGTGATCCTCACGAAAAAACACGCAAGATCGACTACTTACTCGCCTCCAACGGATATCCGACGGAAAAGTTGCCAACACCGCCTCACGCCCGAACGGCTTCCCGTGAACCCGAGACTCGGCCCCGAAAACAGTTGGACGCATCGCACCAATGTGATCCCCTCGGGAAAACACATCAAAAGCACTACTCACATGAGTGCAACAGATATCCAGAGAAAAAGGTGCATTCCGGCGCACCGCACATGAGCGGTGCTTCGTGGGACCCGCAAGCCGGTCCCGAAACACAATGAACGGATTGCACCGTTGTGATCCTCTCGAAAAAACACAAAATATGGACTATTCACTTGTCCAAAACGGACACCCGGTGATAAAGCTGGAAATTACCGACAACTCCCGAAACGGCCCTTGTGGGGCCCGCACCAGTGTGCGGAATTAGAGCGTGCGGATTGCACCAATGCAATGCCCCCGTAAAAAACACCCAAAAAAGACTGCTCGCACGCCCCTAATGGACATCCAATGATAAAGTTGTTAAAACGTTGTACACAGCTCGAACGGCGGCCCGTGCGGGCCACGCATCAACTCCGAATTAAGTATCCAATAGTGGGCTCAAAAATACCGTCTCATTGTCGGGACTACGCAGCCGCAGATGACGTGTCAAACGGACACTGTATGAGTGTTTTATCTCAGAAAAACCAATTATTAACAATAATAATAATGTATTATTTTTATTATTAATTTATTAACCAATTTTTTTTATTCCCTTCTTTTTTCCCCACACGGCAACATTTGGTGTTTTTTTATATGTATTTTGATTGGAGAGAGGGAGCCCCCAAAATCAATGTCACGACCTTTTTTTTCATTATCTTTTTTTTGCCCCTACTTTTGCAGGTAACAGAGACCCGCTATTTGCGGTTATCTTTCTTCTTCACGAGGGTCGCACGACCCTAGTAGTCTGGCGAACCAATCACCAGCCTACCACCCGGCCGGCCGCTCCTCCGCAGCTCGCCCTCAGACGATCTTTACCCGCAACCACTCGCGCTGAGGTCTGGTGTCGCCTCTGCTCGAACGCCGTCTCCGCTGACTGCTCGCCCATCCGAGCCGCCGACCGCCTCCACTGGAGGGAGCCCCCGCCGCCCTGGACTGAGCCGCCCCGCCTGCCTAAGGCCTCCATCATCTGCCGCTCCGATCCGTCACCTGAGACGGAGGATCCTCCACCGGAACTGGCTGAACCCACCGGAAAACCGTGGTTCGCTGATAAACATTCCAAAAACCATGGATCTTCGGCGGATGACAACGGACGCCTCCGGACTCGAAATTTGAATCTGAAACATGCGTCGGAGAGACCAGAATTTACACTACACAACTATGGGCTTTGATCGATGATCAAATAGCATTTAAATGAAATAAATTGAGCTCAAATAAGGGTTCAGAATTTAAAACGCAAAATGAAATCTCCTACCTCTTTGGGCGTCGCCCGGAGCTTCGCCGCACGTGACGCTACTGCTCCCCGCTTGGTGCCGTCTTGATTGGAGGAGGGAGGTGGAGGAGGAGGTTGAGAGGGAAGGGTTGAGGGAGTTTCTCCAGGGGGATTCCGAGGGGAGGAAGGGGATGAAGGGATTAAATAAAGAAAATCAATTAAACCCTTAATTAATTAAAAACTCATAATAATTTATATCCGCATCCAAAACCCCAAAGGTAGTGGAAATTAGGTCACGATTAAGGTAAAAAACACCTCCCGACCACAACGGAGGTTTCAGAATTTTAATCTGATGCCCCGTTCAAAAGTTATCAAATTTAACGTCTGAAACTGCCAAATTACGAAAACTCCCCCAGAGCCATTTTTCACAGACGGGTCGCGCCCGCGAAAGTTACACCCCTAATAGGGTAAACGACACGCTTTGAACTCAATGGTGCCCTCAGTTTTCCAATCCGAGCCACCGTTTAAGAGATACCCGAGTTTAACCATTAAACGAATTAATTAATTAATTAATTAATCCGTTTAATGTTCCGAAAGCGAGCGAGGGGTCCACACATCCTGCGCCGACAAGTTTTATGTCTTTTATATGGTAAAAACCCTATTCCAGACCCATCTGTACTCTCGGATCTCTGATCGGAATCACCGTTTAGGAGTTATCCCATTTATTTGGCATTTCCAGTGTGAACGCACTAAAAATTTAATTCCGGCCACTTCGGGGCTCGGAATCGCACGTCGTCTGAGGGCGCTGCTCTGGAATATCATTAAGAATATTTCAAAGTCTTCCGTAGTAAAAACTGGGTTCTTAAAATGTTTAACTTAATGACCGTGGCACCCTTGTTTCTTTTTAAGATTCCTCCATGTAGATAGCCAACCAGGGTTTCCAGGTAGAGTACATGATGAAAAACCACCGAGTGACAAGGCTTAATTGCATGGCCCCTTACAGAAGCTGTACCATCGGGTGGTGTGCCATCAGTACCACTACCCACTGCGAAGCTGATGCCACCAGCCCCAACAACAGAGGGTGAACACCGCTTGAGCGCGTTACACGAGTTCTAATGACAGAGGCCACCAAGGTTCTACGGTGAGACCAATCCACAGACGACTGAGGACAAGATAGAGGTCATGGTCAGATATTTTCAACTGGTAGGGACACTAGTTGATCTCATGGTGATCCTTGCCGCCAGTGTTCTTCACAACGTTACAAGAAGATGGTGGAGCTTGATGCTCCAGTTTCATGAAGAGGTCACACTCATCTGGGCGGACATCAAGAGCATTTTAAGGGCAGTGTTAGTCCTTGCGACTCTATTCTCTATGCGTATACATTAACTTCTCCACCTACAGTAGTGTAGCATGATTGTGGATCAGTATTCAATGAGGTTCACCAACCCCTCATGCTACTATACTAACATGCTGCATGACTCTTTCTTTAGGGCATGGACCTTCGAAAGATCCTCATTCAAGATATTAGATCTTCCATGATTTCTCTCAGTATCCCAACACAGTTGGGGGTGTTAGAGGGAGCACTCTTAGTGGAGAGTATCCTTGCTGAGCATTCACCGACAGTGAGACCCACCACCGGACATCCTGTAGCAGAGTCATCTGCAGCTAGCAGTAGACAAAAGATTTAGTGGTCCAAGAGGACAAGACCTATAGGTGGATGACCGTAGGATAAAGGTTCGTTCATGCAGGGATCTCAAGATAGAGTAGGATATGCGAGGACCAGGCAGTGTTACTCGTGGGGCAGGCAAGGTCACATGGCTTACGACTGCCCGACCCATCATACGGATAACCAAAAGTTGATCGAAGGACCTCCTGGGCAGAGGCGACTATTTGTTCGAAGAGGTCAGAATGTAGAAGGCAGACGTGGCAGAGGATTTGGTCGTGTAGCAGGTGGTGGGTGGCAATTTGAGGTTTTACCACCTTTACCACTAGGTGGTCCACCCCAACCATAGGCATCAGATGGATATGTACGAGATCTGCTACAGGCAGGTGAGGCCTATGACCACGACACTCCGAGATGATTAAATGTACGATCAGTGTCTACTCTACCTTAGCTGCATTACATATAGACACAGGTGCCAGTCACTCTTTTATATCCACGACCCTCATTCATAGCTCAAAGATACCAGTGGAGATTTTGGCTCGATCCTTATCGATAGAGACTTCTATGGGAGATGATTTAATGATTACACACTCGTTCTGGTAGTGTAAGATTACTCTTGGAGGAGAGAGATTCAATTGGGATCTTCTAGTAGCAGTGTCGAGGCCCTACGACATCATCTTGGGTTTGGATTGTTTATCCACAGTCCATGCTTAGATTGACTATATTAAGCTCAAAGTGTGGTGTGTCTACACGGACGAGATCTGGTTTTACTTCACCAGTGAGAAGGGAAACTTTACAGCAAAAGATGGACATACCTGGATGAGGGAGCAGCCGATCCCACATCAGTTGGCTAGCCATACCCTTAGAGTGGTTGAAGATGAGAGTCCAGGCTATCCTGTTGTGGTGGACCAGTACACTGATGTTTTTGCAGATGATGTTCTAGGTATACCTCCTCATAGAGAGGTGTAATTTTATTTATACATGTACCCTATGATGACACTGATATCTACACCAGAATATAGTATGTCTCCCATGGAGCTTCGAGATCTATGAGTACAGTTGGAGGACTTGCAGAGAAAGGGGTTCATTTGGCCTAGTGTTTCTCCTTTAGAATCCCAAATTTTCTTCGCCAAGATGGAAGATGGGAGTTTGAGACTCTGTGTGGACTATCGGTTCCTGAACCAGGTTACCATGGTTAACAATTACCCACTATCGTTGATTGACGATCTCTTTGACCTACTAAATAGATCATGGTGGTTTTCAAAAATAGACCTCAGATAAGGATATCCCCCGCTAAGGGTAAAATACAAGGATGTGCAGAAGACGAACTTTCGATGTTGTTAATAGAATTATTACTTCTTGGTTATGCCACTTGGGGGTAAAAAACGCCCAACAATGTTCATGGGACTCAAGAACAATATCATCCATCCATACCATGATCACTTTGTGGTAGTATCCATCGATGAAATCTTGATATATTCTTCTACAGAAGTGGAGCATACCTATTATCTACAGATAGTTCTGGAAACACTCCAAAAGCACCACAATTATGTTAAGATCTTGAAGTGATAGTTCCAGATATGAGAGGTCCACATTATGGGTCACATCATCTTGGAGGATGGAGTTGTGGTGGATCCAGAAAATACTGAGGTTGTGCTTTCTTGGGAGACACCCAAGATAGTAACAGAGATGCGGAGTTTCCTGGGTTTGGCCGGTTACAACCGGAGGTTTTTTCATGAATTTTCTATAGTTTTGGCACCCTTTTCTGCATTGACGAAGAAGGGGAACCCCATAAAGTGATCGTAGAAATGTCAGCAGAGTTCCTAGGAGATGAGGCAGAGACTGCTGAGTGCCTGAATATTGAGGTTACCAGAGTATGGCATTGGGTACGTAGTCTACGACGACGCATCTGGGACTGGTCTTGGATGTGTCCTGATCCAGGAGAGAAAATTGATCGCCTGTGGTTCTCGATAGCTGATACAAAATGAGAAGAACTACGCTACCCATGAACTAGAGTTAGCAGCAGTGGTCTTCGCCTTGATGATGTGGTGACATTACTTGATGGGATAACGTTTTACAATCTAATCATATCACAAGATTCTAATGTATATATTCTATCAGAAAGAATTGAACTTGAGATAACAACATTGGCTCGAGTTCTTTTATGAATATGACTTTGAGATAGTCTATACTCCAGGGAAGGGGAACATAGTAGCAGATGCACTCAGTAGGAGATCTGGTATGTAGTTGATGTGTGAGGAAACAGAGTAGCCAGCCACTTTGCGGATATCATACATGGAATGAGATGAAGTAGCTTATCTCCAGTATCAAACAGTCACTCCCTCCTCCTTTAGTGAGTCAGGGAGGTGTAGTTTGGGGACACTGACTACGAGGCTCGATGTGCTCAGATATCCATAGGACAAGAAGCTAATGGATTTTATGTATGTGGGGTGCACGTCATTCTCTTCAGAGGTCGTATTTTGGTTCCAGTGGAACTACATGATGAAGTATTTAGGGAGGCACAATCTTCCCATCTAACGGTACATCCAGGAGTGGAGAAGATATACTAGGACCTTTTGTGTCAGAACTAGTGGCCATGAATGATGATACTAGTGGTAGAGTTTGTCTCTCGGTGCCTCACATGTTTGCAAGTAAAGGCAGAGCATCAGGTTCAAGCATGCTTAGTTCAGCCACTAGATGTTCCAGAGTGGAAGTGAGATAGAATTTCCATGTATTTCATGATAGTACTTCCACACACATCCAGAGGTCATGATTCTATCTGTGTGATAATTGACTGACTCGCCAATTTGTCCCACTTTCTACCTATCAGAGAGCATGAACCAATAAAGGGCTTGGGACACCTCTACCGGGAGGAGACTGTACGGATTCATGGGGTTCCATCTACGATTATCTCCGATCATGATGCACGTTTTACTTACCGACTACGGAAGGGGTTGTAGGAGGCTTTCGAGACACTACATTGGTTGAGCACCGTCTTCCATCCTCAAACAGATGGTCAGACAGAGCAGACCATTCAAACCCTTGAGGACATGATGTGTGCTTACATCCTTGATTTTGGCCATAGGTTAGAGAATCACTTTCCCATGGTGGATTTCAAGTACCACAACAGTTATCACTCCACTATTGATATGGAACCATTCAAGGTGTTGTACGGTCAACCTTGCAGATCACCTCTGTGTTAAACTGACCCGAGGGAGTGAACGCTCATGGGACCGGAGATGGTATGTGCTACCACAGAGAAGGTGCAGGTCATCCAGAAGTAGATGAAGACTAAAAATAGTAGCCATAAGTCGTATAATGATAAGAGATAGAGACCTATTGAGTTCGAGGATGGTGACCATGTATTAAAATCGGTATCACCTCAATGAGGTTTGCAGAGATTTGGCAGGGGTGACATGTTATCTCCAAGGTTCATCGGATCCTTTCAGGTCCTCAATAATGTTGGTGAGGTGGAATAAAGATTATCTATTTCCCTTAGTTGCACAAGTTGCACGACGTTTTCCACGTATCCCAGATGAGGAGATACATAAATTATCCTTCCCTCATCTTGGACTGGGGTGAGATGGACATTGAAGATGGGGTGACGTTTTCAGTGGTTCCAGTGGAGATTGAGGATCGACAAGAGTGGGTCCTTCATGGGTGGTCGATACCTCTGGTGCATGCATTTTGGAAGCACATGAACCTCTAGGAGAGTACATGGGATTGGGAGGCTTAGATTCGTGCTTAGTACCCCCACTTATTCTCGAGTTTTTGTTGTGGCTTTTGGGGACGCAATGCCCTGAGGTGAGGAGAATGTAAAGACCCAGATTTTGTCATGATTTTTTTAATTATATTGAAATATAACGAGCCTACAAAAATTGACGGTGCCTGATTTTGAGGCCCGGTGTTCCCAAAATGAATTTCTGAACTTTTTTTGGTATGTTCAGTAAACGTGCGAGAAACATTTTTTATCTTTTGACACAGCGCTCAGAATTGAAATATGAGGACCCCGTTGAACTCGCAACGACGATATTCTCTTAAGGATACCTCCACCTTAACCGCAGTAGGTCGAGGGTGAATGTTGTTTTTTTAATTGTTCATAGAGGATAAATAAAATAAATTTATTTTATTTTAAGTACATATCCTCTCACCTATCAGTTAAATCCTGGAGGTGGGGAGCACTCGAATTCCACATTTCATGTGAGATAACCATTGGAATTCCTCCAATTGGTGTGACAACATTAATTGAATTAATAAACTTAACTCAATTAAAGTTGGCTCCTCACCTCTTGGTTGGGGATCATTGGAAAAGGGGATGTTGTTAGAGAACTTTTGGTGTTAAGGAGAACTTGGTGGAAGAACCTCCTCTAATGAATAACATCTCAAACGACGAACGAACCGATGTTTGAGGAAACACCGAAGTCACCATCTTAAACTCCTTACTCATGGTACCTCCAACGAACTTCAAGGTAGGGGTTTTGAATTTGGTTGTTATTATTTATTCATCGTGATTCCACATTGTGATTAAATATTTATAAGCCGCTTATTATCGATCTAACACGGAGGGTGTGAGCCAAGAAAACAAGTCCTGATCCCTCGGATAATTCGTTAAATGATGTGATCTTTGCAGTTGAGACTTCAAGTTGAACAAAATTTAACCCCGTAGGTCTTGGAATGATGACAACGTTCTGAGACCCACAACATTTCATTGGGTTTTAATAACTGGCCACCAGAGCTCTTCCGGTGACCTGAGGAAGTTCACCGGCGACCAGTTCCTGTATGGAACAAGCAGCGGCACATGTCTGAGCCGCTAGAGCTAGAGACCGCAACAAATTGGCCGTGGCAGAGTTTGGAGGGCGGCCGGCACTCGGCTAGCCGCAGTGGAGGAGCGGAGCGCGTCCGCGCCTCTGGAAGGAGGGCCGACCATTCTGTCCATCCGCATCACGCCAAGAGGGACCCCACTAGAGGGCTCATGTTCGAGCCTGCGACGCCATATGGCTCTTCCTGGTTGGACAAAACCAAATAAACTATGAGCTGTTCGATTGAGCAGGGGGGAACATCCCCTCCCAGGTGGTGGCACGTGTAGACCCCACCACAAGGGACCACCCCACCTAGCGGTCCACATGCATCAGGCAGGGTCAGGCCTTCCGTGGCACAACCAGTTCGGGTCGGACTCAGACTGGGTCGGACTGGACCCAGGCCTATCTGGACCTAGATACGCCTTTTTGGCGATAACATGAGATCCAGTCATACGATTGACGAGCCGGCTATAGTACAAGTATCCTTGGAATGAGATGGTCATTTTGGAATACTCCAATTATGTTTTGGATAAATCTTGGTTACTACCAGGTTGGATCGAATTTGAATCCAACCGGGCCTTCTAGACTAAAGTCTAATAACATAGAGACCGTACATCTGATTGACTCACTGTCTGTTGCATTGGGACCCTATTGACGTGGAGGTCCTTTTGGGTACTTCTTCACGGGACTTCGTTTTATTTGAAGTATTGATCGATTTCTTGAGGAGAGGAACCTCCCGGAATTGAGAATGCTTAGTGCGGGAACCTCGTGATTGTTTGTACTTGATGAATCTCTAGATCTATTGTGGGTCATCTTTGTATCCTGTACGGGTCAACGCTCAGTGATCTAGTGTGGTTCAGCACATACCGATCCTACGTGGGTCATCTCAATATCTTGTGTGGGTCATTTTAAGATCCGGTGTGGGTCATATCTGATCTTGTGTGGGTCAACAACATAGCTTCTCGATGAAGTAAGATGTTCTAGCCATACGACTAATCATATATACTTACATACTTATGTTATACCTGGTGTCAGCTGGGCCTTTACCTTTTCGGTATTCTCGTATGTGACATGACCTTTGTGGGACTAACATTCATGGTGATAACTTTGTGGTATTCTTTCATGTGGCATTGCCTTTGTGGGACTTCACTTCATGGTGATACCTATGTGGTATTCTTCTGTGTGGCATAAAATTTTTGGTACATGACTTTGTGGTGTTACATTAATGGTGTTCATTCCATCATAGAATAGTTGAGCTTTTGGCTATGGAGTTTTTCCTTGTGTTTCCTCATGAATGAGATGAGTATAATTGATAACTTAGGTATATGTATGGTTATGTAAATAAGTAGATTTAACTATTGTTTTCGTTCTTGGTGCTTTATCCTTTGTGGATTTTGAGGGACCTTCAGGGGTATCGGGGTCTCTTCTGAGTATTTTTATACCCACCCCTGCACGAGAAATGCCCGCACCTTATTGTGTCTTGTGAAGACGATGGGAAACACTAACTAGGGATGAGTGTACCGCAACTGGAGGCTGCACTAAGGTGGATTATTAGACGAGATATACCGCAGAGACGACCGTTCAAGAGTTGTACCTACCCTTCAGGTATGATCCTTGGTAGGCGTTCACAGGAGTTGTTTTCAGTTTTACTTATACTTTCCAGTTGGGCTTTTATTCCAGCACTCTTTACGTGCTGTACACACTCATTTTACTATATAGTTTACCTTGTTCGTGTATCTTTATATGTGCTTGGTTTGAAGGAGTTACAGGTTTAAAAGGAAATGCCTTCTCAGTTCTAGGGAAATTTATTTCCGGTGCTAGTTTCCATACCTTGGCATATGGAAGGCGGGCTTGTGGTAGTCATGGAATGGGCCCTAGGGGACGGGTCATGACATAATCTTACATGCCACATAGAACTTATATCAATAAATGTAATTAAGTTAGGCCTTAATATTATAGGCTATCCTATGTATTTAATCAATAGAATTGGTGTTCCTAAATTGAAAATGGAAAATAGAATATTTTTTCGTAAGAATCATCATTTTTGAGTGAAGGAGAAATAACTCAAGAGGAGTTAAGCTCTATTTTGAGAAGATGATTTCTTCTGAAAAATATTGGAATTTCTCATAAAATCATATTGGAAACATGTATATAAAAAATTAAAAGGAAAGATAAATGAAATTATATTTAAGGAATATTAAAAGATTATATTCAATTTAATTATTCAAGAAATATAAATTACCTAAATAATGGGGTTTTGGGTTAGAAAATCCCCTGATCATATGTATGAATGAATTAAATAATTGTGCAAAATGTCATTCATAATAAAGTTATATACATTAATTACATAATTAAACTCAAATAATACATTTATGTAATTTATTATAATTTTATAAAATTCATTTATAGCCATTTTGATTAGTTATATAGTTCTATTTCATCCTTTTGGGATCATTTGCTCACATGGTTTCATGGTTAGCTTAATTATGTATAATTTTTTATTTTCATTTCAAATGAGAATAATTCTATAGAATTGAAATTATTTGAGATTAACGGACATAAATAAATAAACTGTATAATATATGATTTTGTTTTATGGTATGAGTATTATTCAATTGATAAAATATTAATTATAAATGCATAGTTTATTTTGGCTATTTTTACGACCATGATAAACAAGTTTCATTTTATATTATATTTTATATATAAATTATCTCTAGAACATTAAAAAAGATGTAATATAAATAATAAAACTTATTTAAACCATAATAATGGTTTTATGTCTAGTCTTGGTGGTGGTAATGTTAAGAGAAAACTCACCATCCATGAATGTGGTGATATAAAATTTCACGGAGGATGTTATCATCTTGAGTATAAAAAGAGGATATAATAAGATTTAAGATATATATTCCATTAATATAATAAAATTATATTATTTATGTAATTATTTAGTTTTCATGATACTTTTGAGGGGGATTTTATGAGAGGAAATGAAAATAAACAAAATTTAAGAAGAGAAAGGAGGATTTTATCTCTTGACAGTTGTCTCAATGAGGACATCCTTACGTCACATGGGTGTAGTCATTTTTTTAAACCATCATCTCTTTTATGTAAGGGAGATGTTTGGGAAGGGAAATATGATGATTTTAGAAAATTTGTAAGAATTATAATGTTTGAGGTAAACATTTGGTTAGTGGGGGTTTTTTCGGATATGAGACGGGTGTTTTTTTTTATTCGTTTATTATTATTATTTTGTTTCAGTGATACCAATAGTGATGATTAATCGGAATACATACACAAAATGGTTCATGAGTGTTCAATCTAATGGGTTCTTAAATCATCCACACAACATTCATGACTCAAAATTTGTGAATATGTCTTATTCCATAAATTATTCTATTTCACTATTCACAAAAGATTCAATTTTTTTTGAAAAATCAATAACATTCACCATAACAATTTTTAGATGTGTCGATATCAAAAATGAAATCCATTTTGTGGGAAACAATTTCTTAATATGAGAATTTTATTTTGAATAATAATCCAATTTCCCTAAAAAAACGGTTTCAATATTATAATATATTTTATGACCCTTGGAAAATTTAATTAATGTCTCAAAAACAATATTATAATTAATATGAAATTAAAAAAATAATTTATGAATATATTTTATTGAAAAAAATATTATTTGAAATCATTATATTAATTATACAATTATAAATAGTAATTTACATTTTACAAATAATACTAACACTTATTTTGTTACATGAAAAAATTTATTTACTTATCCATTGATATAGATATATCTTGTTTTAATTTTTAAGATAACAGAATTTTATTTGTACATTCATAGGTGAGGATAGTATTCAAATAGTAGTTTTACTATTCTTGAGGGTAAGGTTTCTATTTAGTCATTAATGGTTCCTTGATTTCAATAAATTTCACTAATTTTATTCTTCATTTAGGAGTATAATTATTTTTTGGTTTTCAATATTTTATGTATAAAATTTATGACATAATTATAAGAATAAATATTTCACTGGTAAAAGTTTGGGCCACTATATTACACCCCACTAATGAAATTTCATCATTCAAAATTCTTTTCCTATACTAAGGTGAAAACAGTTGAGGGTAGTTCTCATTCATTACGTTATCCAGTTCCCATGTTTCCTCTTCATACTTATGGTTCCTCCAAAAAACATTGACAAGGTGTGTAATCTTATTGTGTAGGAAATTACCTATATATTGAATTATTTTTACCCATTTCCCCTTATACGAGAGGTCATTCTCCCATTCAAAAACCTTAAAATTTAATAAATGTGATAGGATATGTATTTACTTTCTTAGGAGAGATACTTCGAACATGTAATGAACATGCACCATATTTGGTGTACGTGAATGTCGATAGTACATTGGTCCTTTGTGATTAATGATATAATAGGGGCCATTTTAGTTTGGGTTTACCATCCCCTTCTTACCAAACCACATGACTCTTTTCCCCGGTGATATTAGATTGAAAACATTGTCTCTAACTTTAAACTACAAATCCATTTGATTGATGTCAGCATAACTCTTTTGCTGACTCCAGTTAGTTTGTATGAGTTGTTAAATGGACTAATTCTACTTATACTTATATTTTACAAGAACAGTTCCAATTATCTTTCATTATCAAACATCACCCTAATAAGTTAGAGTTCTACATCACAAAAAAAATAATGTGTTTCATATGGAATCATTAGTATACTTGAGTGAAAGATAATTTTTTAGATGAACTAAACTAATGGGAGATACATATCCCATCCTCTATGTAGTACCCCTGGTTTCTGGTATGTAACCCTTAAATGATGCTTTTCTTGGTTTTAAAAGTTAAGGGTGACGTATGGGAGAGTCGGGAGATCCTGGACTGAAGTGTGAAGCAAAGGGGAAGGTGCACGGGTGGCGCACAGTTTGTGTAAACTATGCGGCCAAACCATGTGTGAAAAACTGAGGAGGCAGTGCCTTCCACATGTTAGGTGCACGGTTAAGGGAAAATATGCGGTGAGGTCGTGCAAGAAGGGTGGCAGAGGCTGTATCTAATGCACAGTTAGCACACGGTTTGTCAAACTGTGTGGACTAACCGTGCGGTCACATAAATTAGATCCTTAAATTGTGGATCTAACTCAGTTTGCCTCTAATTGCTTCATTAAAGATCCTAAGTAGCCCTAACTCGGGATTTTGGTTCTCTTAAGGTCAAAGAGGGTTCTCCCATCGTTCCGGAGGTGATCCGAAGGCTTCTCTTGGCGAATCAAAGCCGGATTCTTGAGGTATGTGATCGTTGATGTTTGATTTCTCAGATCTACTTAGATATACTTCTCCTATTCTCTCTGTTTCTTAGATCTACACCAGTTATGGGTAGATATATGTGTGTGGATGCCAAATATGTTGAGTTTTGGTCTTGTTTGTGTTAGGAGAAGAGATCTAAGGTGGGTTTTTGGAGATTTTACCCAGTGTTCTTGAGCGTTCTTCGTCCGTTGCTTGGTTTCACCTTTTTACTATGGTAGGTGGCTTCACACTTGATTCCTCTTTCTTAGAACTTGAATTCATAGTTCAAATTTATTTAATTTATTGGTTTTTATTAGGAAATTGTGGTGGAAATCATGTTATAAATATTCTTCAGTGATGATTTATGGGTTTTGATGGAATTGTGGAAATTTAAAGAATGGTTTGTTTAATGTAATTTGGTTTATTTATTTTAAAATGGTGATTTTAAAATATGGATTTGATGGATTTGGAAATTGGTTTTTGGGAAAAAGGTTTTCAATAAAAGGGGTGTTTATGAAAATGGTTTTGGCATGGTTGGAATGGTGTCGTTTTTGGGCATACTGGGTGTGTGTGTTCATATTGCATTTACGAGTCTTGGTTGAGATATAACCTTGTGCTCGGTGCCAAAAGTGTAATGGCACAGGGGGAATAATTACCTTGTGATGACTTGGTAGATAGACAAGAAACCTCTCATGAGTATGGAACTGTCATAAAGATGTATGCATGGTGGATTTCACGGGTTATGAAATAGTTGGTTGTGTGGATTTCTGAAATGGAATGGTTCTGCCAAAGTGGAAATGTTAATTTGATTTGGAGCATTTCTTGGTTTTTTTTCTTGAGAAATATGGTTTTTGTTGGAAAATTGTTTTGATGTGGAACTTGTTATATTGTAAACTGTTTTTGGATTTGTTTTATATAAATTGTTTTATATAAATGTGCTAACATGTTCTATCCTAGAGGCATGGGTTGGGATGTCATTGGGGAAAACCTACTGAGTTTCATTACTCTCCCCCTACTTTGGCACGTTGTTTCTTTTGCAGATGTCATATATCAGGATGTTGGCAAAGGTAAATTGTCACATGTTTATAGCACTACTTCGTGATTCTTGGGCTGGTTCATGACGTTGGAGCTTGGAGCTTGTGGAGCATGGAGTTGGGTTGTTGTATTGTGGTCTTTTAATATTTATTTCCGATGTTTACTCTGATATAGTGTTGGTTTCTATTGTGGTACTCTTGGTTGGTTATGATTATCTAAATGGTTTTGTTGTCTTAGTTTTATCATGCATCATTTCGTTGTTTAGTCTGGTTCTGTTTGTTGGTTTTGTGGTATGATCTAAAAGGGTAAATCATCCCCCAGTTGTTTTGAAACCCTTCAGCATTAATTTCCATCCTTTGGTGTATTAGGGATGTCACTTAAGGCCAAGTAATGACTTGTTGTATTCTTAATCCAATAAGGATACGCAGGTCATTATAAATGGTATCATCTTGTTCAGTCCCTGCCTAACAAGTGGTCATCGATGTTCTTGGTATTGGAGTTGAAATTCCTTCTTCTCTATTCCATGGGTGGTCATCTTAGACAGGAGTAGGACTGTCATAATGTGAAATGTATAATATAAAAGGACGTAGCTGACCTACTTATGCTGAACTTCAAGTTACCAAGGTTTTGGGTACATAAGTGTTTTGGATACACTTCTAGAATGTTGGAAATCTCATTGTCATGGGTTTAGCCAATGAGATGAACATGCCCATCATTAGAGGAATGAATTACCACTAGGATGGAATGTCCCATTGCGAATAATGATTCATGATTTTGGGCAAGGTGAATTTTTTTTAAAAATGTAGAAATCGATTTTCAAATAAATGATTTTGAAAAGTGGATATTTGGTATATTTTGAAAATGGGTAGATTTTCAAAAAATTTGAGGGATGTTTTCAAAAATGGTTGAACATGTGGAAAATCTTGGTGGATGGAAAACAATGATGTGATAGTTGATGTGATAGAAATTGAAATGTTAAGCCTTTAGTTTCTAAGATGTGAGACTAACAGTGTGTGTTGTTTGTATAGAAAATGGAACCTATTAGGTATCGTAGAAACCAACCTGAAGAAGCTGCGGAGATTGTGGTCACACCTGAGCCATAGGTCAACCAGAATCTAGTCCAATGTATAGTTCAGGTGTTTCAGGCAGTGGAAACGGGGAATCGGAGGGATGAGTCAAGGCATGTAGACCATTCTGTTCAGTTCTAGAAGCAGAATACACCCATCTTTCAGGGTGATTCTAAACCAGAAAAGGAAGAGGTGTGGCTGAGTAGGATGAATCATTTCATCAACTACATCGACACCCCAGTAGGACTGAAAGTAAAGTTGGTGACGTATATGCTGGAAGATCTTGCATGATAGTGGTGTGAGCTAGTGGTGCAGGCTAAGGTGGATCAAGGCCTGGGATGTGAGGAATTTGAGGACTTGTTTAATAAACAATTATATCCTCACACTTTCATGATCCAGAGGAAAACTGAATTTTTTAGGATGAAGCAAGAAAATCTCTCTGTCACAGAGTATGTGGCTAAATTCATGAATTTAGTTTGCTTTGCACTGGAAGTTGACGTAAGTACGTCTCTGAAGGAAAGCATCTTTGAATCAGGGTTGCGACAACAGATTCGTTCGAAAATAGGTTTGCTCTGTATTGTAGATTATATATAGATGGTAAACAGAGCCACAATAGCTAAAAGAGACATCTCAGGAGTTATGGGAGGATGAAGTATGATGACACCCACAAGAACGGGTGGGAACTCTAATGCTGGAAACAAGAGGAAGAGGGACACCTACTTTCAGGGTGGGAGTGTAAATCAGAATCAGACGGCTAGATTGGTGAATCTTCCTCCAAGACCCATAATCAAAGATATTTGTTTTCAATGTGGAACGATTGATCACATGAAACAAGAATGTACAACACCAAAAATAGTATGTCACAATTACAACAAGATGGGGCACCTTTAGTGATATTGTCGCAGTGCTCCACGGTCAGGGGCTTGTGACACTTATCAGGTGTCGCAGGCATCTTATGCTTCGACAGTGCGAGGACAACAAAATTAGTCTATCCAGCAGAATAGAGCTAGCCATGGTGATTCCAGGAATACCATGACTCCTCAGACAGGGCACTCTCAACAAGGTAATAAAGAGCAAAGTGTAGCAATAAAGCAATTGTATGGAGCGGAACATGTGATTGTGGGTGACCAGTCTAGACCGTCTACAGTAAGAGGTATGATTCTTTTGAATTATACCATCATTCAAGTGTTGTTCGATACTGGTGCATCGCATTCTTTTCTTACTTCTCGTATTGCTTATTTGCTGAACTTAAAACATGAAATGATTCCATTGGTAATAAAACTTCAAACTCCTCTTGGTGAATGAGAATGTAGAGCCGTCGTGTGTAAGGAATGTTCTATAATTGTTGATGGAGCTAAGATGTAATGGGTTTTCTCTGTGCTAGAGATGGATGTGTATGATATAATCCCATGTATGGATTGGTTGACAGAGTTTAGGGCTCACATTGAATGTTATAGCAGAACAGTTAGTTTCGCGACTACAGATGGCGTCGAGCAACTCTTTAGAGAAGAAAGAGTAGAGAAGGCAGGTACAACATGATTTTTGTCACCAGTAGAGGAAACGATCGCTTACCATATGGCTGTGTTAAACTTGGAATCGATCGATGAGATCCCGAATAACAGTTTTCCAGTAGTCGTGGATCAATTTCCTGATGTTTTTTCTGAAAACTTATCACGGCTACCACCTGTAAGAGAAGTGGAGTTTATGATTGATCTCTTTCCGGGGACCAGTCCTATCTCACTTCCATATTATAGGATGGAACCAACAGTGTTAAAGGAATTGAAAGTGTATTTGGAAGAACTGGAAAGCAGAGGTTTTATTCGGCCAAGCATGTCTCTGTGGGAAGCAATAGTTTTGTTTCTAAAGAAAGCAGATGGAACATTGAGGCTATGTTTGGATTATCATAGACTCAACCAAGTTATGATAAAGAATAGATATCCACTTCCATGAATTGATGATTTTTTTGATCAATTTAGGGGAGCTCAGTGGTTCTCGAAGATTGACTTGCGGTCATGATATCACCATTTGCGTGTTCAGAAGGAGGATATTCTAGAGATAGTCTTCAGAAGCAGATATGGCCACTATGAATATGTAGTCATGCATTTTGGCCTTACGAATTCACCAGCGGTCTTCATGGCTTTGATGAATCTGATATGTTATCCATATCTGGATTCTTTCATTGTGGTGTTTGTGGATGACATATTGGTGTATTCAAGAACAAGGGCTGAGCATGAGCAACAAATGGCGATAGTGTTGGAAATCTTGAGTGACCATCAGTTGTATGAAAAATTATCAAAGTGCGATTTTTGGATACAATAGGTACGTTATATGGGGAATGTTGTTTCTGAAGAAGGTGTTTCAGTGGATCCAGAAAAGATAGAAGTTGTTCTTTCTTGGAAACCGCCGAAGAATGTCATTGAAATACGAAGCTTTCTTGGTCTAGCTAGTTATTACCAATGCCTTGTCAATGACTTCTAACGACTAGCTTTGCCTATAATATCTTTGACAAAGAATAATTATCTTTTTCAATGGACTGGGTAATGTAAGAGATCTTTTCAAGAGTTGAAAATTCTCCTTACAATAGCACCCATCTTGATCTTGCCTGAATCAATACAAGGGTATGTGGTATATTGTCATGCTTCGGGAACAGGGTTGGGATGTGTTCTCATGAAATGAGACCATTTTGTTTCTTATGGTTCAAGGCAGTTGAGGGTGCATGAGAAGAACAACCCAACATACAATTTGGTGTTGGATGCAGTCGTCCATGCTTTGAAAACATGGAGACATTATCTCTTAGGTGAGAAATTTCCTATGTTTACGAATAAAAAAATCTTGAAAAACATTTTCTATCAACAAGATATGAATCTAAGGCAAAAGATATGGATGGAGTATCTTCAAATATTTGACTTTTACTTGAGGTATACACTAGGTAAGGGAAATTCGGTGGTTGATGCATTAACCAGAAAGTCGTATGCTCAGTTGGTGAAAGAAGCTTCAGATGAATGGCAGTTGATGTCAGTCTTAGCTGATATGCATGTGGAATGTAAAGACCAAGGTGATGTTGTGGTTTTTCTTCTGGTTTCACTTGTTCCTAATTTGGTGTAGATAGTAATGGAGCCACAGGCATCTGATGTAGAATGTATTGAAATGAGTTCAAAACTGAATGGTGGGGACATCATTGTGGGATGGAAGCTGGATGGGAGTTCGGTTTTGCGGTATCGAGATCAGATGATTGTACCTTTAACTTCTCTGGAACAAATCCTTCATGCTTACCACTATTCGAGATGGGATGTACATCTGAGTACACAGAATATGTATAAGTCATTGAAGGAACAGTTTTGGTGGAGTGGCATGAAACAGAAAGTAGCTGAATTTGTTTCAAGGTGTTTAACTTGTCAGAAAGTTAAAGCAGAACATCAGCAAAGAACTGGTATGTTATACTCTTTACCTATCCTAGTGTGGAAATGGGATCAGATAGAAATGTATTTTGTTACAGTTCTTCCAAGAATGGTCCGAAAACACGATTCCATTTAGGTGATAGTGGATCGTCTAACCAAGTCAGCCCATTTCATCCCAATTCGTGAAACTCATACAGTGGAATATCTTTCAGAAATCTATATCCGATAAGTGGTAAAGAGGCACGTGGTACCTGTGTCTATCACCTCAAATACAGATCTGAGGTTTAAACCTCATTTCTAGAAATCATTACATCAAGCCCTTGGGACTCAGTTGACGATGAGCACGACGTGTCATCCTCAGATGGATGGGGAATCCAAGCAGATGATACAAACATTGGAAGACATGTTGCGGGCTTGTGTAATGGATTTTGGTGGGTCGTGGGAAGAGAACATGCCTTTAGTGGAGTAATAATATATTAACATCTATCATGCCTCGATACGCATGTCTTCGTTTGAAGAATTGTATTCGTGTCTGTGTCATTCTCCACTATGCTGGGTAGAAACTGGTGAAACTTCACTAATCGGGTCGAGCCCATTCCAAGAAACAATGGAGAAGATTCAGTTGATTAGAAAGAGGATGGAGATGGCGCAAAGTATTCAGAAATATTTTGCAGATCACCATCACAGACCGTTGGCATTCGTTGTGGGTGATCATGTCTTCTTGAGGATCTCTCCAAGATTTGGACATCGTTGTTTTGGGAAGCAAGGAAAATTATCTCCTCGATATATAGGACCTTTTGAGATACTGGAATGGGTTGGAAGGTGGAATATCTGTTTGCATTACCACCATGGTTTAGTTCAGTGCACAATGTGTTCCATGTATCTCAGTTAATGAAATATCAACCCAATCCTGAACATGTGATCAGATGGGATCACGTTGACCTAGAGCCGGACGCTTCGTTGGTACATATCCCAGTGTGGATTGTGGATAGGAAGGATAATGTCTTGTGTGAGAAAATCATCAGTCTAGTGCGTTTTTTGTGGCAACTTGTTCAGATTCATGAAGAGACTTGGGAACATGAGAAAGAAATGAGAGAGTAGTGGCCAGAACTCTTTCAGAGAAGCATTGGGTTTCTACTTTCCGGAGACAGAAAGGCCAATGGTGGGGAGAATTTAATACCCCTAGTTTCTTGTATGTAACCCTTACTTGATACTTTTCTTGGTTTTAAAAGTCAAAGGTCACTTATGGGAGAGTGGGAGATCCTGGATTGAAGTTTGATGCAAAGGGGAAGGTGCACGGGCGGCACACGGGTGGCGCACGTTTTGTCTAAACCGTGCGGCCAAACCATGCATGGATAACTGAGGAGGAAATGGCTTCCTCATGGTCAACGCATGGTTAATGGAAACCGTAAGATGAGGCCGTGCGAGAATGGTGGCTGAGGCAGTAGCCAACGCACGGTTAGCACACAGTTTGTCAAACCGTGCGGACTAACCATGCGGTCACTTAAATTAGATCCTTAAATTGTGGAACTAACTCGTTTTGCCTATAATTGCCTCATTAAATCTCCTATGTTGCCCGAACTCCAGATTTTGGTTCTCCTAAGGTCAAAGAGGGTCATCCCATCGTTCTGAAGGCGATCCAAAGGCTTCTCTTGGCAAATCGAAGCCGGATTCTTGAGGTATGTGATTGTTCTTGTTTGATTTCTCATATCTACTTAGATATACATCTCCTATTCTCTCGATTTCTTAGATCTATGCCTGTTATGGGTAAATCTATGTGTTTGGATTCCAAATATATTGATTTTTGTTCTTTTTCGTGTTGGGAGAAGAGTTCTAAGGTGGGTTTTTGGATATTTGACTCGGTGTTCTTGAGTGTTCTTCGTCCGTTGCTTGGTTTCTCATTTTTGATGCGGTAGGTTGCTTCACACTCGATTCATCTTTCTTAGAACTTTATGGATTAGTTCAAATTGATTTAATTAATTGGGTTTGATTTGGAATTTGTGGTTCAAAGCATGTTATAAATTTTCTTTAATGGTGATTTATGGATTTTGATGGAATTGTGGAAATTTAAAGAATGGTTGGTGCAAAGTGTTTTGGTTTCTTGATTTTAAAATGGTGATTTTAAAATATGGATTTTCTAGATTTGGAAGATGTTCTGTGGGAAAATGGTTTTCAATAAAAGAGATGCTTTATTGAAATGGTTTTGTCATGGTTTGAATGGTGTGGTTTTTGGGCGTACTGGGTGTGTGTGTTCATATTTCATTTACGAGGCTTGGTTGAAATATGACCTTGTGCTCGGTGCCGAAAGTGCAATGGAACATGGGGAATAATTACCTTGTGACGACTTGGTAGATCGACGAGAAAGCGCTCATGAGTATGGAACTGTCTTAATGATGCATGCATGGTGGATTTCACGGGTTATGAAATGGTTGGTTGTGTGGATTTGTGAAATGGAATCGTTATTCAAAAGTGGAAATGTGAATTTGATTGGGAACTTTGCTTGGTTGTTTTTCTTGAGAAATATGGGTTTTGTTGGAAAATAATTTTGACGTGGAATTTGTTATATTGTAAATTGTTTTTGGATTTGTTTTATATAATTTTTTTTATATAAATGTGTTGACATGTTTTATCCTAGAGGCATGAGTTGCAAAGTCATTGAGGGAAAACCTACTGAGTTTCATTACTCACCCCTTGCTTTGGTATGTTGGGGCTTTTGTAGATGTCATATATCCGGATGTTTCCAAAGGTAAAGTGTCCCATGTTCATAGCACTACTTCGTGATGATTGGGCCGGTTCATGATGTTGGAGCTTGGAGCTTGTGGAGCATGGAGTTGGGTTGTCATCTTGTGGTCTTTTAGTTTGTCTTTCTGCTGTTTACTTGGATTTAGTGTCGGTTTCCATTGTGGTACTCCTGGTTGGTTATGATAATCTAAATGGTTATGTACTCTCAGTTTTATCATGCATCATTTAGTTGTGTAGTCTATTTATGGTTGATGGTTTTGTGGTATGTTCTAAAATGGTAAATCGTCCCCCACTTGTTTTGAAACCCTTCGGCATTTATTTCCATCCTTTGGCATCTTGGGGATGTCGCTTAAGGCCAAGAAATTACTTGTTTTATTCATAAGACAATAAGGATAAGAGGGTCATTACACTCTAACTAATACCATTGATAAGGATCTTAGGTTTTCCATAGTCATCAGAATTGTTCTTCCATATTGTCCTATAGTTTGGGGTTGATAGTTTATTCTGAAATAAAATTTGGTTATCAAATAAAATTGATTACTTTTACATTATTTAGATGAGAACCTATAATCATGAATAAATATTATTTAAATTGAAACCCAAAATATCTTTACCACATCCTTCACATATATATTATCATTTGGTTCTATTGACAAATCCTCCCAAATAGAAATGATGTTAGTTGTCTCACTGAGTCAATACACTATGACCAATATGTAATTGTTTCCTTTTGATGTAATCATGAGACAATTGAAAAAGTCTATAGTGATGTTCTTTCATTAATAAAATGTTGTGGGAAATTATTTCAACATTCCTTTTATACTTCTATCATTATGATTTATCTTGATGACACATGAGTTACCATGATATGTACTAAAAAATATCATTTATCATGTTTTCCCACTATATGTTTTCTCCATGAATCAGATACAACATGATACTTACAAGTTATATAGAGAAAGTTTTTATGCACATTATGTAGTATATATTTAATTCTCTCATGTCATGTATGCCCAAATATTATTTTACCATATAGGGTGATAGCATCGTCATAGATGAAAAACTCACATAGATTCCATAATTTTACTACTTTCATCTTGTTTTATTGCTCTAGGTAACACATTGGTGCCTCTTTATCTTCACTTGGATAGATGGTTGACAATGGTATGTTATATTCCTTTTCATTATTATTTCCATATTAATCCCTTATATTTCCCTAAAGATTGGTTCTTCCTTAATACACACCATGGATAATATATTAGGTTCATTAATCTTAATAGAATCAACTTCCTTGTTCACATTTCATAGATGGTAGTGAATAGAGAAAACATATTCTTTGATCATCTCTAACCATTTTTTGGTCTCATGTTGGTCTCATTAAATGTGAATATATACAGTATAATTTATTATCAGGATATATGTCACACTTACCATCATATCAATAGTGCCGCCAAATCATCAAGGTGAAGATCAAAGTTGATAACAACAAATCATGCATCGAGTATTTCTTCTCATATATATTCATCTTTCATGAGTTATATACCATTAGATTTTCATTTTTCATGACTATATAACCCAGTACATTCTTTAATGCATCTGAGAATGTCAAAAAAAAACATTTTCCAAAAATTATTAGTTTCAATATTGGTTTAGTGATTTTCCATTTAATGATCTACATAAATAAATTCTCACATTATTATTTCCCTAACTACATTATCCATTTATATTTTTAATTTTTTACCATGCAAGAAAATAATGATAAATTTCATGAAAAACATCGATATTAACCATTTAATACAACAAACAATGGGATATATATAACACTAGTGGGTCCTGTCTATTCCTCAATTAACTTTAATTTTTTGGATCCAAATAATTTCCATAACTTTTGATCATATTCCCAATGAATGTTACAAGTCAATCCAAAAGTCTCACTTGCTAAACATGCTGTAAAATTTCTCATTACATAACATCTCTTGTAAAATACTTTGATGTTTTTTATATTCATACTTTCTAATGTAGTAGATGAGAATATCATTGGTAAAAACGTCCAAAAATTTATCATGGTAGCCTCTAAACATTATATTCAAAAAATCCATTAATATTTTAGGGGAATTTTTATGTCTAAAGTGCATCACTTGGAACTAATAGTTCACATACATTGTACATAATGTAGACTTTTGAATGTATTACTTCTTCACCATCATTTGATGATATAAAAAATGAAGACTCACTACTGATAAGTAATGATCGCTTCTTAGTTTATTGAACATGTCAAAAATCCTCAGAAGATGATACATGTTATTTTTCATAATCTTATTTGGATCCTAGTAATGGAAACACAACCACATTTACCCAACCATTTTCGTTACCAAGAGCTCTGAAACACCCCAATGTGATGCACAAAATCATATTAATTATTTCATAAATTACCCTTGAGGTTTCTTAATTTACTCCTCTTATTATTTATGACACATCTTTTTAGGAAAATTTATATGGGAGTGGCTCTATGTATAGTTTCTATTGATATCTATACCTCTCGTTTTTTGGGTTGTTCTTCTAAGTCATCAGAAAAAATATAATTATATTACCTGATAATTATAATTTTCAAATGTTTTATTATTTCAATCATAAAAACCATTTTGGTTAGGTTTTAATCATCATATGGTATCATCAACCACACAGTTGAGGGATTTTTTTATGATTCATGCTTTTCCTTAAATTTGTAGAGGACTATGGGATCGTTATAAATATGAAAATCTATTTCGTTTTCTAACAGTTTATGTGTGACATATAAAATGTTATCCAACAAATTACCATACTAGGTTCGAATTATACAAAGGGATGTATTATTAGGATCATTGGTAGAATCTTCTCACATACTCCATCTAGACATGATTGAAACACCTTGTATGCAATGATCTCACAAAAAGGTATTGTTATGGATATCTTTACATCAAGGTATCGGGGCATAAATTCATTTTTTATAGAAAACATGAATAATATATAAGAATTGGTATAAAATTAATAAAATATAACATTATATATTTTTAGTAACTATAAATATTTCTTGGTAGGAAATTTTTTCTTGCTCCACTTCAGTGGAAGTGATGAATTATGCTCTTTCATTCACATTTCTCTTTGGGGGATACTAATGCTAGTATCCCCAAAAACTCATGTTTTATTGTACAATAATTCTTAGTTTCCTTCCTCCATATTGTTGAACTATTGAACCATAAGTGGTGCGTAAGAATGTGACCAACAATCAAAAATCATGTTTTTAGCTTCTTCGTGATGATTTTATAATCATGAGTTTGGTGGACTTGTCCCTAAAACTCAAATCATTTCGTCATCCATTTGAGGTAATTCTAATGATTTTTTCTCTAAAAAAATTGACATATGGTTAATTATATCCTCTTTCTTAATTTTTTAATTTATCCACTTTCAAAAAACTCTATTATACTCTTAATATTTTTATAACAATAGGACCATTACCTGAACTCCATATTGACCACTAGGGAAGATCAACCAAATTATTCATAAATATTTATGACTTAGAAAAAATTAGACATTTGAAGATATTGTTTTGATCCAATATTGGTTCTATTTATTTTTATATCAATGTTGATAACAAAACCTCAGGAAATAATAAAATACATGAGAATTTTTTAGAGTAATATATGTCATATTCACCTTTCATTTTCATCTACTCTATAAATTTTTTCTCCATTATTTTTCAAATTGTTATAGGAAAATACTTATTAAAAAAATACTTTGTTAAAGTATACCAACTCCATATTTTTATATTTAATCATTATACTTAGTGTTATTTACCAGTTACCACCATTTATCAGTAAGTCTGTAAAATCAATAGACATGCAGAGTCACCATCTTTTTCTCATAATATTGGAGTATAGAAAATGTATTCTCTAATGATTTAACGAATTGTTCTGAGAATAGTGGATCAAAAGACCCACTAAAAGTCACTGTTCATTTTCAAATAAAGGTCTCAATGGATATATTATCCTTTTTTAGTGAAGGTGAAGGTTCCAATGGGTTCAAGTTACTATTCATAGCCTGAGACAATAGGGTATACAATTCCATAATGTTTTTAACACTTCATCGAATGGCATTAGGGATATCGTTTAGGTAATAATTTAATTTTCCACCATATAGGTTTCTGTCCTGGTTTCTCCCAGTTCCCACAATATTTTAAAATAAAAATGGCTTGAATGGAAATTTTTTCGATAAGTTATGAATAAATGGGTTATTGCTTTTCACAATTAACACTAACGACATATCTAATGGAATATGTGTGTTTTTTAATTTTCTAAAACATAGATTATTGGATATTTACATATACATAGTCTTATATTAAGGGTTTTAACTAACATTCTCTTATCATCCTTCCTAAATTAATAAAACCCATTGTTTTGATACCAATTATAGAAACCTTAATTTTTCATAAAAGAAAATTAAATCATTTTATATATAAACAATATAATGGAATTATAAAACTAGGATTCAAGGGTTTAGAGTCTTGTGAAACATAAGCTCACGCATAAATTTTATTTAATAAAAAGTAAAATTTTATTTAAATAAATCTTTGTTTTCCTCAAATTTCTTCTTTTCTCCTTAGTAAATGTAATCACCTGAGGACATACATCAATGAAATGGGTAAGAAAAAATCCCTGTAATAGGATGAGTATGAGACATGAATAAATATAACATGGGTAAGATTACTCCCCATAATCATGTAATAATAATATTGTCATCATCATATTTATATTTTAAAAATATATATAAAAGAATGGAATATTGAAATGCATAAAATTGGGACATCCTGTCACAATGGTATAATACCACACATAGTTATAAACAAACATAACACAATGATCAGTCATAAAATACATGGATAAACATAAAATAATTATTTTAATCAAATCTATATTCATGTTAATTCATAATAGACATTATCCCATGAAATACATCATATTACCTATTGCAATGGAGAGCTCTATAATTCAAGTCACAACCATCGCATAAAAAAATTTATATTCATGCATTCTACATAGAACATATATCAATCAAATACATGAAGCAAAAAATGTAATGGAATGGGTTTCAAAAGGATTTCATTAATAAATATTTCATTAATGAACATTGTGTACCAAAAAGGAAAAGAGAAAAAACAATTTTTTATAAGAATCATTGTTTTTAAATGAATAAGTAATCACTCCGAAGGAGTAAAGATGTGTTTTGAAAAGAATATTTATTTTATAAAATATTTTTAATTATAATAAAAATATATTTCTAACATGTATATCACCCGAAAAAAAAAGGAAATAACTATCAAATTATATTTTTTAAATATTAAATGAATATCCACACTAAAAATTGAATTGAAAGGGAAATATTGAAAAGAAATAGAGTTGGTTTTGAGAGACCCACAACAATATGTCAAAATTCATTCTAAAATTATACATAATATCCTTGATAATAAAATAATATTCATTTAATACATTGTAAAAATCCTCTTATATAGTTACTTGATTTATAATAATTTTTTAAGTACATATATAGCCATTTTGATTAATTATGTTGTTCAATTTCATTATGTTGGGATGGTTTAGTTTCATGGAATCATGGTTGGTATCATATATCATTTAACCATTATAATAGTTTTATGATGATCTATGAATGAAGTAATGAAAAATGAGATTGTGCCTTCCAAGAATGCAGTGAAACAACATATCACATATGTTTTTTCATTTATTGTATAAAAGAAGTATAGATGAAATTTTTTTATGGAAACTCCATTAAAAAACCACATTCAAAAATATATATGATACTAGAGTTTTCATGCTTCTTTGTATAGGTGAGTAAGTAGTAGATTAATATAATAAATGAAAATAAAAGAGAAGAATTGTGGATTTTAACTTGTGAATGTTGTGTCTTTGAGAACCTTCATACAGAACTTGAGATTGGTAGTTTTTATGACCATAAGATCTTGGATATGGGGAAGGGGATTAGTATTTTAAGTGTGTCTAATCTCGATAAGATATAAGGATTAAAAGAAATGAGGATAAGAGCTGGTGAGGGTGGTATTTATAAGGGAGGATATGGGTGCTTTTTGATAATTTTATTTATTTGTTACTGATTTTGTCTTCGTACTATAAATAGTGATGATTCATGTGTCTAAATATAGTAAAGGTTTCATGATAGTCATTACCATTGGTTTCGTACATATTTCATACACCATATATTAATAACAAATTCAGGTAAATATCATATCTTTTAAATTACCCTATTTCCATTTTCACCAAAAATTATACTATTTTAGAAAAATCTGAAAATTCCACCCTATAATTTTTTTGAGAAAATTTAGGAAATTAAATCAATTTTATGAAAATAATTTTTTAAATATAAATAAATAAATTTTTAAATAAAATATTCTTTTATTCAAGAAATAATTATTCTAATATTATAATCAATTTTATGACCCCGAAAAATTAACTAAGGTCTCAAAAATTTATATTATAATTATAATAAAACATAATATTAAATTACAGATCTATTTAATGTTAATAAAATCTCTATTAAATTATTATGTTAATTATAAAATTGTAAAAAATGATTTATTTTTTACAAAAAAACCAACACATAATTTATCAATTTATGACATTTATTTACTTGTTCCATGATATAAATATATCAAATTTTAATTTATACAATAAATATATATTATTTATAATTTCGTCGGTATGGTTACTGTTAAGATTTTTGGAATTATATTAATATGGTCTAGGTTAATATCCAATTGATATAGGTTAGTTATTTTATATAAATATAACTTATTATATGCTTATTTTATGAGAATAATCTTTTTTATTGGGTTATCTATGTTATGTATGTGCCTTATGACCTAATTAGAAGAAGAATAATTCAAATTATCATTTTTTTGGAATCATTAACTAACCAAATGAATTATCTACTTTGTCTTTCTCAACCTATTTTCCTTTTTTGGGTAAAAACCCAATAACGGAAGGCATGTAGAAAAATCCAAAAGAAGTTACCCCAAGAAATGTTAACATTCTCCAATGAAAAATTTTATGTTATTTATTCCTTAACCCTTTAAATTCTTTTTAAAACATGATTATATAATTACAAAATATCATATATAAACCAATAAGTAATTATTTTAAATCAATGACTTAAATCCATCTATTTTTTCATTAAATTTGTTACAAAATCAGTATTCATGTGTATGTGAGACTCTAAACTTGTGAAAAAATGTATTTTTTTTACATTATCATCCTTAATGTATTGGTATGATAATAGATATAAAGTATATATATTATATTTATAAAATAATTATATATATTTATCCAATATATAATATATATTTTTTTTAATGCATTCAACAGGGGATATGATAACATCACTCGTGTGTAGTGTAGACTATCATTTTGCAAAGATATGTGATTAATTTTTCATTAACCCATTACATAGAAGTTTATAAGTGTATGGATAATGAAAATATGTCTTATACATGTCATAATAACAATATTAATAACATATATTTCATTTTTCATATATAATATGTCATTTTTTTACATTTTCACTCACTGAAAAAGTGATAACGGTGTTCATGTA
Organism: Viscum album; assembly: GCA_963277665.1. Lineage (NCBI taxonomy): Eukaryota > Viridiplantae > Streptophyta > Magnoliopsida > Santalales > Viscaceae > Viscum > Viscum album. The sequence goes on along the minus strand of OY728165.1, from coordinate 1,444,334,200 downwards.
TGTGTGAACTTCACCTAAATATAGAGATGATACTCCCTTATCATCACCACACCACAGTGATGATATATTTAAGAATATTTAAAGATTTAATATGATATAAATGATATTATGATCACTATATAATGAGAAAATATTACCTACCACCCATCAATAATTATTGTTGAGAAATAAAAAGGTTATTCATGTGTACCAATGATGTATTGACTTGGATTTTTCCTGAATTTTTTTTTAAAAATTATTTGTGATAATTAAAAGTCTATGCATTGAGACAACCTATGATTCTGAGGACCTGTGTTCCCTGAAAATATCATCGAATAATGATTATGTTTTAATTAAAAATTTTCAGGTGGATAACATTGAACATTAATATCATTCGAAAGGGTGCCCGGATCAGAAATATGAGGGTACCATTACATTCAAAATAAAAACTTTACATTATCTAGTACAAATCCATGAATATCTTGGACCAAGTGTGAATGATAGTTTTTGAATGTAATCGCCATAAATATATTTAATAAATATATTTTCATTTGACACAGCATGAGATGTATTTTGATATGGACATGGTTTGGATTCCAGGGTTAATTCCATAACACTAGAAATCCTCTAAAGTAGGGAGATGTAGCATCCTATGAAGAACACCATTGGATTGGGAGATCAAGATTGGTACATGGATCAGAGGAGCGCTGGATTGATGGTCGACAAAGACGCATCATAACCCTTTGTCAAAAATCAAACTGAATCTGTGTAGGGAATTTGCGTTCTGGTTTCCTTTACCCTTTCTTGAATCTCTTGGTACCGATCATGAAGTAGAAGCCCCAAACAGGTGGGGTTTAAAAAAAAATCCTCCAACGATCAATGTAAACTTGTCAATTTCGGTGAACAGAAGCCCGATATTAGCTGAGGACAAGGCATGAAAAATTTTAAGCACAAAATAAACAGTAGAAATACATGGTTTAGATCCGAAGTAGTGCACGATGTCTACTCATTATTGGCGATCACACCTATAAGAATCTCAATTTTAATTCATCTAGATCATCCACACACACTTCATGGAATACATATGAGTGCTATTCAATGTAATTTGGGTGCTATATTAGAATTTCAATGATTCCTTCGATGCTCCAATGACCACCGCATCATTTCGATAGTGATTCCTGAGAGATAGCTTAATCCTCACTCATTGGATCCAGAGAATCTCTCACTCTTGATCATGGTATATAAGATAGGACAGAGAAGATCCATGAATAGTTTTTGGAAATCATTTCTCCTCTTATATTTATAGTTCTTAATTAAAATACCTAGTGTATCCTTTCGAGCCCGAATACTTAACGCACTATCAATGAAATTTCATGACTAATAATCTGATTGATAGTTATTTTTATCTGTCACATATAATATACTATAATATATTACGCATTGATAATTGAGTAATTAACTCGACTCATGGCTCCCATAAATATTAATTTAAACTTAAATAATTTAATATTCTACAATTACCATTTTTCTTGTATTTACATATAACTCGTAAGTAGATTTAATAAATAAATTCAATATTCATTATTCTAAACTCGAGTAATATGAATTTTATTATTGAATTGGTGATCATTTTTCCTTGTAAAATCCCAAAGACCATTGTTGGGGCCCACTATGTCCCAATCTCCCATTCAACTGAATATGGAAGATTCATGAATATGTTATTGTGTGTGAACCTCAAAAACCTATATCTACAGCAACAAATAGTATTCATAGACCAAGAGAGGGATCTTGAAACCCTTAATGGCCTTAGAAAAGATAAGGATTGTCACAATAGTGATAACCAACATACGAACATGCATTGTGTAATATAATCTCTTCGTTTGTAATATCTCATAAAGCAAGACACACTCCCGTGTCATCACCCTTTTATTGCTTTATTGTTTGTTGATTTAATTGGATGGATAAACCCTTGACTGCCATAGAAATGGTCATATAATGGTACATCCATCCATATCAACATGGTCTAAGATATATTACATCCATAACCTAGAAGCGACAAATCCATTCTTGACCATTCAACCAATGCCATGCCACCAATGACGCACCCAATACAAACTACCTTGTCACAACTTTATGGTTATGGTTTTGGTCTTGCATAAAAGTATGCGATAAAATGACATATATTGGTAATGATCTAAATACTGGAGACCATTACACATGATCTTAGATAGGAACATCCAATGACACCCAAAACATGTGGTGTTTCTATTAGCGGGTCAGTCCTCATGATCTCACTACTAGAGATCACAAAGTGTGAACATCATGAGAAGAAGTTCCAATTCTTATGAGCCCCAGCACCTGATAGTTAGACATCTACTGTGTCCAATTAGTAAGATGTATCTATACCATAGAACATATATTTAAGATTAATTTCACAGTATCTAGAGGATCTCATTATAGCCTGGGATCTTATATAACCTTTCGATACGATAATTAATCATTGGACATTATGATTTCAATATTGGATGTGTAAAAGTCTACACTATAATTGTAAGATAACATGATGTATATCTAATTGTATACACAATATGTTAATAAAAAGCACTGAATAGTTGGGTCTAGGGAACCAACTATTTCCATAGAATCTCATGATAAATTTCGACCAATCAACAAAGAGATTGGGCCGCAGATCGATCACGTATGCTGGATGTGTTTTACCTTGCTGAATTTTTTGGGGACTAATTAATTGAATCAATTGATTATGATTATTAGTTTATTGGAATTTGTTTTTTTATCATGATCCTTCTAACGGAGTATATTGAGGTCGTAATAAAAAAGTAGTTGATTTTGCTCCTTGGGTTGCATTTTTTTCTTTTCTCCTCTATGTTATTGACATTATTCATGGGATGATAAACAATCCATCATTTCACAACTGTTCTGTAGTGCAATGATCTGAAATCAGAGATTAATATTCTTAAAAACCTAGTGGAGCTAAGAAATGATAATGAGCAATGAGTCAATGTAGTGTTGGATATATAGTCACTCAAGAATATTTTAGTGGAAGGGGTTGTAACATGGATTTGAGACTATGGGGATAAAGAATGAAAAGTGAGGGTTGCAGGTGTTCATTAGGATTGAAAATATGAGCATCAAGGAATTACTAGTGGTCCACAAAAGGGGAAACTAGTGCACATGTATCAGCATGCATGCAAGAGGCAGTGCACACCTGTGGCTTGCGGTGGTGGCTACAACAACCACATTTATTTGAATAGCCATTTGGGAGAGGTCTCAGTGAGATGTTGTGGCGTGGGAAGCTAGAACCACAGATCAAGGCCGTGAAACATATGGAAACAACATGGAAGTATCAACTACCATTTTCAGGTGGATTATATTGGCCTGGTTGAGCACGCATGGTTTGAGCTGGTGGACCGGGTCGGTAGAAGGGCAAGGCCTAGCCAGGGCGGGTCAGGGCAAATGGAAAAGGTTGAACAGGTAGGTTGGGTTGGTCAGGTCTGGTCTCACCTAGAGGACCCCAGGGTATTTCGGGTCGGGTCAAACCAGAAATTTACCCCACTGACCCCTTTTTCACTAAAATAACCATAACATTAAAAAGGAGTGTTTGATTGATGAGTCATCTATGGAGTTGGGACCCTTGTGATGATACTGTCCTTTAAAGATACTCTAAGTTAGTATTTGTGGATTTTAGAAGGAGAACCAACTATTTTAGGAGTAGATCCTCCAAGTACTGACACGCTTGAGAGTGAATCATCTTGTGTCAGAATGGTGGGACTACTCATGTTAAGGTCACATGTCCATTTCCTTTTGGTTTATTCCACTGGGGGTGTTAATCTTCTAAAGGACTAGAGTGAAGGTTCCCGGAGTGGTTAATGATGGAAGAGTATGTACTCTTCTTTGGGACCCGGGTGTAGGTCCTCATTATAGGAGGCAGTACTCCCCTATAGTTCTAGGTAACAGTTACTCCATATATAACTTATATAAAGTCAGTACTCCCCTAATGGTTAGGGTGTGGGTCCCTTTATTATAGAAGTTAGTACTACCCTTTTGGTCCATGGTATGGTTCCTCTGTACATGAATTGACAGAGTCAGTACTCCACTGTTATAACAGGGCACGAGTTCTCTAGTCACACAGTAGTACTCCCCTACTAGGTAGGGTGTGCATCGTCAACATACGATGCCATACTCTCCTATGGGATATGGGTGTGGGTCCTACATGATTATTACTCCCCTATAGGATCAAGGTGTGGGTCCTCACTTACGGAGGTTAACTCCCCCATCCCAAATAGTGATGGGGAGTGGGTCCTCCATCAGAGTTGAAGTTCCCATGACTGTCAGAAATTGTTGCAAGGAGTGGTCCCACTCAATTGACGAGAATGATAATTAGATGGGATCGAGTTATCCCTTGATGGAATGAGGTACAAGCCCATCTTTATAGAATAAAAATAGTTTTCACGAGATGGTTAGAAGCATGGATCACTCATCTATGTACAGTGGTGAGGTTGGGCCTCTCAATGTGGGATTCCTTAGACTTTCATTGGGCACAAGACATCAATGAATAAACATCCAAGGTTGAGCACTAGAGCTAGACCTTGTAGGATGTTCCCAATGGAGATCTTTCTCTCATATATACCATTAAGAGTATTATAATTGTTCTTGACAGAGTGTACCTCTCAGATGGGTTCTATATATGATGGATGAGCTCATGGAGTGTGTTCTCTTAGTTGTATGTGTTACCTTCTATCCTACGATGGGAATCTAGTTTCCGATAAGGATGATAGAACCTTAGGATTCATAGTGTCCGAGAATTGTATATCTGGATGTTCTTGGTATATCTATGTGAATATACATGTATGGAGCTAATTTTTAATTTCATTGTGGATTTTCCCTTCTACATTACCTTTGTGATTTCAAGGTGACCTACAGAGTATTTTTTTAGGCACCCCAGCACGATCTATTCAAGTACATGTCTTGTCTTGTGAAAATTAAATATTATTTGACAGGTTCAAGGGAAGACCATGACTAGGTGTTGTTCTGTAAGATCAGACATACAAGAAATACTCATGTGGCTATAGTTATTTATCCCTAACCTACCTTTTTGGTAGTGTTTTTGATGGATGATCTTCAAGGACATGGGGTTTTACATGTGACCTATATTTTTTAGGTGGGATTGTATTGCAGATCGGGTCATCATTTTTTTAATTTTACATTTTTTTCACTTTGGTTTTATAATACATTGTGGTTTGTATTAAAGGATTACTTATTTTTTTATCATTCATCTTTTTTATGTGTGCATATAGGTGCATAGTAAATTCCTCCCATGTTAGTGATATGCCTACATGGTGATATTCACCATCCCCTAGCCTATTAGAGGTGGGCTTGGGGAATTCACGTCATGCACCCCTCTTTGGTGTGTAGTGATAGAGTGGTATCATAGCAGGACTTTGGTTATACAATGGGACTGAGGGACTATGAGTTTAGTTTGGGTAAACAATGTAAACTATCTCAAGTTTGCCTCCATAGCCCAGGACTTTAGTGCTGGTGTGATATCCATCATATATATACACCAAACTTATGACTTTGAACATGAAAATAGTGGATGCAAGGAAATGAATGGTACATGAATCATATGGGAATGGACTATGTTTTTCATGTCCTTTATTGAGTTATCTCTTCAGATATGCTCTATTGACTATGGTTCATCTTGATCTATTTCAGGATTCCACCACAAATGGATCCATCCATGATTCCATTATGTGACCATGAGGATGGTTTTCTTATCAATGAGGTATAAGTATAGGGACCAATACTTTAGATATCCCTATAGGGTGGTGCACCAGTGATTCCACCACCATTTGACTAAAAGTTTCTACCAGCGCTACTGGTAGAGGATACATGTACGCTCATTACATTGCCTAAATTCTAAATGTAGGGACCTCCCAGGTTTTGTGGTGAGAAATATCCTTAGGTATCTGAGGATTTTTGGAGGTGGTTATGCAGTTTTCCACCCAGTAGGGACACCTCATGATTGGATGGAGGACCTAGCTGTGATCCTACATTAGATCATAGTAAGGAGGTGGTGGAGGTTGATGATCCACATGCCAAACAAGGAAACCATTACCTATTTAGACTTTGATCTCCCCTTCCGAGTGGAGTTCCATTCATCAATGTTATGCTCTGTGCATCTACATGTACTACTACCCCTACAACATAGTAGTATAATGATATTAGAGTACTCATTGTGATTCATAGTCCTTTTTTTACTCTATGAACATGGTGTAAGACCCGTTCTTTAGGGCATTGGATTTCAATAGGGGACTACACTGGGATATCTAGGAATCAATGATATCATGTAGCATTTCGACACATGATGTGGTGCTAGACCGTGTCTTAGTGGTTTATAGTTTCTTAGCCGATGACTAGATGTATGTGAACTACCAAATAGGTCATGAGACAAATGTTTTTGCATGATAAAGCATATTATAGGTGATAATACGACAACATAAGAGGCATACAAATTCCCAAACTCAAATGCGTTGGGTATTGGGGCAAGAGAATTGATAAGAACCTAATTATGCTTAAGAGAGGAAGTGTTATACTTCCGACATCCTGGTGTATCACTCTAGGGATTGTTCATCCAATCATGTTTTTGATAGGGAGTTGGTATATGAACCAAATTTACATAGAAAGAACTTGTAACATGGAGTTCTCATGATGGTGGGAAAGGTAGTAGAGATGATAGAGTAGTAGGAGGCGGTAAAAGGATTGTGGATTCACCACCACCACACATTGGTGGTCCGCACCCAGCTCAGGGAGCTAGTGGATATGGGAAAGGATAGATGAATGCGATTATGGATTAGGAATCAGTGGCTACATGAGAGATCCAAGGTATTTCGTGTGTATTTTCATTTTCTACCATATTAATGGACATTGGTTGCAGTCATTTTCCTTTTACCGTGAGTTTTGTTTGAGATATAGAGGTTCCGATTAAACCATGGGCATGGCCCTCACACTTAGAGACTCCTGTTAGAGGATTATTGGTGATTACACACTAGATCAGATAGCGTGGACCAACTCTTAGAGGTGAGAGTTGTGGTTGGGATCTCTAGGTCATAGTACTAAGGCCTTATGATGTAAGTCTTGGTGTTGGAATCTATCATTCGTGCCAAAATTGACTGTTATAGGGAAAATGTACGGTGTGTCTGCATTGATGGAATGAGGTTCCCTTTGTCATCAAAAAGAAAAACCAGGCATCACAGTGTAGAATATCACATAGGACTTTTAGAGGAAGGGATTTGTGAGACCTAGTGTTTAATTATGGTGGGAAAATACCTTTGACTTGTGTGATGTAGGTAGGGTTACATGAAGTTGTGTTGAAGTAGACCCTGAAAATTGTAGTGGGGGTTTTCACCTTAACATCATTTTTATTTGAATCCCCAAGAGAGCCTAAGATATTCTTAGATTCATTCACCGGTGGCAGTTCTAGACCCCATGATGTTTCCATAGTATGGAATGGATTCTTACCATACATACATAGTTGGGATGCCACTTGTGGGTGTGGAAGTGTTTCTATTTTAGAAAGATATGTTGACATTGGAGGTGTATAATGGGGGACTAGTATGAACAAACATTTACTCTTGTCAACCACACATTTCATTCATAAATACCCTCATGTGTTCAGCATCATCCATGATCAAGAAATTCCTTGGGAGGATATTGTATATTTCCTCAAGGGGTGGATGTGAACTATGGGGTTCCATTAGTGTTTGTCTTGGGTTACCATTTCTATATGCCTTTATACCCACTGAATTCATAACGACAATGGTTCTTGGTGCATTTCTAATTTTTGCAGTTGTGGAAACATGTGACATTTATTGCATGATGTTGGCCCGGTAGTATATTGATGTGATTGTGGTTGATCTTTGTTATTTCTATAAGGGCATACTTTTAACTCAAATAGGGACACATGGTGAGATCAATAGGATAAGAGTCAAGTAGGGAGCTCAGTTTCCCCTCATTGAGTGTAGGATATTTCTTTTTCATGAAAGAAAATCCCAAAGGTAGGGAGAAAAATGGCCCTTTTTTTATAATATTTATTTTTACTAATTATTTGTAAGAATTATGAGACCTGGTGCTAAGACAACACGTGATTCCAAGGAACAGTGTTCCCTGAAAAATCAATGAATAAAGTTCATGTTTTTATTAAAAATTATCAGGCATATAACTTTGTACATTATTAACATTAAAATTGGTGTTGGGATCAAAAATTCGAGGGTATTGTTGCATTCGGAAAAAGGACTTTACCTTATCTAGGGCGTAACCTCGACTAACATGGGCCGAGGATGAAAGAGAGTTTTTTTACATAGTAATCATCAAAATATTTTTATTTTACATATCAAGAGATTTATTTTAATATGACCATCGTTAGGATTCCATGGTTTTTTCTATAACCCGATAAATCCTCTCAGGTAAGGCGAATAATCCACCTCTAATGAACGAGAATGGATTGGTGGACCAAGAATGGGAAATGGATTAGAATTGTGGTTGATCGAGAATAAAAAAATGTAACATTTACCTTATTCAATGATCAAACTGAATCCTAGAAAGTAATTTTTGGTTTGGTTTCTTTTCCCGACTCTTCAATCTCACGATGAACATTGACCAATCAACAAATAGATTGTCTCATGAATCGATTGCATATGTGGAATGGGTTTTACAATGTTTGGTTTATTAAAAAAATGCTTAATTGAATCAATTGATTAGGATTATCAGTTATATGGGTTGATTGTTGTTTTTATATATCCTTCTATGAAAATAGATCAAGTACAGAATTAAAAAATGGCTGACGTTTGCTCCTCGAGTTGCATTTTTTTATTTTCACCACCAATTTTTTCACATTCTTCCTAGGAAGATAAAAAATTAATCATTTCTTAATCATTATTTGGCTTAATGATCTGAAATCAAATACCCATCCTCTTGATGATGTAACATAGGCGTGTTAATGACTGGGATGAATGGATCAAGACTGTGCATGAGATATCATCCCTCGAGCATCTTTTGGTGGAAGGGGTTGCAATGTGAATTCGATCCAATGGTGATGACGAATGTGGCACAAGGTTCACAACAAAAATTTAGATTGAAAATTTGAGCATCGAAGAAGCATCGGTGGCCCTCAGACGGTGCCACCAGCGTGACAGAAGCCACATGCAGTGAAGGCTATGTGAGATAGGATGCCGTGTGCAGGAGGCAGATCCCACCTATATCAAGTTTCGATAGTGCTTCCAGCTACATTTATGCTGCTGGAAATTTCATAAATGGAATGAAATGATGTCAGGGTGGGGTGGATGTAATCGCGACTCAAGGCCACGGGGCATTTGGACAAGATGGGGACGCAGAATCCTCTATTTTCAGGAGGAGCGGACCGGCCCGCTCGATCGGGCTGTGCTAGAGTAGACAGACTAGGATGGTAGAATGGGACACGCCTAGCTGAGGTGATATGGGCCTGATATACTGGGTTGAACTACTGGGTCGTATTGGGAAAGGTGGCTTCAGTCGGGCCAGGTGGATTAGTTTGGGTCCAGCGGTTCGGTTTGTTCCTGCTGGGTTGGGTCAGTCCTGAAAGGTTGGGTCGGGTCAGACCAGGCATACCCTAGGTAAGGGCCGATCATATTTTTCCAACCACGTCGGACCGGACCCAGACCTCACTAACACCCTTATCATCAAAATTCCCATAACATTAAAAATAAGCGTCAGTTTTAAGAGACGTCTGCGAAGTTGGTACCCTTGGGATGAGACGGTCCTTTTGAGATACTCTAAATTAGTTTCTGTGAAAGATTAAATGTCACTTAATGGTTTGAGGAGTAGGTCCTCCCGATAATAGTATTCTTGAGTGGGAATCAGCATGTTATCTAAAGGTGGGACTCCAAACCTCTGGGGAGTAAGTTCATTTCGTTTGGGTAGCTTCCTCTGGGGGTGTAACCCCCATAAAGGATTGGGGTGAATGTTCACAAAGTTGTTCATGAATGAAGAGTAGGTACTCCCCTGTGGGACCAGGGTGTGGGTCCTCTATTATAGGAGTTGGTACAACCCTATAGTACTTGAGTTTGGGTCATCCATATCTAAACTGAGTTTGTACTTCCCTACTGGGTAGGGTCCGGGTCCCAAATTATAGGATTTGGTACTCCCTTGTTTTCTAGGGATTGGGTCCTCCATAAATAAACTAATAGAGTCAGCAATTTCATGTCAGACTCTGGTGTAGGTTTTCTAGTCATTGAGTTGTAATTCCCTACTAGGTAGGGTGCGGTTCATCAACATATGAATTCATACACCCCCATGGGATCAGGGTTTGGGTCCTTCATGAGTCGTACTCCACTTTCAAATCAGGGTGCAAGTCCTCACAAATATATTTTCACTCCCCAGTCCCGAATAATGATATGGAATGGGTCATCCATTAGAGTTGGAGCTCACTCGGCTTCCAGACACAGTTGCGTGGAGCGGGCTCATCCACATGATGAGAGCCATACCTCAATTAGAGAAAGTTCCCCCTCAACAGACCGAGGTACATGTCCCTCTTTATAGGAGAGATTGAGATGTCACGATATGGTTAGGATCAGGGCCCCCACATCTATGTTCAGTGGTGAGGGAGGGCTTCTCCACATGGGTTTACTTGGTCTTGCATTGGGAGAAAGACAATAATGAATGAAACTATGGTGCTAAGAACACGTGTCGAAGATATAAGGATGTTCCTGATGGGGATCATTCTCTTGGATGTTCTATTGGAATTGTAGTGTTGTTCCTGATAGTGTGTACCTCTTAGATGGGTGACATATAGGAAGGAATATCTCATGGGCTGTGTTATCCTGGTTTTATGGGTTAATTTTCGAACATTTGATGAGAATCCTATTGTTAGCTACGAGGATGGAAACATATGATTAATAGTTTATAAGAAGTGTATATCTGGATATTCTTGTTGTATGTATGTGAATATACCTATGAGGATCTGATTGTGCATTTCCTTTTGGTTTTTCCCATGTCCTTTACATTTTTGGTTTCACGGTGTCTGACTGGGTGTTGTTTTTCTCACACCTGCATGGGATTTTCCTGCACGTGTCATATATTGTGAAAATGACCTATTCTATGTAAGAGATCAGAGAGGACCAGGACCAAGAGGTGCTTAGGGATATTAGAGGGACGATGCATACTTCTTCAGCTTCAGGAAAATATCCTTCCCTTACCCTTTAGGTAGGGTTTTAGGTGGATACTCTTTAGGGATTTGGGGTTTTACTTGTGTCATGTCTTTCATTTGGTGGGCCTGTATTCTACACTGGGTCACCTTTTATTACATTTTATTTCTATTTCACACTTTACGTCTAATACTTAGTGCTTTTAGGCATGACTTGTTTAGTTTTTTACCTTTCATCTTTTGTGTGAGTGCATACAAGTACACAAGAAATGCCTCCATGGTTAGTGATATGCCTACACAAGGATTGCCACCATCCAATTGCCTATTAAAGGTGGGTTTGGGGAATTCACGACATGGACCCCTACGTGATTGGTAGTGACATAATAACTGTCATATCCATGATCATAGAACACATAATTTATCTAAAAAAAATTAATGATCGGTATTGAAATTAAATTTTTTCTTTAACTATTATAATTATTTCATTATTTTTTATGTTCAAATAATGACCTACATGACCTTGGTCAACCTACCAAAGTCATTTTTGACACATAATATGAATAATATAAAAATCCTAATGTATACTTAATTGATAAAATAAATTATATAAAATGGGAAAAGGTGGAATTAAAGTATAAAAACATTATTTCAATAAATTAAATAAATTACATATTTTTAATATTTGAGAAGCTAACAAAACATGTGAAAATTGTACTCAAAATAACGGACTTTGTCTCAATTTCCTTTCATTGAAAAATATCTTGATGTTAATCCCATTATTATTTTGAAAGGAGTATATACATCCAATTCAATATATTATATAATTAATTTATATAATATGATGTTATTTATTGTTTTTGATGATATTATTTTACTAGTATTATGTGTCAAAATTTTCTATTGTGATATATGAATTTTCTCTAAAAATATACCCTTTAATGTTATCCTTAAAATCTCTATTTCCATGGTCCTTGATTCTAAACTGAATATATTAAATATTTAATATAGAAATAATTGATTTATATTGTATATAATATATATATATATATATATATTATGTTAATTGAAAATATATTAAATGGTAATCAATTTAATTATTTTATATGGAATTTATAACAATAGAAGGAATGTTTTATTTCCAACATACAGAACACTAGTGGATTTTCCCATTGTCATGACCATTATTTGATTTCTAGATTCCATTTTATTCATTCATGTTTTCTTATATATGAATTCCATTTTTACTTTTTGAGAAATTTTACATAGATTATCATTTTTCATAAGAATAGTAATTTTAATATTGAAAACGGTATTTTAAAAGAAAACGGGTATATTGATATCCAAAATTTATTTTCATATGAGTTTAAAATATTTATAGAAAACATTAATTATAGGTAAGTGAATGAATTAAAATTTTTTGTTCATTATATGTTATGTGATAATTATTCATGACAAATGGGTGTTCCCATATAGCTCCAGAAGATGCCGTTCTATCTTATTCGATGGGTTTATCTAGATAGTGTTGTGTGAGCCCATTATAGCCAATATGATGGGTATGCATAGACATTGCTCCATTTAATTGGATATAATTAAATATCCAAAAGTAAATAATTAATGATTTACTAAAAGTTTTCTCATATGGATTTTACTAGGCTATATTAACTTTCTACATAGGTTTAAAATAAGTTATGAATGTCGTCCTCTACATTACCAAAAATAGTTTTATTGTTTGTAATGTTTTTATAGGGATTCATTTGAGAAAAAAGTATATGTTTTTTTCATGTGAATTTTTTTTTATTTTATATTCTCAAAGAAAATTTAAGATATAGGTAAATGATATATTAATTTATATGTTTTTACTTGAAAAATATATTTCATTCATTTTATACCCCGTAATGAGATTTGTTTTCCTATCCAATGAATTTAAAAAATTTTCCCCATGATTCAATGATGGGTATGGAAAAGGGAGAGTATATGTTGAATGTCATGTATAATATTAATGAAAATAAACCTTTTTTATTTGATATGTTTCATATGGTGGAAAAAATAGATATTGATGAGAAGTTTCCACTTATTATAATATGGTTTTAATATGTGTGAGTTATGACCTAGTTTTATAATACTCTACATCCAAAAATATCTACAATCATATGATAATGAATTATTGAATGAAATTACACCATTATGTATTGTATATGGATTTTTTCTTGATTAACCACATTTTAAAACAATTGAAAGGGATATGGGTATTATAAATTCATCTCCTCAAGCTATATTCCAAAAGAGAATATTAAATGCTAATGATTTCATATAGAAACCAATTTTTTTTAATATATTCTAGTTTCTCATTAAAATGAATCTTCCCTAGTCACAAAAAGTTTTGGTCCATAAAATTACATGTATAATGATAGTCAATATTGATGATGTTACCAATTTAATGATATGAGGAGTTATATTTCCAGACTAAAGTACATTGAAAATTAAAATGAACCTTGTAATCGTTTAGAAATTTTTTTCCACTAGGTGAAAGGGAACTAAGAAACATATATATCACGAAGTAGTGATTGTAGAATAGAACATTTTTTTAGTTGTGAATGAGTAAACAATATTCAATAACTGAAAATGGAGTTATATATATCCTCTAACTAATGAAAATATGTACACTATCATATAAAACCTAATATAGGATCTCCTATAAAATTTGGATATTTACATCCCAATATGTGTTGAATATTAACCACATAAAATAATATAATTTATGTACCATTATTATATTTTAAAACCCACTTTTCTATATCTTAGTGTTTATTAAGTTGATTTATAAAAAATAAATTCATGTTCACCATTAAATATAAATAGTTTTCCCTCATACATACCATATTGTAAAATAATGATGCTATCACTAAGGAGTATGGAAGATTCCACATCATCATTATTTATTATTTGGATATAGTACATCAAAACACTCTTAGAATATGAATACTAGGATGTGAGATTCTCACCAATTTTTTTAAATTATTGTTGATTTTTTAAATGTGTATTATACTTCTCATAAGATAGCCATAACATTCTGATCATTCAATCAAGATTTATTTGAATTGAAAAATCTATTGGGATTCCCCCAATTCATTCATTTAATAAATAATTGAAACTAATTTTACTTTTTTTATCATCATTGAATCATTTGAAGTCATCAATGTAAAGACCCATAAATCCTGTGGAAAATTTTTCCGTAAATACTTGAGAATTTTTCGAGTCCGCAGTTTCTGACAACATGAAATTCCGAGGCCCAGTGTGCCCGGAATCAATTTTTGATGTTTTTTTTGCGTACGTTTAGTGAACATACAAGCAGTATTTTATATCTTTTAAAACGATGATCAAAATTGAAATCTGGGGGCACCGATGAACTCGCAACGCTGGTAATCTCTTAAGGAGACCTTCAACATAGTTGCATTTTATCAGGAGTGGAAGATAATTTTTGGGGGATTTCAAAATTTAATAAAAAATATGTGTAGCATATTTTTTTAAATGTGTGGTGGTTAATTTCTCCAAAGGGAAGATGGAGGTGGGGCCCACCCCCCCACATAACCTCCCATGGGAGGATATTTTGTGGTAGGGCCCACATGAGCACCTAACCCCTCAACTCCCCTTGAACCCCATTAACTCCCCTTGAATTTATTAAAGCCACATCTCTTCATTTATTATGGGAGAACTATCCACCTTCCTCCTCTCAATAAGTGTGTCAGCCACCTAATTAATGAATTGAACTTATTCAATTTAATTAGGTCTAGCTTTTGAATTTTGAAAAATTTTGTAAACAATAAAATAATAGGAGAGCTTATTATTTTATTTTGGGTGTGGAACTTTGAGAGGAATTGGTTGGAAATCTTGGGGAAATAATATTCTCTCAATGAAGAAAACCATTCTTCAACAAAGAACGCTCTATGTTTTGAAGAACGTGAAGCAACATCTTCTACCTTCTTCAACTGGAGGAAGGAAGGGAAGCACCACCGCCCACAAAGTACACTGATGGTGTCGACTCGACTCAACTACACCAGGCTCTACTCCTTCTAACGTAGATGGAACGACGTCCGTCTTCTGAGACGTCCGTTTTCCATGACTCATCAACGATCAATGAAAATCAAGGTAGGTTTTTGAATTCGAGTTTGAATTCCTTTCTTTTACGTTATTCTTTTTCCTTCGGATAAAAACAACAACCACAGATCGACCCCCGAACATGTCAATCCACAGAACGGATGTTGATTTCGAAATGGGTTAGAGATTAAGATGGGGTTTTTTATAGTTCTATTATATGCTAGATTACTATTTGAGCCTCTAACGCAGAGGGAACGAGCTAAAGAACAAGTCTGGACCCTCCGCCAATTCGTTCTTGGTGCACGGTTTGATGGGCGATAGTTGAACAGAATGGAAACCCTGATTTGAGGCCGTCATAGTTAAGAAAAGGACCCGAGGAGGACATAGGAACAGATGAGAGGAAAAACGGACCACCAGAATGACTCCAGTGGCCCGTGGAGGAGCGCGATGGCACCCCTCGCGTGCCACCAGCGGTAGGCCGCCGTGGCACTGGCTGCGATGGTGGAGCGGAACCCGCTTCCACGGGTTATGGGAATGCCGGACGGTGCCAGCTGGCACCACCGTTACAGGACACCCCCACCACTCCGCGTGCCCAGCGCGAACCGCGGTTGGCCATCTGGCCGAGCTGCGGTCGGCCGGGATTGTCGGGCCACCTGCCGCGTGGGCCAGGCAGCCTGTCGCGTGGGCCAGGCCACCCTCGCGTGGGCCGGGCCGCAGCCACCGGGCCGGGCCACCCTCGTGCAGGCTGGCACACAGCCACTGGGCAAAGCAACGCCTGCCAAGCTGGGCCGCACCCTACTGGGCCGGACCTGGATCCGGGTCGGGTCAACCTAGTTTGGGCCGACCCAAGGCAGGTTGTGCCGGGTCGGACCAGACCCAGACCCCCCTCTTCGGACCACTTTTGTTTTTTTCGCCGATAAAATGAGCTAAGAACCTCTAATAGATGTACCGTCAGTTGTATAGGATTCATTATATTGAGACAGTCATTTTGGTATATCACCCTCAAGGTTTTGGCGAAGATTGGGTACGCCTAGATTGGTTCGAACCCGAAACCAATCGGGCCCTCGGAGCCAAAACGCTTATAACTTAAGAAAAGGATGTCTGATTGACGTGTCGTCAACAAAGTTGGATTCCTATTGATGAGATGGTACTTTTGGCATACTAAACATAGGATTAATATGAGGTTGGAGTATGGCTGGGTTGGGTTGTACCTGAAATCCATCTGGCCCCTTGGAACGAAAAATCTAATAACTCTGAGTCCATGCATCCGATTGACGCACCGTCTATCGCGATGGGTTCCTTAAGATGAGAAAGACCTAAGGGATACATCAACTCAGGATTTCATTATCTTTTACATATCTACACTTGGATCAAGGAGCGGACCATCCCAGAATCGAGCATGTTGTGTGCGGGAACCCTAGGGCTGGCTGTGACTGAAATGATGAAATTCTCTGTGGGTTCGACAGCGATGACTTCTATATCAGGATCCTCCATGGGTTTGACAGTAGTGAATTATGTACCAGGATCCTCTGTTGGTTTGACAGTGATGACTACAATATCGGAATCCTACGTGGGTTTGACAATGACGACTTCTGTACCGAGATCCTCCATGGGTTTGACAACAGTGACTTCGGCACCAAGATCATACGTGGGTTCGACAGTGATGACTAATATACCAGAATACTTCGTGGGTTCGATAGTGAAGAATTATGTACCAGGATCCTACGTGGGTTCTACATCACAGATATTGTTCCAGGATCCTACGTGGGTTCGACTGAGGAGATGATTCAGAGGCTACATCTAATCATCTCTACCCCTCTTCGTGATTTGTATACCTTTGTGATCTAATTCACATCTTTTAACCATTATCAACGTGGTGATTGACTTTATTTCCTTTGTGAAATGGTTTGTGCTTGGGCTTGAGAGTTGGATTCAGACTGTGATTGATATCTTAGGTATATGTATGTGCATAAAACTAAGTAGAGTTGGTTGATACTTTGTGATTGAATCTTTCAACCGTGGTTTATCCTTTGTGAATATTGTGAGACCTATAGGGTCTAGGTGTCCTTACTGAGTATCATTATACTCACCCTTGCACGAGCAATACCCACACGTCATTGTGTTGGATGCAGACAATGGACAACGCTAACCCAGATGGAGTGTACGAGGACTGGATGGTACCCAGAGGTGGATGTCACGATGAGTCGTTATCGGAGGAGACGGACGGACGTGGAGAACTGAGGAGGCTATATGTACCTACCCTTCAGGTAGGATCTGTGTTAGATGATCCAATAGATACTAGGCACCTTCCAACAGTTTGTCTTTTTAGTTGTACCTGTCTTTTCATTCCTTGTACTTTACTGTTGTCGTTGTATTTCTGGCCCTTGTATTTTCCAGCACTTCTTCTGTATTCTGTTATTACTTAGAGTTTGCATCCTCTTGTTCTTTGGTTGTGTTTGTTTGCAGTTATAAAGTTAATGCCTTCCCAGTTTAGGGATTTATTCCCTTGGTGCAAGTAGCCAGCCCTGGGGTGATGGAAGGCGGACTTGGGGTAGTTACGACACAGGCCCCGGGGGACGGGTCATGACCAATTGGTATCAAAGGAGTCAGTTATACTGTATAAATTAGGACTTTGATATTTATTTTCTGTGAATCAATAGTGTTAAGAGTATTGAGTGTGGTTTTCAGTCCAGGGAGTCCAGTGTTGGTGCGGTGGCTGACGTATCCATACACCAGGACCCTGACTTCGGATTTCTGACTCAGTGCACGAAAAAACTGATTGAAAGAGTGTTTTCAAGAGTCTTCTTTGTTAAATATTTGAGTGAGCTCAATAATTATAAATTATTGACCACGGTGCACCTGTTCTTTATCAGGATGTCGTTGCGTAGACAGCCAGCTAGGGTTTCCGAGAGAGTACACGATGATGACCATCAAGTGACGAGGCTCCGGTTTATGGCCCTCTTTCTATGTTGGCACCATCGGGTGGTGTACAAGAAGCACCACCACCCATAGGGTAGAAGATACACCCAATCGCACTAGAAAATGGTTCATGCTGACTGAGCACATTGCACGAGTTTGAGCAGTAGAGGCCTCCGAGGTTTCGAGGCGATACAAATTCCAGGTAGTGGAGGATTGGATGGAGGCGATTACTGGAGTTTTTCGCCTAGATGAGACACTACTAGAGAAAATTTTGATCTTAGATACTAATCTTTTTCAGTGACTGAACATGAGGATGGTCCGCATAATGATGAAATTTTGGTACTTGGTCCATTTTCCAAGATGGTACCTTCATGCAGTGTGCCAACAATATCACTCCCTGTTGGTCAGCACGCACGATCGGTGGTATCGGTAGAGGACACTTGTAGTCTTAGTTCCTTACATGTGTTTCAGCACCATATATCCCTCATGTTCCAAGGCGAGCCCGACCCATAAGCGGCTGAGGACTGGCATGAGGAGGTGGCAGAAATTTTTCTAGATCTTATACAAGTTCGGCAGGATGACGTGTCAGTAGCTGAGTATTCATCGAGGCGTACCGATCATTCCTGGTACTTGATGAATATGATTCAATCAGTGCTTTCGAGCTCGGACCATTGAGGGAGGTGTGTTTAAGGATATTTGATCCAAAACTATTTCTTCTATCAATTCCTACTTATGTTATGGTGCTAGATAGAACCTTTGTTGTTGAATGTTCATAAGATGAGCAGATACAACCAGTGAATGTTAGCAGTTGGAAAGCATGAAACTGGAATCAGTTTCAGAGACATGGGCATGTGAGATGTTTCAAGAAGAGGAAGTGTTAAGGAAAGATTAATATGTAGGGAAAAGATGTGGATGCAGAGCTTGGAGAGCATCATGAGGTGGTGAACATTTCGACATGTTACAACCACCCACCTTTGTAGTCCTCGCTAGGATCATGGAGTTGGAGTGAAGGGGAAGAGAGTAGCTGCATGTGGTCAAAGAGTGTGACCCAAGGGCTCTAATAATGATTTGAGGTATGGTCTGTGTCTACAATTAGCTTCCGTATCAATAGACATAGGTACCAATCATTCCTTCGTTCCACGAATCTTGTTCCAGACCTAGAGTTTCTGTTTAATTCATTGACTTGACCCCCACGTCTGGAGATACCTTTGGGAGGAGTCTCGATAATCACACTTACGCCGATGGTGTGATCTGAACCTTGAGGCGAGTTTTTCGGTTGGAACCTCTTGGTGGCAGCATCGAGGCCTTAAGACGTTAGTTTGGGTATGGACTGGGCAACCATACTTCATACACAGATTGATGGTATTAGGAAGATAGGTTGTGGTTTATCTACAACATTGGGATGGGGTTTTCCTTGGTCGGAAAAAAGGAAAACCCAGACATCAAAGGATGGAATCATGTATAATAGGGTGCAGTCAATCAATCAGGAGTCATCCAAACTTACCTTTTTGCCATTATCCAGAGTTGCAGAACCACTCTCAGCTTTGATAAAGAAGGGGCAACCGTTCGTATGGTCAGAGAGATGGCAGTACTATTTTCAGGAGCTGAGGCAGAGGTTGACTTGTGCGCCCATCTTTAGGATACCATAGGAGAGATTTGGGTACGTAGTTTACTACGACGCATCAGGGACCAGACTAGGGTGTGTCCTGATGTAGGAGTGAGCAGTGATCGCATACGGTTCTCGGTTGTTGAGACTGCACGAGTAGAACTACGCTACCCAGGACCTGGATTTAACAGTAGTGGTCTTCTCCTTGAAGATGTGGTGACACTATCTTATGGGAGAATGTTTTACCGTATAATCAGTTCACAAGAGTCTCAGGTAAATCTTCTCTCGTCAAGACCTGAACCTGAGATAGCGACGATGGCACGAGTTCCACCAGGACAATGACTTCGAGATAGTCTATAAACCGAAAAGGGGAACGTTGTAGCAGATGATCTCAGTAGGAGATAAGGCATTCAGATGTTAGGAGAGGCGATGAAACAGCTATATATGTTGCAGATATCCTTTTTGGATAGATATGGAGCATCCTTCATTCAGTCTCTTATAGTCACTCCCCCACTTTTTTAGCAAGTCATGGAGGCGCAGCGTGGGAACGCTGACTGTGAGACACGACATGCTCAGATATCCATAGGACATGAACCTGATAGATTTTAAGAAGGTGGGGTGCCCGTCATCCTCTTCAGAGAACATACTATGGTACCAGTGTCACTTTAGATGGAAGTGTTGAGAGATTTCCACACATCTCCTCTAGCGGTACATCCAGGATATGGAGACCTCTGGAGTTCGAGGATGGATACCACGTCTTTCTACAGGTCTCACCTTAACGAGGTATATGGAGATTTGGCCGAGGCAGCAAGCTATCTCCGCGATTCATCGGACCTTTTCAACTCCTCATCAGGATAGGTGAGGTGGCCTAATTCTTGACTCTTCAACCTCAGTTGCACCAGGTGCACAACGTCTTCCACGTATCTCAGCTGAAAAGATACATCCAGAATCCATCCCACATCATCGAACATGGAGAGCTAGATATCGATGATGGGGAAACTTTCATGGAGGTTCCAATGGAGATTGAGGATCGATTGGAGCTGGTCCTACATGGATTGTCCATTCCTCTGATGCGTGTTCACTGGCAACACATGAACCTCCAGGAGAGAACATGGGAGCGGGAGGATCAGATGCTTGCTCAGTACCCCCATTTGTTTCTTTAGTGTGTATTGTATCTTAAGGGGATGTAAATACCTGAGGTGGGAAGAATGTAAATACCCAAAAATCCTCT
Organism: Viscum album; assembly: GCA_963277665.1. Classification (NCBI taxonomy): domain Eukaryota; kingdom Viridiplantae; phylum Streptophyta; class Magnoliopsida; order Santalales; family Viscaceae; genus Viscum; species Viscum album. The sequence continues at coordinate 1,444,313,173 of OY728165.1, read as the reverse complement.
AGAATTTTTTTTCTTAAATACATGGGAATTTTACGATTCCGTAGTTTTTGGAAGCACCTAATTCTGAGGCCTGGTGTGCCCAGAATCGATTTCTGATGTTTTGTTTTGGTACATTCAGTGAACGTACATGTGACATTTTATATATTTTTAATTGATGCTTGGAATTAAAATCTGAGGGCACTGATTAACTCACAGCGCTGGTAATCGTTTAAGGAGACCTTCACCGTAGTTGCGTTTTATCAGGAATGGAAGATAATATTTGGGGGATTTCTAAATTTAATAAAAAAAATGTGTAGCATATTTTTTTAAATGTGTGGTGGATAATATCTACAATGGGAAGATGGAGGTGGGGCCCACCCCCCACATAACATCCCACGGGAGGATATTATGTGGTGGGGCCCACACGAGCACCTAACCCCTAAACTCTTCTTGAACCCCTTTAACTCCCATTGAATTTATTAAAGACACTTCTCTTAATTTATTTTGGGTTAACTCTCCACCTTCCTCCTCTAATTAAGTGTGCCAACCATCTAATTAATGAATTGAAATTATTCATTTTAATTAAGTCTAGATTTTGAATTTTGAAAAATAATGTAAACAAAAAAAATTATAGGAGAGCCTATTATTTTAGTTTGGGTGTGGAACTTTGAGAGGAATTGCGAGGAACTCTTGGAGAAATGATATTATCTAGACGAAGAAAACTATTCTTCAACGAAGAATGTTTTATTTTTTGAAGAATGTGAAGCAACACCTTCTACCTTCTTCAACTAGAGCAAGGAAGGGAATCATCTCCGCCCACGAAGTATATAGACGGTGTCGACTCGAATCGACTACATCAGGCTCTACTCCTTCCAACGTAGACGGAACGACGTCCATCGTTCACAACATCCATTTTCAGCTACTCGTCAAAGGTCAATGACAATTGAGGTAGGGTTTTGAATTCGGGTTTGAATTCCTTTCTTTTAGGTTCTTCTTTTCCCTTGGATAAAGGCAACGACCGTGGGTCGACCCCCGAACATGTCAATCTGTAGAATGGATGTTGATTGTGGAATGGGTTAGATATTATGTTGGGGTTTTTTCTGGTTCTTTTATATGTTGGATTACGGTTTGAGCCTCTATCGCGGAGGGAACGGGCTAACAAATAAGTCCGGACCCTCCACCACTTCCTTCTTAATGCGCGGTTTGATGGGAAACGGGTGAACAAAATGGAAACCCAGATTTGAGGCCTTCGTAGTAAAGAAGAGGACCCTAGGAGGCCGTATGCACAGACGAGACTTAAAATGGACCACCGGAAAGTCTCTCGTGGCTCACGGAGGGGCGCGGCCGCTGGCACCGGCCAACCGCTTGGGGGCGGCGGCGCCCCTCACGGGCCGCTGGGCGAAGTCCGCTGTGGAGTTGGCCACAGTGGAGGAGCAGAACCCGCATACGCGGGTTCTGGGGAGGGCAGGTGGTGTGAGTTGGCATCACCGTTATGGGACACCCCCCCCCCCCACCCTCACTCCGCGTGCCTGGAGCATAATGCGCTCGACCATCTGGTCGAGCCGCGGCCGGTCATGCGGGTCGGGCCGCCAGCCGCGCGGGTCAGGCCGCCTGCTATGCAAGTCGGGCTTCCCTCACGCGAGCTACACCTGGATCCAGGTCAGGTTGACCTGGTTCGTCCGGACCCAAGGCGGGTTGAGCCGGGTCGGACCGGACCCAGACCCCCCTCTTCGGACCGCTTTTGATTTTTTGCCCATAACATGAGCTAAAGAACTCAGATCAATGCACCGTCAGTTGCGTAGGATTCCATGGATGGAGGCGGTCATTTTGGTATATCAATCTATGGGTTTGGTAAAGTTTGGGTTTGTCTGGGTTGGTTCGAACCCGAAACCAACCAGGCCCTCGGAGCCGAAACGCTTATAACTTAAGGACAGAACTTCTGATTGAAGTTCCGTCTACTAATTTGGATTAGATTTGATGAGATGGTCCTTTTGGAATACTCCACATTGGATTCGGATGAGGTTGGAGTATGGCCGGGTTGGATTGTACCCAAAATCCAACTGGCCCCTTGGAATGAAAATGCCAATATCTCTCAGACCGGGCATCCGATTGAATCACCGTCTATCACATTGGTTTATTTATGATGAGCTAGAAAAATGGGATAAATCAACTCCGTACTTCATGATATTTGATTTATCGAAACTTGAATTGAGGAGCGGACCCTCCCGAAATTGAGCGTGCTGTGTGCGGGCACCCTAGGGCTAGCTGCGACTGAGATGATGGAATCCTTCGTGAGTTCGACAACGATGACTTCTGTACTAGGATCCTATGTGGGTTCGACAATAGTGACTTATGTACCTGGATCCTACTTGGGTTTGACAGTGATGACTACCGTACCGGAATCCTACGTGGGTTTGATAGTGATGACTTCTGTATCAGGATCCTCCATGGGTTCAACATCAGTGACTTCTGTACCAGGATCCTATGTGGGTTCGACAGCGATGACTACTATGCCGGAATCCAACGTGAGTTCGATAGTGATGACTTCTGTGCCAGAATCCTACCTGGGTTTGACAGCACTCATATTGTTACAGGATCCAACGTGGTTTCGACTGAGGAGATGATTGAGAGGCTACATCTAATCATCTCTACCCCTCTTCATGAGTTGTATACCTATGTGAGATGAGTCATTTCTTTTAACCATTATTAACATGGTGATTGACTTTACGTACATTGTGGAGTGGTTTTTTCTTGGGATTGAGAGTTGGAGTTGGACTGTGATTGATAACTTAGGTATTTGTATGGGCATATACTTAATTAGGGTTAGTTGATACTTCGTTATTGTATCTTTCTACTGTAGTTTATCCTATATGGATTTTGTGAGACATTAAGGGTCTCGGGTTCCCTACCGAGTATTGTTATACTCACCGCTGCTCGGGCTATGCTCACACATCGTTGTGTTGGATGCAGATGACGAACATCGCTAACGGAGGCAGAGTGTATGAGGAATGGATGGTAATAAGAGGTGGACCTCACGACGAGTTGGTACCGGAGTAGAATGACGGACTTGGAGCACTGCAGAGGCTATCTGTACCTACCCTTAAGGTAGGATATGTGGTAGACAATCCCGAAGCTTCTAGGCACCTTCCAACTGTTTTTTTAGTTGTACATGTTTGTCCTTTCCTTGTACTTTAAGGTTGGGCTTGAATTTCTGGCCCTTGTACTTTCCAGCACTTCTTCTATATTCACTTATTACTTAGAGTTTGCTTCCGCTTGTTCTCGGGTTGTCTTTGTTTGCAGTTATAAAGGCAATGCCTTCCCCGTTTTGGGATTTACGCCTTTGGTGCTAGTCACCAACCCCTAGCCTATGGAATTCGGGCTTGGGGTTGTTATGAAAAGGGCGCCAGGGGATGGGTCGTGACAATCAACAAGTCATAAACATAATGTATGAGGGATCTATATTAATCTTCATTATATATAGGCTAGTATACTGAAAAATACAATTACTTCTTCTTGTTTCAACGACAGAAAATGAATGATTTTAAATTCATTTACAATTTTCATGGATTATTTATCAATCCACACAAGATATTAATAATTTTTCACATGATATTTTCTTTCTTAAAAAATCAATTCATTTAGGTTTCTTCATTTAGATCTCTCTATTGTTTTTATCATAATGAAAATTTATCTTCACATCTATCTCCTCAGGTAAAAATTCAAAACTTTAAACTATTCAAAAAATGACATATATTAATTTCATATTAACCATGATTGAATCGATATCAATAATTTAATCCCCTTTAATTTGATGGAATTCTTTTAGTACTAACTAATCATTGTGTATAAACACTTTTATTTTATATTCCACGTTATCTTGATCATATATTTTTATTGTAGTGACTTATCAAATTTGGATAATTCAACCAAATGATAGAATTTGTTATTTATTAAAGGAACCATATAGTCCTCCATTTTATGAATCCACAAGTGATTCTATACATGATATATTGTTATAAGATATCATTATGGATCACCTAATCTTATTAGAGATAGATAATTTTACTCCAAATATTTTTTTTAATGGAATCCGTATTCATGTATAAATTTATTAATTAAAATATATTGTTAAGGAGGAACACAATTAATATGATCCTATGATCATAATAATACGTTTAATGTTGAGTATTATTTATAATATTTATCAATATCCTCCTCTAATTCCCATTGTCTTCCATTAATAGGTCTTTGTACACCATATCTTCTAAAGTGGTAGGTTGTGATGGTATATGTGTTTGGTCTAAAACACATTCTTTAGAACTTTCTAGGTGTTTACATATACAATTTTAAATGTTGATATTCATTTGGTTTTCATAAAACATTTAATATATGATTCTTATCACCACAATATACATTGGGACCCCAATATTATATCTAATGTCCTCAAATTCATATATGATGTTGATATATTGAGATTATCTACATTATTCTTATTTCATGATCTCATTAGATAAATTTGGAAATATGAAATATCTTTATTCACATAATAGGGGATGAGATGGATAAATTAATGAATCTATCTATTATGTAATCTTCAAAATACACAAGACTAATTTTTATCCACTGATGAGGTATCATGAAACATTAACCCATTATCCCTCAAAGAGATTTTGAAGTGTTGTCTAAAATATAATGCATCTATCCTTATCTATAATTATTGAATTAATCCATTCCAAAAATCAGTGGTGTTATAGAGTTCATGGGTCTATCCTTTCAGGTTTGAGGCCTCAACCCCTATAATTAGAAAAAATCATCCACTATGTGTAATTTCAATATATTTTAAATTAATACACTCTAGAATAATTTAGTTATCATAGCCCACTATGGTGTAACTACCCAAAATTTTATTAATGAAAATTCCTCCTGATCTAATTAAATGTATTATTATTAGGAATTCTTATATAACATATGCACCTTTTTGGATTTAGGATTTTGGATTTCAAAATACTCTTAAGAATTGTTATTATTTCTAATATAGTCTTTGAACAGTGATCACATGACTAGTATAAATATAGGGCTTAAAAAACCCAATTTACTCAGCCAATGAAGAAATGGCCCCATCCAGTAGAATTTCCCCATATGAAGACCATTTTTCAGTGCTCAAAAATGAGGTGGCATCACTAGGAATCTCTCTTAACCAATCCCAAGCCAAGCTTCAACATGAAAATCTCAAACGGAACAGCCTATGGGAAATGTGGAAGATTATAACGATTACCACCTGAGCGATGTTATCTGAGCCACCCAAGAGTCTGCCACCATCAGACACCATACCCTTAGGTATTTTTTGGGTGTTAAAAGGATTAATGTAACAATAACCTAACACTACAATTATTCACATTATTTTTTTATAAAGAATATAAATTCATTTTTTCATTGTCAGTATGTAAATAATTTTTAAAGTACAAACATTATTTTTAGTTAAAATTCTATTAAAATATCTATTTGGATGAATTAATGTATTTTTAAATTAAATAATATTTTAATAAAATATTACTACTAAATTAATTTTTGTCAAACATAAATGATCGAAGAAAGTTTATGAATAAAATTGTAATTTTCATTATGGGTTGAATGCTATTTTTTCAAAACCAATGAATTTTTTATAAATGTTGGTTTTTAATTTAAATATAAAAATTCGAATATTTAGAAAATTATTTAGATAAAATGGATATTTTTTGGAATCAGGGAATCGAAATTATCAAATGGTGAATTTTTCATTGCTTTCTGAGATAGTCGAATTTTTGGGTAAAATTAAATAACATTTTATTATATAATGTGTTTATGACATCATAATGACCCAATAGTGATGTAATAAAATATTATAAATGTTTTTTTCAACTAATATAAGTTTTTCTTTTAAAATAATGTGAATTTCAATTTTTTTAAATTTTATGGCGCCTTAGTGGACCCTCTAAGACATATAAAACATTTTAACTTTTAAAATTGATTTCATTGAGAGTATGAATCCCCTCCACATAAGAAAGAATAATATATTAATAACTTATTCCATTTTCCTTGTAAATTATTTCTTTTCTCTCCCCTTGGGAAAAAATATTGGGCATAAACCCTAGGATAGTTTTTGGTGTTTATTAGTTTAACCTGTGGTGACGAAAACCTAAATAATAAAGAATTCCCTCTCTTTTCCAATATAATCACACCCATTATCCCACTTACTCTTTATTAAATGCATTTGGATCTCGACCAAACTATTCCTTCCTATCTCTAAAATCATTTAAAGGTACCGCATGCTCTGAAGAATCCTCTATCATGCCTCTCCCAATACTTTGGTATCACACTTCTAGGTAAGGAATTTATTTCTTTATAATTTTTTTTCCAAATTTCATTTTGTTTTTATAACATAATTTTTCAATTAAAAATGTTCGGGTATGATTTAGAACCTCCCCCATAATTACCTCATTACGTTTGAATGATGATAGACCACATTCTCTCTCATTAACGATTCCCATTTACACCTGTTACCGTGCCAAAATTCAGTAAGGAATCTCTCTCTTCTCATTTACATTATAGAAATTATTTTGTATTATGAATATAAAATCAATTACATATGTTGGTACATGTACATATATGATACCTTAATTTAAATTTCATTTAAATATGATGAGACACACCAATACCTCACATTTACAATTTTATGAATTCTTATGTCATGTCATTATGCTGTTGAAATTGTACCGCGATTTTCCAAGCCAAAGTTATTATGTAGTGAATGCCATGACTATTTCTCTATCAAGGGAAATCACCTTTATGCACATTTAATTATTTATTATTTATTTTCATGTATTAATTCTACATTAGTTTATGATCTAATAAATGATTATTTTTAATGAATCCATGTTATATGATCCATGTGGAACACTTATAAAAAAATTAAATGATTAAGAAGAGTGCGCCCTGATAGAGCTCCAATGCATTGGGTACATATTAGTATTATAATAAGCAAGTTAAATGAGGGTTTACTCATGATAATTAAAGTACAATAAGGGTTTACTCATGATCCATGTTCAATTATCCTTGTCTCACTCAAATATCATGTATAATGTTGTTTCCACATTTCCTTGTTATGATAATCATGCTATATCATGACGTTCAATTTTCCCTTATACTCTGTTGTTATTCCACTTTCCTAACATGTATTTTATTCTTCATTTTATTCCTTGTTCAATCCCTTACTAGTATTTATATATCACCATTTTCTATTGCATTTACTCATGTGAATCAAGTGAATATTTTATGTAATAAATTATGTTTATGTAGAAATAAAGAGAAGGGTTGTAGTAGTTGGTATTAAAGGATTGGTTTAGTAATTTTTTGAGTAAGTGGTTTATAAAGAAAAGAAATCATTTTCTAGATACGTGTAGGTTGAGGTGGTTCTGGCCCAAATGTTTCTATGGGTAAAAACCGAAAACGCCACTTTGATCTAGAATCTAAGGGGAACTGGTGCACTAAAATGGGCCTTGATGAACTCTTGGTTATGACACTCCCAGGGGATATACATTGCTAAATTTATATTCGTTGTATGAACCATTATTAATGGAATTAAAAAGAAGAACATAATGATATATGATGGGAAGTAGATCTTGGATTACATAAATCGATTCCTATAAATTCATATGTTAAGGACAAAATGTAATTTATAAATCATCCATTTTTATCTTTTAATTACCCTATATTTGTTAACCCAATGATTTCCTTTATTCCATCCAATGGATGGTAATATGAGGACTCGGGCTAACAACTGATGCAGAGATCAATGTGACGACTTTTCTAATGAGATTCCTAGTCTGAAGAGAGTGAGAATCGTGAACATTGTCACAATACACTCTCAGTTAACTCATGTTTTGAATAGAAACATGAGTTAAGTGGAACATTGAACCCCCCACCCCCCAAGAAAGAACACGTCTCCATCGATATCTTCATGATAAAAATGCATCCAACATTTAATGGATCATCTGATCCTCAATCTCCGAACAATGAATCAACTCCAATGATAATATAGTATCCATCCTTTGTTGTTCTGAACAAAAGAAGGTATGTCTGTCTACTTATCATATAGATGGTGAAGTAGATCAATAGTGGACATTGATCAAAAATAAAAAACTTGAGGAAGAGATTGATGTGTTGGAATGTAAGGATTTTCCAGAATTTTTTTTACAAAAAATATTTTCCCCGCCCCCTCGAACTTACAATAGAAAGGGACTTCCTTCATCTCAAGGAAAAAGGGTATTAATACATCAGACTGTATGATGAAAACATCATAAGGTATGAACAATATTCCTTTGGCTTCTTCATTTACCCCGAATTCATAGTTGACCACTTCTTTGATGGGATGAAACCAAGCCTATATAAATCCCTAGAAATATATGACAATGAGAGCTATGAGGAAATTTTCTAATATGACCTCAAAGTTTACATAGAGATCAGAGAATCTCAGGGGTATCATGGGGATAATAACCACAATGTGGAATTTAATATTTGTGGTCTGATGCACAAATCCAATAGTGCAAAGAAAATAGAGCACTCCACATGCTAATGGTGCATAAAGAAGCTCCCTGAAAATTGCGGATGGGGATGAGGACATGATTTAGGTGTGGAAGATAAGGGCACGTATCCATTAACTACAAACAAGAAAAACTCACAGTTGTGACAATGGAAATGAAAATTCCATTCGACGCTCAAATAATTGTTTATTTCATCAACTATAATGAACTAGTTCAATTTTCAAACCATTACCCAAATCTTAGGGTTTTCGGAGGCAACCAACAATCTCAAAGGAAGTATGGGTGATCTTTTTCCACCACTAATACTGAAGTGAACCCCAAAATGAAGTGATGAAATGTACATTAGTTATTAATTTAGGAATAGAGAACATACTTTTTGATTCTTGTTCTACACATTCTTTTATATCCTAGATGTCTAGTTGAACTATACCAACACCACCACATATCGTTGATGTAATGATGTCAGTGAGAACATCAAATGGATCAATAATTGCATACCATGAATATAACTCATCCCATGTCTTTATTTGATGATTGAATTTCCCATAAAACCTCTTCATACTCCATTTATTAGAATTTTATTCAATTATTTACATGGATTTAATTTCCTCATATAGATCCAACATAAATTTATGTTAGAGGGAAATCACTCTTCATATTGATAATCAACACCATATTTTGTACAAGTGTAAGGGGGAGGATGGATTTTTTTATCACCATTATCTCACGAATGTATATTAATTCCCTATGAGTACAAATATCTAGATTTGATAATATATTATAAGGAATCAACCATCCATGAATACATGCCTTTTTTAGGGAATTCGCAGAACTGTTTCCCGAGGAATTTTCTAATTGGATTCCTAAAAAAGATGTGGAATTATCAATTGATATAATACCCGATGCATTTCAAATATCCAATACTCTTTATAGCATGGTTGTTGTGCATATTGAATAGTATATGGAACAACTAAATGAGAATCTGTATAAAGGGTTTATATGCACAAGTGCTTCACCATGGGGTGCCCCAGTATTCTTTATCAAGAAGAAGAATGGGTCAATAATCCTTTTCATTGATTATCGTGAGCTCAAAAAAATCACGATAAAGAAAAACTATCATCTTCCATGAATTGATGACTTGTTTGATCATTAATGTGGTATAGAATAATTCTCTATGGTGGATTTTCGGTCAGGATATTACATAGTAATGGTGAATAAAGAAGATATCTCCACGACTGCTTCTCGAACAATATATGTGAACTATGAATTCATAGTAATGCCTTTGGGACTCACTAATTCTCTAGAAATCATCATGGACATGATTAATAGAGTCCCTAGACACTACCTCGAAATAATTATGGTTGCATTTATAGATTATATTCTAATATACTTCAAAACCATGGTGGAGCATGAGGTGAATCTAAGCATGGTACTAGAGACCTTGATAACGATTAAGATCTATGAAAAGTAAAACAAGTGTGAGTTCTATTTGAAGGAGGTATCATTCATGGGGCATATCATCCCAATAAATGGGATATCTATGGATCCATTAAAGACAAAATATATTTTGGGATAGATGGGGCCAACATTAGGAATTTATATCCACAAAATCTGGGGGATAGCGGGATATTATTGCCTATTTGAGAGAAATATATCATGATCCTCCAACCCTCATACCAAGATTACTCAGAATGGAGAAAAGTTTACTTGGATTGATTAATGCGATCAGAGAGTTAAGGAGTTGAAAAGTAGGCTTATCACTGCACCTGTGCACACAATACCCACAAGTGGATAACTTTTTGTGATATTTAGTGATTCTTTGAAGAAGGTCATTTGTTGTGTGTTGATGCAAAATAAAAAATTCATTGCCTATGCTTCAAGGAAATTTAATTTTCATGTGAAAAACTATCCAACACATGATCTGTATTTGGCTACAGTAATCTTCACTTTAAAATATTGGCGACAATAACTTTTTGGGGAGAAGTGTAAAATATATACGCATCACAAAAGCCTCAAGTGTATACTCACACAGGAAGAGGTCAACATGCCCCAATGAATATGGTAAGAGATGATCAATGACTATGGATGCTCAATCCATTATGACCCTAGGAAAGCAAACAAGGTGGCAGATTCTCTATGTAAAAAGTACCTAGTAATTCTATCATTTAAGAGAATTGAAAAGGATCCAATATTTTTAGATTTGATGAATATGAACATGGGAATCACAAATAAGGGAACATCATCAATAATTTCAAAAATTATTGATCAAACATATCTTTTTGGAAGGTTACTATATTCTCAAAAGGGTTATGTAAGAATTTAGAAAAAAGTGGAAAATATCATAAAAGGAAAATCTGTAGAGTTTAATGTTAATAGACAAGTAATTGTCAGATTTTTGAAAAAACAATGTGTTCCACCATGTCCAAAGATAATGAGAGATATTTTGGATGATGCAAATAGTTCTAAATTTCTCCATTCACCTAGAATAAAAAAAAGATATGTCTAGATATCCGAGAACATTATTGGTGGGATAAAATGAAGAAGGATATTGTTGAGTATATATCAAAGTGCCTAGCATGTCAGCAAGTGAAGGCAGATAGGCTGCAGTCTAATGAGATGATTCAAACATTACCCATACAAGTATGGAAATGGAAGAACATCACCATGGAATTTTTAATAGGGAATCCAAAGACATCCAATGGAAACAGTGTGATCTGGGTTATTGTGGATCATCTTAAAAAGACTACACACTTCATTGCAATTTTAGAGGATTTATTATCAGATCGACTGGCCCAAATATATATCAGAGAAGTGGTAAGGCAGCATGGAGTACCACTATCTATAGTATCCGATCGATATCCAAGATTCGACACTATGTATTGGAAGAGTTTTCAACATGCTCTGAATACTGAGCAGAACATTAGTATGGTTTATTAACCTCAAACTAATGGCCAATCTGAGCAGACTATCCAAACACTTGAGGAAATTTGGAGAGCATGCTCAATGGACTTCAAAGGAGGATGTGATCAAAATCTATATCTATAACATTTATATGTAGGGATGAAATTGGTTAACACAAGTTACTGTGACATAAAATGGTTAAATCAATTATAAAAATGGTCAAGATCATTAAGTGTCATATAAAGACTCCTTGATGTGAACAGAATAATGGTACTTTCAATAATAAATGAGACATAGAGTAAAATGTTTTAGATAAACCATTAATCAATATATCATTATGAATGAGATTCATGAACATTTGGATGAAGGGAATTACATATCTAAGGCACATCACCCCCATTGGTACTCTTGATCTCATTCAAGAGATTTCCTCTAGAATATCAACAGCACTAACCATATCATGATTAATTTTTTCCCAAAATTATCTTTTAATGATTTATATACTAGATCACTCAAATGTACATAATTAATTGGTAGTACCAATTGAAAATGATCTCTGTTATGAAGATCATATGTTGGAAATCATGGTCTATATAGATAAGGTTTAAAACAACAAGAAACCTCACCTAGATAATGTAATATTGAGGCACCATATTTGTTAAGAGGCATCATGGATACATATAATGACTAGATTCTGATGTAACCTCCCAATTTCTCACCTTATTACAAAAAATTAATATTCATAAATGAAATTTCTTATGGTGGAATGGATATGACTCCCCATTATTTTTTCAATTGAATTTTCTATTCAAATTGTAAAAATATGTAATATTTACTAATGTTCTATTATATATATCTCATGAAATCCGTAATTAAAACATGAAATGATTTATTATTTTGGCTTGATTTTTGTATAAATATTTAATATTTACTAATGTTCCAGGGTCCGCACTGTAGTAAAAAAGCTACAGATTTTGTTGTAGGTTATTTTTTCAAGGATTTCACATGGTTTCCCTAACCATTTTGACTATCCAAGAGAAGATTTAATTTATGTAGAAAAGGGATCATGGTTGGTATATGGTTTGTCCCACCATGAGGCAACACCTTGGCACCCTTGGATTTAGATAAAATTCTGAATTTCCTATAATGGATTTTTATTCTATTCCTATATCCTTTTTTTCTTCTCTAGTGGATAGAAACCCCTCATTTTAATCTTTTGAGCACCCAAATAACTCTTGGATAGAAATTAATACCATTCATAATTATCGAGAAGGAGAAAAATACTATTTTTCACTTTGATTTCAAGTCAATATGATATCAATTCCGTTTTTCTATTCTCCATTATTTCTTCTTTAAATGATGCAATTTAGATGGAGGCTCATATGCCCTATTTTGTACTATTGTTTCATTTTTCATACCTCTTTCAGTCTGGGAAAAATATAATGTCCAATAATGGATGAGGAGAGTCATACAATCTTATGTTAGGTGGTATATATATCATCCCTTAAGATTCATAATTTTATTAATTATCATGTGTGCACACTCATTTCCTTGGGTGTGAACTAGTAGGTTCTTATTCCCTGCTTATATTCCTTATAACAATGTTATAAGACCCTTTTTAGATACTTTATCCATAATAGGAGGTTACATTCTCATTTAGGGCCTCCCTAAGTAGGGGGTTATCCTTAATAATGTTTGTAGTATCTAGTTTGTCTTAGTTGTACTGTTTTTTGGGTGTGACTTGACATTACCATGATATAGATATTTAATTAATTAAATCAATGAATTGATTACTCTTAGCCATACTAATGGTATGCCCAACTATTTAAATGATTTAGGTACTTAAAAATGGTTTTTACCTTATTGTTTCTACTTGACCATTCTAATGTAGGTTTTCTAATTAATTAAGGAAGGTTTAAATGGTTAATTGGAAATTATACTATGTATATGACTTAACCTAATTAAATTTAATTGATGAATACGGTTTCACATTGGCAGCACAATGTAAAATGATTATTGGCGTAGAAGAGTTAACTTAATGTATTAAATATAATTTTTTTGAATTAATTAAATTATTTCATTCCTTATTAGCCTTGTCAAAAAGATGAAAGGAAATGGACCAAACCAAATATTTTCTTAAAATACATGATTATTTCAAAGCCTGTTTTATTAAATGAAATGATTATAAGATTTATAATTTATATTAACTATGAAATCTTTGTAGAAGCTTTTTTACATGATATATCATTGTATTCCAGAGGGAATTCCTTAAGCACTAGTGGATGAAATTTTGATTATGGGATGCCAACTTCCAAGGTTGTTACCTACCCTAGAACATGATCCTTGTCTACATGTGGATGCCTAGTATGACCTAGTATGAATTATCCATTATAATTATAGTATTCTTTGGATACACTCATTGTATATTGTGTGACTTCTACGAATATGAGGATCCATTGTTACACCATTAGGGACAAGTGATTTTTTCCCGTTTTACTATTGATTAATATATTGGACTCAGTTATAAATGCATTATTGTGGAATAGCTTGCAGGATGATACTTAGAGTAAAATCTCACCCCATGATCCAAGATATTGATTTTTACTGAGTTGGAAAGTGATTGTGGTCAATGAGACCTTGGTTATTACCATCGATCCTCTTCATTATTATCATCATCATGGATTCCTTATTGTAACATGGATTCTATACAAAATTATTATCACATCAGGTTGATAGTGTTGGGTATACCATATATGACTTAAGTAAAGAGTTAGATAATTAATTATATAACTGGAAACATGTTAAAATTCTTAATGAGGCAGAAGAAGGTACTTTGGTATTTACATTATTATACTACATTCCCTTTACATATGAATTCCTGCAAACAGATTCAATTTATATTATACAGACTAAATAATATAGATGCCATATTTTTTGGGGTCATGAGATATATCTCAAACCCTGTTAAGAATTACAATAAATCCCAATATGTTTAAATGTATTCATGTTTTGATAAAGGGAAGCATCCGAGATTGGAAACTTCATTGCTTACATGAATTAGGATAGATATGGGTAGTAGATGACCGAGCTGGAGCTCCAGATTCGTGGATAGATTTTGGACTTTTTAAATTCTTTTTATAAAATTTATTTCATGCTTCCTTGTATCGATGATTTCTTTGTTTAATGGGATTTGACTTGTATCATCATCTTTTGTAAATTATTCCAAGTTTTTCATGTAGTATATTATTTTTTCTTATTTGGTAATGCAATCATTTTATACTAATTACACTATTTTACCTATTGTTAATACTTTTATACATTTTTCTACACTCGAGTAATGAGGGAACATTCTCCCCATTCACACACCTTTGGACCTCAATCCTATTTGGAAGCCTCTCTTGTTCAGGGGAGATGTTCATGAGGCCATGTTGCCAACTGATCTCGGGGTATCGTTGTGTAGGACCAGAGTTTAGGACATCAAATTATGATATCATATTGTGATAATTGACACATTTGTTACACCCATTCATAATGTTTATTTCATTAAAATACATTATAGATCACCCATTTGTCAATGTATTACTTATTATATCCTATAAAAGTTTTTTTCAATGGGTTCTATTATATGGACCTGTATGTAAAAAATAATCTAATAATATGGTTATGATGCTCAGGGCACTATACAGTGAACCATATTTATCCATTAATTTGTAAATCATTATTAATGTTATCAAATTTTTATTTAACATGAATTTTGACATTATTTATATTTATTGAATGAACTATAAATTAATTCGATGAAAATATAAAGAACTAATATAAATATGACAATTTAAAATTTAAAAATAATTTATATACTGTAAAACATTGATTATTTGAACTTTCTTGCAAGATTTCATTAACTGAGATATGGGGGAACATTTTTGGGGAATAAAGAGGGAATATTGGTACTCTTTCTCCAGCTTTAGGCTGTGCTGGGAATGCTTCTTACAAGTTTGCAATCATAAGTTCCAAGGAAAAGTTGATTGATAGTGAGGGTTTCACCTCTGTCCCCTCAAAGAGGAGACCATGAAAGGATTATTCTAATCTTCCTAGGACCGTGTCTAAAAGGTCATTTTCTAATGAGTTAAATAAGGTGGATAAAAATATAATGGCAATTATTAATCAAGAAAAGGCATTATATGAGTGTGAGACTGCGGGTGACTCTAATTATGGAAATGAAATGTTTTACTATGATCTGTAGACCTTTTTCTTGGTCAATGAGGGAAATTATTCTTGTTTGGACACATCCATCATTCTCCAGTATCTATTATTTTCTAATAAATGGTCCGAATATTTTCTTCTGGATGAGCATGCTGGTTGAAATGTTTTATTGATTTCAATGAATTATGTTCAACATGATTTGTATGTCATTCAACAAAGACTAATAGTGTTATAATTTTTCCATTGTGGAATTTTCATTAAATAAGTCAAGATAATTATTTAAATGGATAGATTGTAATACAATAACAAAAGAAAAATCAAAGAACATCTACTTATTTTGATAGTTGAAATATCATTTTTCCACTATAATTAAAAATGTAGTTAAATTTATGTGTGTATCTATTGATAAAATATATTTTTAAGTATGTTTAGGAAAAATACTATAATTTTTCTTTTTATTAATTTTAATATTGTCTTATGAGGGGAGGGAGTTCAATTATAATGGGATAGTGGATTTTTATATCACATGTTATCAATTTATTCAAGGGAAATAATGTGTAAATATATTATCATTTGGACAGATAGACTTTTTTGAATGTATCAAATAGTGATTAGAAAAATAGTATTATATCTTCTAATAGGTGAAATAATGAGTTTTTAGCACTACAAAGATTGCTAAATACCTTGGATGTAGTTTAATGAACTAATGTAATTTTTTTTTCAAATGCGTGGATTTATATTATCATTTTTTATATGTTTTGTAATTTTAATTCAACATTACATATAATAGTATTATACATTTGTACCTCTTTGTTTATATACATCATTATATATTTTAGAATTTCTTATTGGTATATTTCAATTATTATATTTGTTTTGTAGGATAGTGAAAACATTTGATGGATACTCTTTTAAGGATTTTTTATATATTCTCTAATAATACGAACCATTGTTAAATGATTGATTTTCAAATCATCCCATGAAATTGTCGGATAATTATTTGTTTGTAAATTATAATTGACACCAAATGTTTTGGTGTATATTCCATTATATTATTGGGACACCACATTCTATTAGAAAAAATATTCAAAAAATTATTGTATTTAAATATTTATATAATTTAAATAAAATGTCTTTTATGATAACTAAAAATAAATATTTTATTAGAGGAATAATTTTTTAGGGATGGATATTTGGTAGAAAATATTGAGAATTTAAATTTTATTAGAATAATAATTTTTGATGGAGGAGAGTATAAATATTGGTCGTATAAAATGTGTAATTTCTTTATTAATTCTAGATTAAAAAATAATATCATGATAAAAATATATTTTGTAGATTCAAAGATAGATACACTTTATTTTTTTTCATAAAAATATTTAAAAAAGAATATAATATTGTTTATAATACCATGTTATGTTATTTGACACAGAATATATATAGGTAAATTTCATTTTTTAGATGGTGAATGAAATATGGAAGTCTTTAGAGGCTTCTATTTTTTTTAATATATTATTCTCTTCTTTCGTAAAGAGATATATTTATGAGATGAATACTAATATTTTCATTTCTACCATGTGAAATATATATCAGATGAATTGATGCATTATAATTATTAAAAGTATCATTCCAGCATTCAGTGAGTGGGAATTAAGGGAATATTAGATTACTATAATGATTAGTGATATTATACTGATTGACTTGGAATCAAAGAAGAAATCATTTAATGATACTATGGATTTGGAATTGATATGTCTAGAGTAAATTTTAGTGTTCCAGTGAAATATAAATGAAAAAATATGATAGATTATGGGATTGAGAAAAATGAGGATTGGAGTGGATTTTATGTCTACTTAAGCTAATAATATTTTCCCAATATAATTATTATTCTTATTATTCTTAATACTATTTTTTATTTGTAAATGCATTTATATTAATAAATGTAAATTAGAATACTTTGAATTTTTTCAACTTCCAATATTCGCTAGAAATGAATAATATTCTTAGAAATAAGAGTGTTTGGTATAATATCAAGAACAATTTAATGAATGAATACGATATGAAGGAATCATTAAATATAAATTTATATAAATGTAGAATGAAATGTAATATAATATGTGATTTTCTGAAATTGAATCATTTTGATATAGAATAAAAAAAGTGTTTAAATGAATGGATAGTTTATAATTCATGGACACTTGGAGTGTTTTTAATGGGTATAAATAATAATATTGTTTATCAGAATATAGTGTATCTGATAGTTAGAATAATTAGGGATTCCACAATAACATTAAAAATGATGAATAATACATTATCAAAAAGTTATAAAATTAATATTATACAAATATAACTATGTATTATTAATTTAATTATTATTTTAATGTTGAAAAATAAATGATAATAGATAATGGAAAATATAATTCATTGGATCAAGAAAAAACAAAATAATCCAATAACAAACGAGATATGTTTAATATTAAAGAAATGGAGTAACTTTTAAACATTTTCAAGTAGGAAAATTAAATTTCAAATAAGGATAATGATAATTTATAATCATATATAATTAAATTGAATGAAATAATTTCATAATTAATATATTGTGCTTCTAGGATTCCTTATAAATATGTTCAGAATCATGTTCCAATTCAATTTCAGACGGATATATTATAATTTTTTAACTCAAATATATAATTAGTTGATTAATAAAACTCATTTAAAACAGTCCACACGAATAATATAATTCTAAAATAATGTAATAATAAGTTCTACGATCTAGTAGTTATTATATATGATGTATTATTTTCATTATATCTATTTTTAATAAAATTATTTTGGCCATAAAAGATAACCATTGATCATTAAATTTCAACTGGGATTCCTCACTAAAAAATATATTCCATTAAACCATGATCAATATTTTGGATTTCATAGATCTTATATTTCTAATGAACCAACATTTGTTAATTTCAAAATAGTTGAATTAATGGAGGTTAATAAATTTTTGATTTCTTACATAACTGAAGCAATTCATGTTTGGGTACCATTAATATTGTTTAATTATTTTTTTCAAAATATGTTGTTCATTTTTTTCTAGAAAAGATTATACATTGATAATTGATCATTATGAAATGTGATAGTATTAAAGTATAACTTTTGGAATTTAAAAAATTTAAATGGGGTAAGATTAAAATTTGGAGGGTATGAAAAATTGTAATCATCAATTTCTATAATATTTTATTTCTCATAAAAAGGATAATTTTTATTTTTATATATATATTAGGTTGTATTAAAAACCTTATCAATATTAGTCAAATCTAATAATAAGGATACCATGTGAACATTTGAAATGAAAAATCTATTGTTTATTTGGATTGATAAATATATTGTTAGAATTATAGAATGTACATTCATTATATCATCTTACATGAATGAAAATGAAACACACCTATAATTTTCAATGGTATTTAAATGAATTGAAAATCTAAAAATAAATATCTTATCTCAATAAAAATATAACATTAAAGTACTAAAACATTTTGTTTTATAAATTAATTCTTGTATAATTACATAATTTGATTCTTTTATGAAATTTAACTTGATGAATCTTAGAAACCAGTCGATCAAACATATTATAATGAAATTATATAATATTTATTATTTTTAATTTCATGTAGACCTCAAATTATATTTTCTATATGATTGTGTGTGATATTTCAAACAAAAATGAAGCAATCACTTTAAAAGCTGAAAAAATTATATCCTATAGTTGCCTCATAACATTATTTGTTTTATTATTACAAAAATAATTTCATACATAAGTGATAAAAATATGGAAGCTTTAGAATATGTAGTTATATATATGTATTATATTTTGAAAATTTCATTAATTAAGAGAATCATGAGTCTCACCATTTAGAAAAAAACACTCTTTTTCACTACCCACTATTCAAGAAAAATATGTTATGTCTAATAGGTATTGTGAAAATATATTCTGGATACAAAACTAGGATTATATTTTAGATTGAGTATATATCAGTCATAAAACCAATGTGATAATATTAGTAAAATTTCATATTATACAAACCCAAAATGTTATTCATGTAAATATGACTTAATTATATGACGCTATTTCTTTATAGATTATTCACAAAAGGGGAAATTTTTTTGCTTATTTAATAGGTACTAAAACACTGATTTATTATATATTTACAAAACATTTAATCTATTAATGAGTAATTTTTTAAATTAATTATGTTTTTGATCAATATAATGTTGTTTTTAATTAATATATTTAACATATATCCTAACAAAGAAAATATTCTTCTGATAGGGGTAAAACCTTTTCTTGAGAATAGCTAAATTTTTTACAAAATATATTCTATATAATATTTCAAATAAATAATATATTTAACCATAATTGGAAAAGATGGAAATTTCCTTGTATATTAAAAATGTTTTATAATGGCAACATCGAAAAAATCAATATCAGGGGTTATATATGTACTAAATAACCTATGAAATAAAATATGGATCACTATTATATGAAAATTTTCCTGGATAAAATTTAAATAGAATAGTATCATCAATATATATTAGAATATAACATATTATAGAATAATTTCATTAAATAGATTTTTCAGTAATTTCTAAAACAATGTGTTTTTCCATTCCCAATTATTACTAATTCTATACAGTAATGTGTATTTATATTTTAATTGTAGTATTTGGTATATGGAAATAATATTTCTAGAATCATTTTTTATACTAATATTTAAACCAGTACTGGAGAGAATGTGATGATTTCTTTGTAATTTTTTTAAATTTAGAAAGGGGGGAAATTTTTTCTAAAATATTGGAGATAATTTGAATGACAAGATTAACTTTTAGGAAATGGTACAAAATTTAAAATTTTGATAATTTCAATTTGTTCATTAAATAATGTTTAACAATATTATAACTGTTCTTATATAAATAAAAAATAAAATAATGTCATTATATTTAAATTTTCATAGATAATTATATTAAATTTCAGTTACACCTTTCAATTTTTCCCAATGTGTTATGATTTTCTAAATGGGGGATATTTCTAGGTCAACAAACCTTGTGATTAGATTATATTTTAAATAAAAATAAATTATATATAAATATAATTTACATTGAGATTTTATTTAATCTATATATTTTTTTATAATTATAAAATACATGTCTCCAATAACAACTAATTGGTTTATGAAATAATACATTGGAGAATGAAATAGGAGATAACATCCCCAAGGATTGATCAGTTAAGAATTATTGGAAAACTAGATATATAATTGAATCATATTTTACATTGGTTATAAATTATAAAACATGGAAATGTGATTATTAGGAAATTATTAAACCATTATATGTATCCTTTTTCATATCATTGGGAAATGAATAAAATATTGGTGAGATCAAAAGCACATTTATTGGTATGTACAACTAAATATACAATAACTAAATAAATCATAGTCAATATGTGAATTTAAATAACTAAAAACACATTTCATATAATAAATAACTTGAGTACAATATTATTTATTTTATAATATAAAGGAAACTATTTCATTAATAATAATTAAAAAATTCTCTCTGGTGGCAATGCATAATTTTGGATATCCATATGTGAGACATTATGAAATATTACTATTAATTCATTTATTTAATAATATCGAAGCCAATGGGTTAGTATAATGTCATAACCAAGTTAATAATGAAATAAAATATATATAAATTGAGTGGATATGTATTGTTGGGCCCAAAATAACAACGAGTCTCAAATAAATTCCTCTTATATTTAATGAGCAATTTAATTGATTAGTATTATTCCTTATCTAAAATGTATAAGTATTGAGTATTGATTATATAATATCACACGTTTAATACACAATAATATATCATTAATTATAAAACAACATATCTAGAAATGATATATGGTTTAGTAAATAAGATAATTTAGGACATAAAAATGTGATCAAAATAAATTAAATGTTAAAATTTATATATAATGTAAAAAATATAAAATTAAGGGAATAGTGAACATCAATTCACAAGAGAATTAGGGTTTGTAGTAAAATAATATCTTCTTAAAAATATATGTAAATGGAAAATAAATATTAATCCAATTTTGTAAAATAATTTTCCATTTTATATCATTCTAAATATAAATAATTTCATAAATATAATAAATTGGTTATGTTTGAATTTTTTTATTTTGTATACATTAAAAACAATCATAACATTTTTAATTTTTTAATATTTTCCAAAATGATACTTTTTAAAAAAACCAATAAATAATATATACTATATAAAATGTATATATTTATATAAAATATAATTAAAAAGTTATTTTAGAAACTAAATAGACTTTTCTAAAATGTTTTCTATATATAAGCACAAGGAACGAAAATATATTCAATCAACAAGTGAATTAAGTTATGAAATTCATTTAAATATTTATTTTACAAATTTATATGACAATGATATGAAATAATGGAATAATGTATGAAAACACCATAAATAAACATGTTATATCTATATACAATGAGTTTATGGGGTATGGATTATCGTATTTATTCAACGAATTGTTTATTAATTTATAAAAAATTGAGATTGTAAAATAATATCTTAGATCTTTGGTGACAAGTAATTTGTATCCCATTAAAATAGTAGAGATGATTTAAAAAATTTATTAGAATGAATAAATAGTTATTCATGTAAAATAAATAAAATGAGATATATATAGACCTCATAAAATAAAATAGTAGGAAAATAAAAAATATGTCTCAATGGAGTGGAAATATAGATGAAATCCATCACCTCATTCCTCCACCAATTAAAACATGTTATAACCTAATGAATAATAAATATTTATTTTTTAAAACATATTAAAAAATGACATAAATATCTATAATATCATATATGATATTATTATAAAATTTAATCACTAGTTTTTTAACAATCAATATTAGTTGACATTGATTCAAGTGTTAACTACATATTTTTTCATGTACGATTTGGTATGAAAGATATGGTACTTGTGTTATGAAATTGTTTCTAAAATATCTAGAATCATATTCATGATATAAGTATCATATATATTTATTATATACATATTAAAAATCCTCCATCAATGGTGTATATGGAAAATGAATCACATCACTTCTTGGAGATATTTGTCCAAACATAAGAAAGTCAAACAATATCAGATATTTTAATGAGTAGATGGTTTAGAAGGAAAATTATATTGTTCACATCAATAATGAAAATTTATTCAGTAAAATATTTTTTATTTATTACTTATTAAATTATAACTATACAAGTAAAATGTTCATAAAAAATATTTACTCTGATATGTAGAGAAATTAAGGCATACATATGCATGAGGGACATTTTTTTCTTTAAGTGGTAAGAAAAGAAATTTGATAATCGCTGTAAAATCATAATGATAATTATATATATTTAGGGCTATGAATTTATTATTTCATAATGCATAATAAATATTGAGAGGATATAGAATATGAAATTAAATTGGAAGAACTTAGTTAAGAGTTATACCTATTCGTTGAGAAACCAACCTTGGTTGCATATTATTAAAGGAAAAGATGATATTTTTGGAAAACAACAGAATATATATGTATTTTTTAATGAATATATGATGGGATTATAGAATATTATGTATAAGATAGTGTTTTCGATCATTTTCAATAACGACAGAGAAGAGGATACATTTTATAAGTGATAGAAAAGAAAAACATGGAAATAAATCAATGATTAAAAAATATATAAATCATAATAATGTAATATTGAATGAATGTACCTTAAAATCCTGGATATGGTGTTATTATTTTAAAATTAAATCATTTCTCTTAAATTATAAAAATTTTGGATACATTTTTTTTACTAATATACTTGTTAAACTTGTATAGACTCATATTATCTTTAACTATGACAATTTAACATGTATTCTTGTTAAAAAATTAAATAAATTATTTATTGGAACAAAAATATATATAGTATGATCAAAATAATGGAATAAATTTTATTCGAATAAATGAATTTATTTGGAAGAAAATATATAAATAAATTAAATTAAAATGCATGAAAAACATGTTTAAGAAAATATGTGATTATACATAAAATCTATTTTACCTTAAAATCAATTATAAATTTGTTTCGTGTAATTTTTTATAATTTTATAATTAATAATTGAATATTTTTATTCTTTTTTATTGGTTAAAAACCAAATGGAATCATAAAACGAGTCAATTTAATGAATTTAGTGAAAAAGCTTCTTTAAATTTGAATAAAACATCTCCTTACAAAAGTAAAGAATAGGTTCCCAAATTAAATATAATCTTATAAAATAAATTTTTTAACTCTATAAAAATATATTTGGTAACTTTTAACATCCAATGAAATATATGATAGTTTTTAAAATATTTTGAGTCCTTATTCTGTAACATTATTCTTGTTTACCCCATTTTAACATTTACCGAGGTGATAAATTTTACCACAACAACTATTCATAATTCATAATAATAAAAACAATATTTTTAAAATTTTAGAACCTCAAAACCCATGATGTTATTTCTATTTTTTCAAATATAATATATTTAAGGGAAAAAATAAATTTTATATGAGACCCACCATAACATGATGAAAAATTATTTTTAGGAAAATGTATTTGTTAACCATAAGTGTATATTACATGGAATTTATGACTAGTGATAATTTTTAAAATAATTTAAAAAAATACAGTTATTTATATAATATATAAATTTAATTTAAATATTTCATAATTTTTAGTGATTTTTTTTAATAAAATAATAAACAATATGTATTTTAAAAAATAATACAAAAAAATATTTTTTTATACAAAAATGTCCATATCATTATGTATATCAAATTTGTAATAAAAACATTGTATGTTATTTATATTATTAAAAATATGGTTTTATAATAGAAGTATTATCCAAATACAACATTATCAACAACTTATAAAATCTTATTTCTTATGGAAAATTTTAAATATACATTCTAGGATTATTTTCATATATTAATCTCAAAATTGATACTCATTTATTAAATTTAAAATTTTCATGATCTGAAATATAATATTTTATAATTGTTATAGACTAATAAAAATAAAATGTTCATGTAAGATCCCATATTTTTCTAGGAACATTACTATTTTAGTTTTGTGTTGAACGTATTTCTTCGAGATTCCCGTGTATTTTAGCCTTTGTGGATGAGTCTCATTTAAAGATGATAAAATTTTTATGGGAAAAAAGTACCTAATGTTTAGTGATATTAGATAATATTAATTAATTGAGTTCAGGTATAAACTTTTCAAACATGCTAATGATTGTTTCTTGTGTGTCTAGAAATCCTCATATGTGGTTCATGAACATTCATAGTTGCTGGGTTAAAAGATTTTATTTTGTTAATTACTCACAATGTACATGTTACATGATGTTTAATATCTTGCAAACACATTTTTTAAACTAGTTAATGTTTTCAAGTGGATACATGTCATGAACTTAATTTATGAAATGTAAATTGTAATCGGGGAAAATATTATGTCAAGCTGACAGGTTTTTTTGGAATATTATTAAAATGATGAAATAAATGATGTGAAAGAATAAAACACTGTGTAATATGTGTAACAAATAATTTTAACTGGTTATAATGTATGATTATGCCCTTAAATCATGTGAATCACTCTCCTAATGACCATAGGATGTTTTCCATGAAATTCTGTAGCCATCTATTCTATTTTAGATGTTTTGATTACATAATTAATCCCTGGTGAGTGTTTCATCAAAGGATTCACTTATATTCCATCATTCTATGTTGGGTTAGTAGAAATAATATCATAAAGGGATTGCCTTGTGATATTTATCATGATCTAGGTTGATCTAAGTTATTATTTCTATCTCTAGTTCCTTATCTTTTATTGGTATATTTTCATTAGAAGCATTACATTGATATCTAGATTATGGTAGGGAATCTAAACATAACCCTCCAATTTGTTAAATTTTGAAGTATACGCAATATTTTGATTTTTGAAATGTAACATGAACTCTAATTAATCAATTTATTTAATGTAAATCATTGATTGAAATATTGAGTTTATTACATTACATTCGATGGTTGATGCAAGTTGGTATATGTCTATCCATCGGGTTAGAATTCCTTTGCGTAGTAAGAATATAGTTAAAGGTTTAATTTTTTTTAGCATTACAGGAGAGCTCAATTGATTGATTGATATAGAGTACCTAGTAAATGAATTATTTATTATTAATTGTATGTTAATTATTTTAAATATAAAAGATTTTTAATATTGAATACAAATAAAATTTTATATAATTAATTCTTAAGGATAATGATGTGATATTGTGATATCCTTCCTATTATTCATTATTGAGTGGAGGGTAAAATTCATGTATATTGGGATATTCGTAGTGATACATGATATAATTCTAATATAGGGGGATCTGAAAGGAGATTCATAATGATATGATTATAAATTGTGCATGGGCTGGTGGATAAAATGCTTATATAGGGGTCTGGGCCGAGTGATAGATGCTGAAATAATTATATTGAGGGTTATCCCAAGTATAACAAGATGAAATTATTTTTTTTGTGATATTCCCAATGGGTTAAATTCTTTTACATAGGGATATTCTCAGTGGTCTGATTTTAGAATGATATACTATTATGGTTGGAATAGTTGTGATACATGATCACAGATATTCTGGCATGGTGTTTTATAAATTTTACTGATGTATTAAATTATTTTATTAAATATTACACATGTTTGTAAATATATTGAATATACATACTATTAAACTATTTTTTATTATAAATGGTTGCGTCAACCTACATAGTTTAACTCACATCCTATTTGGGCCATCATTTGATACTCGAGTAGATTATATGGATGCAATATTGGATAAGTGTAGGGGAGCGTATTAATTATTGAATATTTTTTAGATGTGATGAAGTCTGCAGAGGTTCCCAATATGGTGTTCGCGGTTAGGATACTCGATTTTATTTTGTATCAGCAAATTATTTTATTTCTATTATTTGAATTTTCTCATTTAGATACATCTA
Organism: Viscum album; assembly: GCA_963277665.1. NCBI lineage: Eukaryota > Viridiplantae > Streptophyta > Magnoliopsida > Santalales > Viscaceae > Viscum > Viscum album. Next base: position 1,444,286,369 of record OY728165.1, on the reverse strand, counting down.
TGATTTGATTTTATGATTCATAATTATTGGTTATTGGTTGCCCCGTGTTGTATCCCGGTTGTATGATATAGTTTTTTATGATGTTTCCCATTAAACTAGTATTTATTATTTCTTGTTTAATTCAACTGAGTTGTACTTTATACGAGGGGTTATTGTATCCCCACTATACATATCACACCCCCTACTAGTCACTACCATATGGAATATGAGGAGGATTTCTTAAGGTCTATATGCCAATATATTTTGGTCACATGTTATAGTGCATATCATGGGATCTTTCATAGTGGTATCAAATTTATCAGTTTTTTCTTTTCAATTAACAAACTATTTGGGATTTATATAAAGGATACTAGGATGTGTCAAGAGTTTGGTAATGATCATGTTCATAATAGTAGGTAACCCATGTAAGATGGAATATATGAGTACCCATTGATGGTATTGTTGTTCATGATGTTCACTGGTTCCAATTGATCTTATTTCACCCATGGTGATTCACATATTTTGGGATGCTACTATTTCCTGATGTTTATACTTGGGAAATATTATGGTGAGATATGAGTACACATTCAACATGATATGAACATAGTTAAATAAATTTATATGAATAATTTTTAATAAGGACATGTTTATTTCTTGTATTATATACTTGATTATATAAATTATTTTATGAAAGATTTGATATTTTTGGTAAATGGAATGAAATTAACAATCATTTCATGCTATAACACAAGTCAGACATGTTTAAAGAGACCATCTGTATTTGTTATCTATTTTTGTCACCTTATGTGGTTGACATTGTTTGAAGCCAATTTTATAAGAAGTTTGTTCGTATTGATTAAAAAATTACCCCTCATCATATTTGAGATTATATTTTAGATACTGGGAATCATCATGATCATAAAATTGTTGAGCCAAATTTTCTTTAGTTCCTAAAGATGAGATATAGTCTCATCATCATGGAATATTATTGAGGTTCATCTTAATGGAAGGTAGATTGGTCACACAATTCCTTTGATGTGAAATAAGACAAGATAGTTTTAGCTATAGAATCTGCCTATTTAAAGGGGTTGGACCCCCAGGAAGCCAATTTCTTGATCGAGTTATTAAAGATGATCGTCAAGAATCAAGAGACACCTACTGATAGGGGGTTAAAGCCTATTGTGTATCTTCTAAATGAGCATTCTAGGAATATGTTGGATATTCAAGAGAAGATTGGTCATAATTAGTATTTATATTTGAATGGTTTCAATGATAATTTATTGAGGAATTTAGATACAATGATTTTGATGGTTGAGAAGTATCAGAAGTTGATTCATGTAACACATGAAGTGAAATGAACCATCCCAAGTCAAATATAAAAGGCACTTGAACTGACCCATCTCATAACATAGGTAAAAGTGTAAAAGATAAAATAGTCTTAAATATAATAAAAGGATGGAATACAACAAGATTATACTGTGGAAATAATGAGATACCACATATATAAACAATTCATGCTAAAACATTCTAAACTATATGGTATATCAAATCACCTCATGACTAATAGTTACATCTAGACCAACCTGAATTGATGAAAAAAACAAGTGAAGACAAAATTCTATAAGGCTGACTTCCCATTACCTAAATCTTGAAATACAATATCTACAAATTCCCAAAGACACAATTAGGATGTGATCTGAATCTCAGTTTCATACTGCCAAATTTTATACCCACTTTCTTGTAGAAATATTGATACAATGCTAACATGAAAAAACAATCAATTTTTCCAATAATTATCATTAAATCAAACATGTTTTTAAATAATTTTCAAATTTTTACCTATTTTTTTAATTAATTCCTTTCCTATTATAAAACCAAAAAAATGTCTTGTAGATTTTATAAAATATTAAATATTATTAGTGAATCTTGAGGTACGAATATCCATGTAATAAGATATATTGTGGAGAGATATTATAAAAATCATATAAAATTATATGAAGATATAATACATGATATTAAAAACCATGAGTTAAATAACTATAAGTGAAAAACACCTCAAATTTGGGCAATAGAATATGGTACAATGCATTGGAGACCCTAAAAACATTAAAATATATAATGTTGGATCAATTAATATCAATTCCGCCAATTTTGTAACAACCCAAAAAAATAATGAATATAAAATGTTCATATATATTAATATTTGTGAATAAAATATTAATATTACTTAAAATGTGATGCTATGTTTGATGGCGTACCCAATACGCAACAACGAGTTTCTTTGAAATCATATGTTGCACACTAATAATAAAATAATTTTATTGTAAATGGTAGTAAACTCCTAGTCAATGTAATCATGGGAATGAACAGAACTAAGTAAAAAGGGATTATATATGCTTTTAAAATAGTATTAGATTTATTTAATAAATGTTAGATGCTTAAAATAAGAATGGATCCAATTTTAAGCGTAAATATTCTAATATTCTTTAAAATGTTGATTAACCGCCTTTTGATGGAGAATCATTTTTAAATCCACTTTTTGAAAATTTTATATGTTATATTTGACCAAATAATATCCTTTTTTATAATCGGGACATCAAAAATTTCTTTTTATACATTTTTGGTATTTTTCAGATAAAGTTCATTTTTAATAAATAGTGTAAAATGCTGTATTTTAATTCAAAAACATCCTTTTAGTATAATTAATTTATATGGTCAGATTATCTTTTTAATTGGTTTTAAAGTTTAATAACAATATATTTTTACCATTTAATCCAATTTTGGTCATTTGACTTAATTTCACTTTGAAATTGGACATAAACAAGTGTCAATATTTTAATAGATATTGTTTCTTAAAAACATGCTATTTGTTTTGACTGCAGGAATTGATTATAAAATTAATTAATTCAAATTATATGTTTTTAATAGGGTAAAATTGATATCATTTTTTAATTTGGAAAATCAAATATATCTTAGGGTGAAATTTTGGTATATTTCTGACAAATGTTCATTTTCAATGAATAGTGAAAAATACTACATTTTAATTCAAAACTGCCTTTTCATCCAAATTATTTATATAGTTAGATTATCATTTTCATTGGTTTTAAGGTGTAATTTAATTATTTTTTAAAAATTTAATACAATTATGGTCATTTTATGTAATTTCATTTTTAAATTGGATGTTAAAACAAATAAATCTTTTGATAGATTTTACTTCTTAAAAACCCTTCTTTGGTTTTGACAACGGGAATTATTTTAAATTAATTACTACAATTTCGGTGTTTGGAATTTAATAAAATGGATTCCATATTTTTAATCATAAGTTCCAAATTATGTAATTAAGAATCTTTTGTTTTTGGACATTATGAATAGTAATGACGGTAACTATCTTTAATTATCGTGTTTAATTAGTAACCGGGTAGTTAAGGGTAATAAAATAATATCATAAAAATATAAAATGACCCCAAAATGTGTCCTAATGATACTGGTGGTGTCATTGAAGACCATGGGATTCCTTGTTCCAACCTTGGGACCCCATGGACTCACTTTAGTGTGATAGTGACCTTTTATCATATTTTTTTTTAAAAGAAACGAAAATGTAACCAAAGTATGTAACACAAATGTAAACAGATTTTAATTTTGTCTAAATAAATAATATCTTAGACTATAAATAGTCATTGTAAATATAAAAATATTTCCTACATCATAGTATCTTTTTATTATGTTTAGTCATTAAATAAATAAATTTATTAATGACAGCATGATGAAGCAACAATTATCTCATTAATGAACGATTTAAATAAAATGAAAATATAAGATGAAATAAAAGACTTAAACATGTGTAAAACCTATTGTATTGGTGGATTTATAACCATTATCACATTATCCTAGAAATATATCTTTGCGGGACATTTTAAATCCGAAAATCATTTTAAAATAAAGTAACATTTTATGACATTCAAAGAGTGCCCCTCCTCCCTCTTATAAAAGGCCCCCACCTCTACCACATTACCCACACCACCCAAGCCACTGTATCGGCCAAAATATTCTCATTTTATCTCTCTACATCCCTCTATTCATCATAGAGGCCTTCCCTTAGGTAGAAATCTCTTCAAGAAACCCTTTTGGTCCAAACCAAGGGGAGTTACTCGATTTAAAGGAAAATTCTTCTCCAATGTTCTTTTGTTTTATTTTTCATCTCCAACCCCCTAAACTCTTTTTATTCCTTAATTTTGTAAAAACACCAGTATATTCAATATACTAGGAAGTTTTTATGATAAGTATTCGATCTAAACTTACACACACCTCCGTCTAATGGTTAATAAACATACTGTTTCCATGGATGGCGAATTACTGTCTCACAAAACAATGATTGTTCTATCTTCTCCTACCACCTATCATGGTGGACATTATGATGGAACTATATTTATTTATGATATATATTATATTTATTTCTTCTTTATTCTTATGTATTTTACATTTAAAACATACCTTTATTCCTTGCATGTTGGGAAAATGCGATAATTTCATTTGAGGAAGTGCGGACAACCACTACTAGAAAAACAGGTATTTGCGACGGGATCCCGTCGCAAATAGCCCGTTGCTGAAAACGCCGTCGTAACTACACTTATTTGCGACAGGCACGTCGCTAAAGACTATTTTTGCGACGGGCATTCTCCCCGTCGCAAATAGTATTCCGTTTGTTTGTAAAAAACTTTTAAAACAGTTTTTGCGACGGAACCGTCGCAAATACCTTTTGCGACGGTTCCGTCGCAAAAACTATTTTTTAAAAAAATAAAAAAAATTAATAATACTAGTATTTGCGACGGGAGTCGGGACCCGTCACAAATACTTTTTTAAAAAAAAATAAAAAATATTAATAATACTAGTATTTGCGACGGGCATAGTATCCCGTCGCAAATACTATAAAAAAATAAAAAAAATTAAATTATTAATAAATTATTTTAATTAATATAATAATAGAATTATAATTTACAAATGAAAATAATAAATTATTTTAATTACTATAATAATAGTAGAATTATAATTCAAAAATAAAAATAATAGAATATTAATAAATAATTTAATTAATATAATAATATTACAATTATAATTCATAAATAAAAAAAATATTAATAAGTTATTTTAATTAATATAAAAATAATAGAATTATTGATAATTATTGGTAATTATTACTAATTATTGTTAATTATTGGCAATTATTGTTAATTATTACTAAACATTGGTAATTATTACTAAACATTGGTAATTAATACTAATTATTGGTAATTAATACTAATTATTGGTAATTAATACTAATTATTGGTAATTAATACTAATTATTGGTAATTAATACTAATTATTGGTAATTAATACTAATTATTGGTAATTAATACTAATAATTGGTAATTATTGGTAATTATTACTAATTATTCCTAATTATTACTACTTATTCCTAATTAATCCTAATTATTCCTAATTAATTCTAATTATTCCTAATTATTCCTAATTATTACTAATTATTGTTAATTATTACTAATTATTGTTAATTATTACTAATTATTTCTAATTATTTCTAATTATTACTAATTATTTCTAATTATTACTAATTATTTCTAATTATTACTAATTATTTCTAATTATTACTAATTATTGCTAATTATTACTAATTATTGCTAATTATTACTAATTATTGCTAATTATTATTAATTATTGATAATTATTAGTAATTATTGATAATTATTGGTAATTATTCCTAATTATTGGTAATTATTACTAATTATTGGTAATTATTGGCAATTATTGTTAATTATTACTAAATAGTGATAATTATTGGTAATTATTGGTAATTAATACTAATTATTGGTAATTAATACTAATTATTGGTAATTAATACTAATTATTGGTAATTAATACTAATTATTGGTAATTAATACTAATTATTGGTAATAATACTAATTATTGGTAATTAATACTAATTATTGGTAATTATTACTAATTATTCCTAATTAATACTAATTATTCCTAATTATTACTAATTATTACTAATTATTGTTAATTATTCCTAATTATTACTAATTATTGGTAATTATTCCTAATTATTACTAATTATTGGTAATTAATACTAATTATAGGTAATTATTACTAATTATTGTTAATTATTGTTAATTATTACTAATTATTGTTAATTATTCCTAATTATTACTAATTATTGGTAATTAATACTAATTATTGGTAATTAATACAAATTATAGGTAATTAATACTAATTATAGGTAATTAATACTAATTATTGGTAATTATTACTAATTATTACTAATTATTCTTAATTATTGATAATTATTGATAATTGTTCCTAATTATTAGTAATTAAATGAATAATTATCAATAATTAGAAATAATTACCAATAATTACAAATAATAACATTATTAATATATTTTATTATTAATATTAAAATAATATAATTTTCTAATTTATATACAATTCTTCTTTGATCTCTGCGTTTTCTATCTCCACATACAAATTATACATGTGAAGACAGCAAACACACAGATCAAAAAAGAATTGTATATATATATAAAATTATATTATTTTAATATTAATAATAAAATAAACTAATAATGTAATAATGTTTTTATTCCTAATTATTGGTATTTATTATTAATTATTAAAATTTATTCTTAATTATTAAAAATTATTACTAATTATTCCTAATTACCATTAACTATAAACAATACTAATAATTTAAATTTATTAAGTAATAAAACAATGTAAACATAATTAAATTACAACTAATTAATAATAATTGAAACTAATAAAAAATTCAAAATAAATAAAAAATTAAAATGAAGATAAATACCTTGAAAATTGATCTGTTATGATCGTTCTTCAAAACTTTAATATCAGCTCCGGAGAAAAAAATTAAACTGGAGAAAAACTCAACTCTAGAAATATAATTTTGAGAGAAGGAGAAGAGAAGGAATGAGAATGAAATGAAAAAAACAGATGGGGGTATTTATAGGTTTGATTATTTGCGACGGGCCCATTTGCGACGGTACCCGTCGCAAATACCTTAGCCAACATTTATTACGGTCAACCGGTAAATAGTTATTTGCGACGGGACCCGTCGCAAATAACCCCTGCCGACATAGTATTTGTGACGGGGGAATATTCCCGTCGCAACTACCTTTTACCGCTGCCGGTTATTTGGGACGGGAATATTCCCCCGTCGCAAATAAGTTTTCCGCGATTTGGCGCGCATCGCGGGAAAACTATTTGCGACGGGGAAAGCAATCCCGTCGCAAAAGCCTCCTTATTTGCGACGGGGAAATACCCCCGTCGCAAATAAGTTTTTAACATGACTATTTGCGACGGGAATAAATCCCGTCGCAAATAACCCGTCGCAATTGCTCATTTTTTCCGTAGTGAACCACCCCTCAAGTGATGTGACTTGTTCATGCAATACATGGAATGTATAAAGAATGAAATTAATGAACTAATGTGACATATATAACATAAATATTATATTATAATATATATATATATAATTTATTTTTAATTCCATTAATGTGACAATGAAATGAAAGTAGCGTTCATGCGTACGTACGGCCTACCGTCTCCATGAACGGTGCATTTCATTTTTACCTCCAAATGTTATGGAATATTATAAAATGAATATATACAGGACATATATGATATTTAAATCATTAATACTATTCTGGATATGGTGTAATTATAACTACATGGACAATTATTTTCAAACAAGTTCATTTTTGACTCATGTACCAAACATTGACATAAACATCTGATATTCACTCACATAATTAAATAATTATTATAACATTATAATATGTGATATGAATTGAATAATAAACATTAAAGGATGTCCTTAAGCAATTAGTAATTGAACAGAGTTTATTATTCAGGAATATAGAGAAACGAACAAGGCAAGTCAGACTTGAGGTAAGGGATCCAACCTCTCTCTTTCTTTTTAATTACTCTCTTTTATGTCACATATTTTAATCTCCTATTTATTATGTTGTAGGATATTATTATATATTAATATTACTGTAATTTTTATGTTTATATGATTAGAGACACTATTTTATTTCATCAACCTATTTTTTTATGTTTTAAGTGGCGTCGTTAGGCTGCCGAGTTTTTGTAAGGGATTTTTCATCTCACTTTTATTCCCGTGAGATTTATGCTACATTTTCCACAATTTACTTCTAGTGGTCTATGTACTACCCATTATTCAACTCATTGATTAATATACTGTAGTTTATGAGTGTTTAAATCATTTTTTATAGTCTTTCTTTCTTGGGGTGTACGTTTCGAAAGTTACCCATGTCGGTAAGGGAACCTTTCACCCTTCTATTTTTAAAAGACTTATTTTTGTTTTGCCTTTTAAATCACACATTCTTATGTTGGGATATGTTCTTATATATCCTTATGAATTAAATTTTATGTCCAAGTGATGAGATACCCTTTATCTCTCTCATCAACTCTTTTTCTAAAATTTGATGTGATGTCGTTAGGCTATCAAATTTTTTCAAGGGAACTTCTTAACCCAATTCCAATTCATTGGGTTAAACCTCTACTTCTTGATTATGTCATACTATGAATATGTGTGGATGAAATCTGATTGTTTTACACTGAGTATCCACTTATATTTATTGTATTTATATTTGTCACACATAATTAGGTCAATTTTTTATCCTTGCTCTAATGGATTGATCCTTGATTGGGATTACATCTCAATTTCTTCTCATTGAGACATTTCTTAATGATATGCACTTTTATTCTTTTATAAAGTGTATATACTGACCCTTTTACTTTACATATCCATATTATGTCTATACTAATGTCAATTAAATGTTTTTAAAATGGTCTACATTCATGTGGCTTATAATTTAAATGTTCAAAAAGGAAAAGGACTCTATTATTAAAACATTGTTTTAAATGGTTTTAAAGGTTTATTCTTTTAAAAATTTATCATCCATGTCCATGTTTCAAAAATGTTTTTAAGGATTTATTTATATGGACATGATTTTTTTTAAAACTATTTCAAATGTTTCGATGTGGTATGGGACTTCGTCTCAATCTCCTTTCATTGAGGCATATTTTGTTTTATACACAACTTTCTTTTATACGGTATATAAACCCCTTTGACCTTTACTTTATTTAAAAGGAATCTTTTTGTACGAGGTGTTTTACTAAAAGACCAAAGGAATGTTTTGTCTTACGTATGCGCTGACAACGACTTCTCCGCCGCCATGACCATTAATTGAGTTTTAGCTTCCTCTACAATCCGTAACTTTTTTTTAAAAATGAAAAATAAATACAACATTTTATTTTCATTTATTTTAGTATTGAAAATGGTTTTGATAATGATTTTATTATATCAATGTCTTGTATTGATATATTTTTGATTGAAATATGGAAGTTTTATGTTTCCTTTATGCATGTTTTATGTGATATGATTATGTTGTGGTTCTTGGGCATTGTTTATGAAGATGGGTGGTTTCGTGATAAACTAAGGGCGGGTAATCCCGATATAGCTCTCCAATGCATTGGGTAACATGAGGGGGTTAAAAACTAAGGTTTCTCCGAAGAGATATAGGTAATATACTGTGATGGGTGTTTCAAACGTAACCATGAGGGTTACTCCCTACGTAAGAATGTTATGAATGACTCATGTTACCTTTACGTCTTATGATTTCTATGAGTTATTCATAAATCTTATGATTTAATGATGTATGTTAGAGTGCTTATGTTTTATGAGTAAAGTATGATTTCATTGATTCTTATGTATACATGAACTAATGTTTTATTTCCTTATTGTTATAACCCTTACTGAGCTTTTTATGCTCATCCCAAGTTTTTGAAATGTTTTTCATAGGAAAAAAAGTGGAATAGGGTCAAGGATGGGATCAAGGAAATGTCAGGATGTCTAAAACAAGGAACTAGACATGATTCTTTTGTTCAAGAGTTTTTATTTTGTGAAAAAAAAATTGAAACTGATTAGATGTGTCTACTTTGTAATCTTTGAGATGTAATAGTTATGTGCTAATTCTCCAAAACTCTAAACCTGAAAAGATCCTCAATGTGAATTATTCATTTAATTAAAGATTATGTAATGTTTTATGGGAGGGTCCTTATAGATTTGATATCATATTAGGTTACCTCATAGAGGTTCAAGACACAATAAACTAACCAATGTCCCCTTACTGACTCCCCCAAAGTTCCTGATGTAAAATATTCCAAATTCATTTTAAATAAAACATACCAATTTTATTACATGTTTTTAAATCCAATAAAATATTATTCTTGGGTTGAAAACCCATTTCCAATCAAAAAAATAAATTTTTATGGAAAACCCAATTTTTAAAGGCATATTCATTCCCTAGAAATAATTTGGAACCACATGTGACATATAACCAATGAAATCCACAAATTAATTTTTCAATAATGTCATGAAAATCCTCAAATTAACAAATTTTATAAATATTCACACCTCAACAGTTTGTAATTCTCCATTTATTTGAAAATAGTGATGAGAGGATATTATAATGTCCATCGAAAGGCATTGAATGCCAAGAAATTAAAAGGATTGATAAAAAACACTATCTGATCACATATTGGAAGCGAACCATGGACAAAACCATAGGATTAAACAAAGAGGAAACACATAAGGTTTATGTACATAGAGAGAAGCCATCCCACCACAATAGTGATCAATTGCTGAACAGAGTGACCCAAAAGGGAGGGAATCACCCAAAGGTATCCTAGAGAAAGCCTCTAGGTCAAGAGAAGGGAATCTTGGGATGAATAAAATATAAAACCACCAATTTGGTATCCTAAAATCCAAACTAATGACTATTTCATGGCATGTAAATTCATTAAACAACATTAAATCCATGATGATTTTCTACGCTGAAAACTCATTAGACATTTATCAAAAATGATATTTTTTATATCCCTCAATATAAAAAAAATTACATATAGTGTACACCTCTCACATTGTGTATCTAATTCAAGGACTCTACCCGATTGCCATTACCCAGGGTGTACTCCCATTACATGATGTGTAGTCACCCAATTAATGGAATAAAATATAGGTTTATAGAGATAAGAACAAACAAATCCCGAAATTTTTTATTACAACAATCCAAAAAAAAATATTTCTCATAAATCCTCATTATATAAATGGAAACCAAAGTCAATGATAAAAAATTACTAGTTTAAAAGGAATAGTGGGTTACAATCTCCCAACCAAAAACCATTACCTCCAAGAATTCCCGCAAGACCTAGGATCCATAAAAAGGGAGGGGAACAAGTCCCTAATCAACACCTCTTTTTCCCATGCTCTATGGCTACTATTTCCACACATCCATAGTTCCTAGACTAGGGGGTCAATTTAATACATAGTTTCTTATCCCAAAAACCCATAATTAGAACTTTCTACACAACCAATGTTGTATTATGCTCAAGATTGACATCCTCCCATCTATTCACATTGGAAGGATCTATTATATACCTCATTAAATGGGAAACATGAGACGAATAGTAGATAGATGTTACACAAAATGGAAATTTCAACTAACAGGGTACCATCCTTAGTCATGAAATGATCAAAATGTTCCCCCACAAACCGTGGTGACAATAAAAAATACTTACCCAAATAACGTGTCCTAGGAGAGGTGAAAAAATTATAATGACCTGATCATAAACCTAAAAATATAGTGGCCAATTATGAATTTCCACTTAAGATTTATGATAGCATTAATCCATTATAAAACAAACCTAGATCAACTAACCATCATCAACATCTCCTAAACAACACTCAACCCACCCAAGGACCAATATCCAATCTTTTCCCAGTATAAGGGAGTTATATATGGAACCCCACAGAAATCCTTTAAGGGAACCATATTTATCAAATACAAATAAATATATATATGGTAAAATTCAACCAAATGAAAACTATTTTCCCATTATACTATGAAATCATGATCACAATATCAATGAATTATTATAGAACAAGAATTTTCCTCTCTATATGTACATCTTTCTATGGATGATAAGCTATGATCAATTTAATATTGGTACCCATCTCATCATGTAAAACATTACATGACCTAGATGTGAACCTATTCTCCAAGGAAGATAAAACTGCTCAGGTAACCTCATGATGTCTCAAAATCTATTAGACATTAAAATACACTCATTGTTCTAATTTTTTATCTCTTGAATAGTTACGAAACATGATGGATTCATGTGTCAGTAAATGATCACCCAAATTTGAATCATTATAACCTGGATTCCATGGAAAACCAAAGATGATGTTGATGGAGATATCATTCCACATCTTTGCTGGATTGGGTAGGGGATACAACAACTCCACATGTCTATGGTGTTCCATCTTAATTCCCCAACATGTAAGGCACTATGATACGAAATCCACAATCAAAAATAGCATCACATTCCTCCAATACTGATATATAAAATTATTATATATACTAGTATATCTATATTATACGAACCATTGAGAATAGTTCCAATGTCCCAAAAACTCCTTCCTTAGGGAAATTGGAATGAGCCACCTGCTATGGAAGCATAAATATCCACAGGGAGATTGAGACCATGCACCAGAGGTATCCCCACTATAAATGATATCACTAAAATTATTTCACCTTGTGTCGTTATTCTTATTAATCAAAACATGATCATACAATAAATAGTCTCCCCTCATTAAGGGGAGACAAAAAATCGAACCATCCTCTTACACTTATAAGATCATATTAGAAAACATACACCTCAAAGAAAAATCCTCAACTGGTTTTTTCATGGATCATTTCCAGATATTAGTCTCAATGCATCAGTGTAAACTTAATATTTCCTAGTGTATAACAATATCAAAATAAAAATTCTAAAGATAATGTAATCAGATTCTCTGGGGTAAATTCCAATCCTTATGAGAAAAAAATATTATTTTGGATCTTCAGATAATAATATACCATAAATATCTCCCCAAATATTTAGTGATGCAATGTTTTTAGTGATTGTATAATTACTTCCATCTCTGGATCATTGGTGGGGGTAGTTATTCCCAGGTAGGAATAACTGGCATGAGATATAGGTCAAAACATATTAACCCATCATCAATACACGTCCCGAAACTATACCAGAATCATCTAAGAAAACATCCTTACAAAATCTCCATTCTAGAAGAATAAAAACAGGTGCTAAAGTAAACATTACATTCATATCATCAAAATATCTATAAGACTTGTCATACCATTTAATCCTGAAAACCATATTTGTTGAATCTATCAGTGAATATGTGATCTTGGAGAAGTCCAGAACAAAATGTATGTCATACACAGCCACTCCCAAGATGCTCATGATCTCAAACACAATTGTACAATACTACTAAGAGATAACTAAATATATATACCTTTTCAATATATACTAAGTCACACCTCTTAGATATCACAATACCTATAAAATTCACATCCATATTCAAAAACATTATTTTTTAAATACTTCCATACATACGATGATCATTGACAGTATGATAAATGATATTCAAATGGTCCATGTTCTATTATGGTGAATTTAAGTAAAAAATATAAACCAATATCACAACAACAAAAATCACTTAAATCACGAAATATATGGTTCATCAAATCATTATAACATCATAGGGGAAATATGCAGATGAAATTGAATATCTAGAAACTTAGAATACCAATATTGAATCATAAAGATTGTTTTACATATATCCAGTAATCTAAATACCTAAAATTTATACTCTAAACATATTTCAATATTAGGAAACTAATGTCAAAACTACAAGCTGATTAAGGAGACCATCAATCCCTTTTAAAGGATATTTTTCCATAATGGACAAATGATTCAACTTTTGATATTCAATGCAATGTATAAGGCTCTCTTCTTCTTTCATAGAAGGAGGAAATCCAAAGACCATGGTGAAACATAATGAAAAATAAATACTTTAGACTCTATAAGCACAAGCTAGAGAAAATGTCACTCCAAATTAGAAGGTTCCATATGGTAATACATCCAAGAAATGGGAATCATACTAAAGAGAAAGTCCTATAGTAAATTAAATCTCATATGTGGAGTTAAAGAATAAAAATAATACACAAAGACCTCATGGTATTCATATCCATTCAAGGAATTTGGGAACCGTAACAAGGGTAAACTACAACTAGAAATATCTATGAAAAATGGAATGATTCAACCTCATCATAAGGTAAAAGAGTCCAATCCTATCCCCATCTGAAGTCCAACTCACCCTAGAAAACCTGAGTGATTCCACTAATAGATATGAATTAAACCCTATGACTTTTATAGTCTATATATGACTCAACACTGATCTTCCATTCCTTGATGATTATTAAGTAGATTATTTTATGATCAATATCTAAAAATTTCCACTCCACCTCATTTTCTATCATTTCCTGACACACAAGACATCTAAAACACTATTTGGAGAACATTCCCAAATGAGTATAATGGTCCAAAAAAAGAATAAGTTCTTAATGAAAACCCAACACATCATCTGGCCGTTTATGATATAAAAGATGGTGTATCACCTGTAGCAATCCCAGACACTAACATAAAATATGAGACAAACACCACACCTCTAATAATATACCCCATTATTTAGATTCCACTGGTGAATAATCAACATCATAAAATAATCTGGTCTTAGAAACATGAACATATCACTTCGTTAGAGGATTTGACCCACCTCCCTTGGAGACATCCAGATGAACCTGTGAACATTTGGCGAGGGTGGGTCCTACCATACCACCCTGAGATATCTCTTCAAAAAACACATTAGATGGCCATATCATCACAAAGATAAATACTATTGGGATCCTCTAAATAGTTAAGCATGATAAGATATTTCCATCTATACTGGTAGCAGACAACCTGCAACTTCCCTATCAATTCCCCTGAAACTAGCCCTGATAAAAAATAAACACACCTAGTCTTCTTCATAGGGAAAAAATATACACCTCGACATACCAAGGAACTAAATGAGTCTCCACTCAAAAATTCATTTACAGTTATGACTGCCTCAACCAAATCTTCATTATAAACTTCCTCCAAAAATTTCAGAAGGAACATGAGTTTCAATATTGACAAAATAATAGGACTCAGCCACAACCTAGACAAATAATCTTTAAGGTAATTGTTACTGTTAAGATACAGTTCCAAATTCACCCAGTCAACAAAATGGGTATTATACACCCAAATAGTACGCTCCCCATCTATATTATCAATAAATCTCAGGTCATCAATGTACACAATTCTTTATCATAAAACAGATCATTAAATATTCTTTTCATGTGATCCTTGGTAGGATTATCATTAATAATATCATTTATAGTAGATTCCCACAATATCCTTCCTAGTCCCCAAATCACATATGTGAAAAAACCCACCTCAGAGTCTATAAGACTGTTAATGGAGTTGAAAACCTATATATCTTCTCAATACAGTCCTTCGATTTCAAGGGTCCATTATCACAACGAATCACATATTGAAACTACATAGAAAATTTAGAGCCATGATCCACCAAATGTTTTCGGTTTCAGAAACCCAAACGAACCAGATACGAATATTGAGGCTAAAAGATTATAACAACTTAGGGTCCAATAGAGGGTTCACCTATGGATCATGTCTCACAACTTCCTCTCTCAAGTTTTTAATTTCATTAATCAAAGGAATTTTCAACAAAAAATTCAAAAACAAATCAGTCTGAATAAAACTCCAATATCACGGGACTAACGTAAAGTATTGATATAATTTCATTAAACCATTATGAATTTAAAAAAACTATGAAAGGCCTTACATAAGAAAATTAGTCAATTTAAATAATATTTTTATATAGTTCATTTAAATGTACTCAAAATCCAAGATGAAATAAGATAATCAAGAGAGTATATAAAATATCAACTTGATCTATAATCACCTCTAGAACCACTTGAACTGAAGTCAACAACAACAATAGAATCTGTCATGCTACCAGATGTTCTTCCATTTACCAGAATCCCATAAAACATCTAAACAATCATAATGTCACACGTAGGGTGTGATTCAAAGACAATTATGATGAACCCTATGTTTTTTACAAGGTCTAATTTAAAATATTCAATAATTTTATCCTTTAAAACAAAATATAATTGCATTAAATTTTCATAAATCCAAAATAGTTTTAAAATTAATTTCCCCTTTTCAATTTGGTTGTCATAAGAACCATTAATATTCTAAAACCATAAATATGAAAAGTAAAATGTATAAAATAATAAATCATATCCCTCAAGCAAGAGGTACACATATCCATGAAATAACCTATCAAACAAAGCTATGTGATAAAACCTCGTATAAAATTCTATGACCAAAAATCCATGATAAAAATAATGAAGAGATAAATTATCATAAATGACAATGAACATCACATTTTGGCTCAATCATATGAGGCATTTCATAGTAGAAACTAAAAATCATAAACATAAATAATTTTAGATTATTTGTGATTGTGTCATACCAGTAGATATCAAAAAATGATATCTCATTGTGTGGAAACACACACTAAGATTACCCATGTGTCATTATCAATGAACAAAAGGTCCCCAATATAAACATTTTCAATTCATTTCCAGAAAACTCACAATTTTAAAATACAAATTCAAATCCAAGTGAATCTATTTTGGAGTTTTAAACCCCATTTTAAAATCAAGAATATCCTTTTCTAAATAAAAACAAATTTTTAAATTAAATTTGTTTTTATAAGAATAATATTAAGCCACATATCACATATAACAAATGATAAACACAAATTAATTTATCAATAATGAAATTAAATTCTTCAAATTAACCAATTATATAGGAAAGCCTACGTGAAAATGGTTGGAACCAAGCATCCTATGAAAATGGTGACCAAAAACCAAGATAATGACCTTTGAAAGTCTTGGAACACTAACAAATTGGAATGGATTGTTTGAAAAAAATAAATAATAAAAAATACTAACACAACAATGGCCATAACCATATTCATACCCATAGACAAAAAATCTAGATGTATTTCATATTTGGAAATAAGAATTTTGTCAAAATAGGTGACCAATCGTTGAACATAGTGACCCATTTGAGAGGGAATCACCGAAATTATCTTGGGGAGAGACTATATGATGATATAAAAGAATCTAGTAACTAATTAAATAATAAAACACTCATTAAACAACATAAAATAATAATTCAAGGATATTACATGTTGTGTAACACTAATATATATCACGTCATCCAGGAATCTCATATTTTTAGAAAGGTTTCACCATTTTAATAAAAAAAATGTTATTTTATAATAAATTATTTGAATCTATTACATGTTGTGTAAACCTCTAATGTTATGTTTCTAGTTTATGTCTTCTTCCTGGTGAATAATATATGTTGTGTACTCAAATTAAACTACATGTAATCACCAAATGTTTAAACAATTGAAGGTTTAAAATTAAAAACTCCAATATAATCCATGAAATCAACATTAGAGGTATCTCCCCACTTATTTCTTGGAATTACTAAAGAAAATAGAAGGGGAACCAAAAACAATGGATAATAAATAACTGAAAGAAAAGTTACTATGTTACATGATGGCATGATAGTGATGGAATATACAAAAAATTCTTTAACCATCATGAAATTTCAGTATCATTATCCACTGATGTGATCTCTTGGTGATGAATTTTTCTGGGAGAGAATCACTATGAGATTAACTATCTAATGAAAAAATATTGTCAGGGTATATTTTTATGTTTTATTATTCATGAACTCATCACAAAAGGGAACCTTAGAGTGGCCCTATAAATGTTAATGATGTTTCATCATAGAGTAACATGAGATCTTATTATTTATGAAATATGTGATTGGTGGTAGTTTATATTCTAGAAACAGTTGGATGAGAATTTAGTGTAGTGTGAATTCCGATTGGCGCATATTCCATTATATTTCTGTAAGTGTGGAATTCTGTCACACGAGTTGAATTAGTGTCTATAAGCCACATTAATGTGTTATGACTATGGTAGAATGAGTTCTCATCAATTTTTTTCATAACATATCATTGCATATTAGTGTAAGGGCATAAAAATAGGTACTAGTGTTAGGGAAATCTTCATCAAATCATCATTAGGCAATAAGATGGATTTCTATAAGAAATGCAGTCCGAGGTAGTGTATATGGTACCCTAAAAAAAGAAAGTCAGTACTAGGAAGAGGGAATCACTCAAGGGAGACATGCTGGAACCCAAGGTAAAGGGGTTGTCCAGATGCATGTTTTGTAGACTATAGTGACTATTGGGGATGAAAGACCTAGTACCATCAAAGATACAATTATTTTTCATATACCCTTTCATGAGTTTTTTTATAGAAAAATATTACATTACTTTTTAACTTATCATTCTGAAAATAGTATGGTCTATATTATGAAAGGATTTGATGGTTCATTGAACATAAACAAAATGGTGGTATTGCAGTCAATGAATATAAAATTTCCTCAGTAGTGTTCTCTAGAGATCAATGGTTGCAATTTATTTTCAAAATAATTTGTGTTAGATATAATAGGTGTCTAGTTGATTATTTGTATGTATTTGTTAGTCATATATCAAGATATTATTGAATGTTACAGGAGGATAAATACCTGTCTATACTTATAAGTCGACCGATATTCCTACCTAGGTTACTTCAACATTTATTCTAGTTGTACAAGACCAACATTGAGTAGAATGGATTTTGTCATGAATCAAATACCTAGACTATTTTCATATGATGGTGGAATTATGCATGATTCAATTCCTATTGTGTTAGCCTAATTTTAGGATTTCATTCCTAATATGTTATGAGGTTTACCGACTGATCATGTGATTGTGTTCAGAATTGTGTTACTACTAGGATAAGATATAGATTATATCCCTATTTATATAATTTTAGTAGATGAACTTCAAGAGTTAATATATCAAATCTAAAAGTTTTATGAAAAAAGTTTCATGTAACCATGTATGTTTCCATGAGACTTTCCATGCATATTCTCCAAGTAGGCTTTTTATACTACGTGATTATGTTTGTATTATCGGATATTAAACTAGATGATGGTCAAGAACCAGTATCCTCTTACATGAATGGAAATCCTCTTTAATTAGCTTAGAGTTTCTAAGAACTTCTCTATGTTTGATTTGAGGTCAAGGTACCAACAGTTTACTATCAAACATTCGAACATACCCCAAACAACATTTAGAAACATGATGGATTTTATGAGTTCATAGTGATTCTATACTATATGAAGAAAACACTGTAAGTACTCATGGCCATGATAAATTATAGTCTTCATAATTTTTTGGTCCAATTTGTGGTGCTTTTTTTAGATGAGATCATATTAATCTCTTAGAAGGCATATGATCATGATCAAAATCAAGAAATTTTCAAAAATTCCTTTATAGACGTTTGGATTTATTCTAATATAACCAAATGAATATTATGGATATATAATGTTCAAATCTTGGGACATTTAATCTTAGAGGTAGGAGTGTTATTGGACACATGTAAGGTTCTAAATGTGGTATCTGGAGAGATTCCCAAGAAGTTTTTTTATTTTAAGAATGTTATTGTTTTATTAGTTTATTATTGTTAAATTATCCCTCAATTATCTTGTTTGGGATAATTTATGTTGGGGCTTACCATGAAGATAGTGAATATTTTATTTGTAAGATTATTTTGAGAGATATCATCCGAAGGTAAAAGGTAGAAATTTTTTACCACACATCCTCACTTTACTGGTTTTGGTTAAATGATATTCCAGGTAATATAATACATCCATGGATTTACTTTGAGTATTTCTCATGCAGGAGGAAATAGTTTTTACTTTTGGATCTAAACATCCAAGACCGCGTGAGTGGAATCACCCAAATTCTGATCTAGAGTTAGTTGAGAAGCTACATACACTGAGATATTGGATGCATTATCCTTTTAGGGAGAGGTTTTTTGTGTACACACCCTATAAGAGCCTTAGTTACATCTTTTCTTAGCTAAACCTGATCATTTGGAATTTAATGTGGGGTGAGTATTTTTAGTATTTTTTTCTTTGTGTTGGAATATAAACCAGGATAAGAAAGCATCATTTCTGATTGATTGAGATGGATGATGTAGGAAGAGATAATGAAAGTGTTTTAAAAAAAGTTTTGGATGATTTATCTCTTTAACAAAATGAATCTAGATGTTCATGGTTCTCATGGATGAGTATCTTTAACATCAACATCTATCATACCCATATTTTATGACCAAATAAATACATAGATCTAATATTATTTAGAGATTATAATTATGATAGGTATCTTATATAGATGGAAAAAATGATAATGGTGTCCTCTTGGTAGTGGTAATTATCTTCTTTTCTTTGTTTGAGTATGGGTTCACATAGGCAAACACATGGAGCTAATGGGAGAGTTTCTTTCTTATTGATAGGTAGCGAATAATGGTTTGAAAAATAATTATTGTTATCTCTATATATAGTATTGGTGGTCAGTAATAAATATATAGATAGTAGGTTTTTTAGAGAGATATTTTATCATCAGTAGGTTCTTGGTGAGAATCTGAGGCAAGCTGGGATGTTGCAACATGCTCAAAGCCATTTCAGCATGGTTCTAATGTAGGCAGAATTATGTAATATATTATTTGACTAAAACCATTTCAGCATTTATTCTAGGTAGCGAATTATGTTTTAATTATACTCGTTGGTGTTGACCTACTAGTTTTTAGTCACATGATATTCAGGTCTTCAATTATCTCTCAAGAGGATTACATAGATGATGGTTTGAACAAGGGAACATGACCTTTTTCTTAATTGTTGATTTTCGAGATTGGTTGGTGTTTATGTATGTGAATGGAATGTGGATTTGGAATTGGGTATATGTATTTTTATTTTTATAGGTTATTATTTTATCTGAATTATATAAATTTTTAAAATTTAGATAAATGTTAACTAGTATGTTATTTTTCATCATTATTGGTTATTAGTTAATCACTTTATTTTCATAGTTGTATGATATATTTGATTTCACAATTTTTAGTTACACTGATATTTATTTTTATAGATTTTTATTAAATTATGTTTTCATTATAATAGGGGTACAAAATCTCAACTATAAATATCACACCCCTGTTTCTAATTGGAACCCTCTTCTGAATAGGTGGGAATGCTTAAGGTCCATAAACCAACCCATTTTGGCCATATGAGATAGTGCCATATTTGGGTATGTTAGATATCACTTATAACAATTCAATCTAAGATGTAAAAAATATTACATCCATCATGTCATTGGACATATAATGTCTCCTATATTTTACTTTTCCAAAAAAACGTGGTGTTCATTCTTCATAACATCGTCAGGTCCTCATATTTCTTCTTCTATTTTGTGATTTCTCTAAAATACACATACTTTAAGAGTGGTATGATTCCATAAAAAAGTATCCCTAGTTTCTAGAATCAAAATAGGATATTAATATTATGAGATATCTTTTATTAATACAATATCATTATTATTTATAGTATTTTTTGGGTCTAGAATATACATTTTTAAAAAAGAGACATTGTATACAACATTTACATTAAAGTGTCTTGGGATCATTAAAAATGATATTTAACCTCTAAAATTAATTATATATTTTAAAATTAATTTATGTACAACTATTTTAGATTCCCTTTTTATCCATACATGACACTTCAATGACCATTATTTCAATTATACATGTAATCAAACATGAAACAGAAAAATATTTTTTTTAATTTGCATCATGACTCTTTTTCTTTCATTGGGATGATTTAATATGACTTATTTTTGTCTATAAATTAAATTTTATTCCCACCAAAATCAAGGATAAAATTATTATTGTCATCATATTGATATAAAATAATTTCAGTATGACATCTCATCCCATATAATTCTTCATACAACACCACCTAAATGTAGTTATTGATTATATTGTTATATAAAAAATTACTGATGTGAATTAATGACCCCAAATACATTGACTGTTAAGTTAAAATGACAAATAATGGAATTATAATTATAGAATAGTCCATTAATACTATCCATCAGTTTCTCAATGATAGGTGGTGTTCCAATGATGCACAATATCAAGATTTATATATAGACTATTCTAGAGTTATGAAATAAATTTTCAAGCCCAATCAAATGAAATTGAATGAAAAACAATAGGAAGCCACACTACATCATTAATATAGTGTCATGAATGGTGATCAATTTGTATATATTCTCTAAAATTTAGGAAATGTACTTATTTTTATGGTGATCAAGGATAACAAATATTCATCTTTATTTATATTTTTTATTTTGAAATCCAATGAAAAATTATATAGTAACATTATCCAATTTACAAAAAAAAATTGGGAGAGTTGACAATACTATTCATTTATTCTTTCCATCAAAATTCACCTTTTGGAAAATCAATAATATTATTATATAATCTATAGTTTCATGAATCATATTATCTATCCAAAACTTTCCATGCAGTTTACTAGATATATTGGTTCTACTTGTTTTTATAAAATATATTTAGAGATTAAATTCATTTAATAATTCTATTTTCATATCATATATATATGTAACACATAACCTATTTCCAAATTTTAGAATACAATTTATAACAACAAAATCCTACAATTGGACAACTTTAAAAATTTAAATTTAATTTTTAAAATTATAATCATTATAGAAGACTTTATTTTTCATCCACTATATTTATCGTTTGGATATAATTTGATAAATAGATGATATTTTACCTTAATTAGTAAGTCCTATATCATTCATTTAAAAAAATCCATGAAAATAATATCCCAATAATCCTCATATTTGATAGTACAACACAATAATTCCTCCATAATCCGACTTCTATAATATTTTCATCCCTTTGGGGGTATTGTATTGAGAAATCATATTCCATATGAACCAAAATACATAAACAATTTTTAATGGTGTACAACTTCTATGAAGAGATTTATCTCAAATAGTAATGATCCATGTATATTTCACATGTCACACAATATAAATAATGTATCTATATCTTCAATGAAAATATTATGACAACTAAATTAAGATTAAGGGGTATATTTTTTTTCTTGACTCATTCTCTACATTAGTTCATAATCAATAATTTCACATTTTTATGGTCACTAGTGTGACACCTATTCAATTATATACTATATATTAAAAATTTAAAATTTCATAATGGTAGATAAAATATTAAATCATTTATTATTATCTAATTATAATACTCAAACAAAACTGCACATTTCTTTTCCCATCTAAACAGAACACCTATATGTGTTCGCATGGTTTATGGTTTACATTATAAGGATATTTTTTACAAAAATCGATGATTGCAAAAAATAAAGAAACAATGTACCTTTGATATGTTCATAAATGTATTATATTTTTTCTATAATTGTATTGGATGGATTAACTATGATTTCACACTTGTAGATAATATGTCAATAAAAAGAATTATTCTCAAGCTAGAATTCATAATTTATAAATTTCCCTTCATACAAGATTCTTCTAAATGTATTAATAATAATCTAAATTCTATTCTCCTAGTACTGATTTCTGTTAGTGTAGACTAATATATCATTAATAAATTCTAAAAAATATAAATATATTCATTAAATACTTTTTTCATTTCATCTATAAAAATATTTAATTAATTAATCAAAAAAAAATGAAATCACTATAAACTCTTAAATTTCATTCTTTGTACAATAGAATAACAGCAGAATATATTACTTATTGAATTACATTTTTTAATTCAACTAATAAAGTTAAATATTTTAAAAAAAGAGATCTTCATCTTGTTGATCACACAAGTCAACAATTTGATGTACATGGTACATTTTCAATATAGTGATATAATTTTTACCTATAATTAATTCATAGTCTATAGATATGTCTTTCTATTTAATGAAACTAATAGAGGAAAAAACATGTTTTCCAATATGGGGTATAAATTTTTATAGTAGTTTTATTTTATCAAATTGCACTATTTCAAAACTAGTCATTATATTGGGAGTGTTTGATACTAATCGTTGATGAGGGATTATATTAATAGAGAACACTACCTCGCACTTTGGTGGATGGACAAGTAATTCGAATTGAAATAAATTTTTGTATTATTTTATAATTGGTACATCACGAATTCAATGATTAAATTTCCCATCCATATATTTTTACTACTCTTCTTCTAGATAAATACAATTTTATAGAGATACTAGAGGTGGGTCCTGTCAATATCTAAATGATAAATTCAGACTACTAAAGATAAATAATTCCTCAACACAAACAGGAATGGTAAATTCTATCTATTTTTAATAATTTATTATATTATATTATAGGTGGAAATATATAGAATAGATAAAATAAAATTATGAAATAGGAATAATAATCAACACTACGTATAGGGTATATTTATATTCCATAAATAAAACTTACAAACACGACCTTGTTATAGTACGATTTCTCTAGGGAACCTTAACTAAAAACTCCTATAATAAACTGATACGGAAAAATTTAATTTTTATGAAAATAATTATTGATATAAAATAGTGTTTTGATCCTAAAGAAAATAATGTCTAAATTAATTTTAGCATATTATTAAAGTACCCACCACAACATGTTTATGATATAAATTCTCAGCTAACATAATATCATAATCATGAACTTTTCTTTATGCTTCTTTTGTTATAGGTTCCCTTATTTCTTGATTATTTAGTGCTAATATTTTCTAATTTATATAATGTAAATAAATTAGAAACAAGTGGTTTCATTTATAACCATAAATTCATTATATATATGAATTTTATCTCTACACTTATAATAATCTCTCACGACCATCATTAATTTTTAACACCTTTCATTTCTCAATTTTCACTTGATAGAAAATAATTCATTCCAATAATTTTATTTTAAATGTTCCTTATTCTAGGTTCCCATATAATATCCTCTCTTCTTGATTTCCCATTATATCACACTATGTAGATAATCACTTCATTTTTTATGAGCAACAACTCTATTTCATCATATGACGAAACCAATTGATAAAAAATTCCCTTCATTTTCATAGTTTAATCCCTTCCGTACTATTTAAAATAATTATTTATAGATTATTTATGTAATATATAGCATACTTCTCTAGTACTCAAAAGTTATACTCATAATCTGAAGCAATTTATTATTCTTTTCCATTATAAATAAATAATATTCACTTAATAATTGTTCATTTTTCATATGGGACATATTTTTCAATAAACGTTGCTTTAAAATATATCGATTCTATATGTAATCTCTCTACATACTCCTTAGTATTCCTTATCATTGTATCTCATTAATCTGTACCACATATAATATAATTTACTATCAAGGTAACCTTTTCCCATTCATTGAATCCCAAGGAAAAAAATATGATATAAACTTTCTTAATCCATTTTAACGTTACAAGGATTAGTTGTTCAACAAAATTATGGTGTCATGTATCTGATTGAATATTATAATATAGGTGTATATTTCCTTGACACATCATATTTCACAATCTGTCAATATTTATTTTTTATAAATAATTTACTCAAGCCTAATATATATATGATCTACTCAGCTCCATCGCCAACTATATTACCATTATTTTAGAAAAAATTATACATTCTACCCATGTATTGATTCCATAAAATCATTGGGAATTAATTTCTAAAAAATCTTTATAAATTGAATTTTTTCATAAGATTAATAACTTTTAATCATAGTATTTAACTAGTGTAAAATATACTATATATTAATGATTTATATATACATAATAAAATAATTTTAAAAAAGGTTTCTCTATCGATATACTCAAATCCTAAAAATATTTTCAATTTTTTATACAGTGGATTGTTATGAAAATTTGAATTTATAAAAGAATCATTCTTGGGATTGTGAAACTATGTTTGTTGTAAGGTCATATTCACAAATATCCTGAAATATGGTTTATATTTACTCATCAAACTCTTTTGAAGGAAATTAAAACTAGATTCATCTCCACCACAACCAAATATTCAAATGGTATCTAGAAATTAACGTGTTTCTTGGAAAACTACATGACCTCTTCTATAAATTTGTTTTGATATTCTTCAAAAATTAAATGTATTCTTAAATTTTATCATTGGCTTGTGCTCTCTCATATATGATTTCTTAAATCAATTTCTAATAATTTAAACTAAACATCAACTTATAACAACTATATTAGCTCACTCATAAATAACCCTATTTCATTGTTAACATTATTAAATTTACATAATATATAAGTTATAATATCAAAAAGGATTACTCATACTATTAGTCATGAAAAAATAGGCAGATAGTTGATTCCCATTTTAGAATGAAAATAAAATAAAAATAATAAATAATTAAATATTATCAATCCTTGAACCTATTCAGGGATCCTTTCTTCATATGTTGAGGATAGATAAAAAACTAACGGCGAGATAAAACCAATAGTGTGTTTTATGCATAGTAGATGATATGATGAGTAAATAAAAAAAATTAATATGGAACAATAAATTATGGAAAGATATTTCATTTAATCAAAAAAAGGGAATGAAATTCATCAATAAAAAATATCAAGGAATTTATTAGAATGATAATAATAACATAATAATTATTGAATGAAATTACCAATATTGGTATTCATTAGACAATACATCCTGATATTTCACTATCAAGGCCTTATACCCTGATGTTTTAATTTTATGGGCATCTAAAAAAACCAAATTAATTATTTAATCTAACTGATTTTATTCATGAGTTCCTTCCATGAATCAAGGGGATAAATAATTCAGGACCCATCAACTAACTATAACCCAAATTCATTCAACTATTATTTAATAAAAATATCAATTCATAAAAAATATAACATATCAACAAATATACATATTGAGTAAAAAATATGGAATATAAATATTTTCCCTATAAATTAAATAATGTTTATATTCGTAAATGAAAAGTATAAAGGATATATGGTTTATGTAATAAGGTTATCAATGATATAAAAATTATGGATATGGAAGACAAAAAAACATCCAACAAATGATGACAATAAGAATGAAAATGTTTCAATATAATTCTAATGACCAAAAAAATTTACCTAGTCATACAAGATAATGATTAATTCATTAGAAAAGATGATATTATATTTATATCAAGTATTTTGGAGAATAGATGAAACTAAAAAAATATTCTGAAATTAATTTTTTATTCAGTATTTTTTTTACAAAACCACTGAAAAAATATTAAAAAAGAAAATATTATATGATTTTTATAGCAGCGAGAAAATAAGTTACTATAGTATACATTCAAAAGAATAAAAAATTGTTACTTTTTGAAAACTGAGTGGAAAATGATCCTTTCTGAATATAATAGAATTATTACACATAAAAATTATAAAATGTATAGTAAAATATCAAATAACATTAATATACTGTATGAGTAATTGAAAATGAAATTTGTAAGAAAAATGAAAAATTATATTCATAATAAAAAGCATAGTTAACCAGAAAGTAAATTAAGATAATTTTTCTTTTAATGATATACTTTTTTTTCAGTTACAAAGTCATGAAATAATGAAAGGAATCATGTTAAATTCATTAATACATTTATTATAAAAAAAATTATTGTGAAAGATGTGTTGTAAAAATCATTAAATGAAAAATATGATCAATTTAAAACTAATGTGTTTGTAAAACATTTTCCAATAGTTTGGTATCATTTACATTTTTTCACCTTGAATGTGTATACTATAATAGAAAAATTAACAATCATTAATAATTATGGATTCATGATAAATAAATCTAGGGTAGTATATGAAACACATTAATTTAAATCTATGGATAATACAAACTGCGATTCCCTGGAAAGAATATTATAATAAAATCCCTTACATTATACATTGATTGAACTAAAATTGGTTTATCCTCAAGAAAAATGAATTTAGATTTATTATAAAAACGTTATATATCTACGTACCGACCTATAATACCATAAAATATCCACTAATAATATATTATAACCTTTTAGTTAGCAATAATTTATTAGAATGATTTTTGATGTTGTTAACTGATACATTTTTCATATATATATTTTTTCCAACTATAGTACACGTTTATTTACCATGAATTGATCATATTAAAACTTATGAAAATTATATAAATGTCATCTAGATTCATTATATAATTTTTACAATCAATCATGACAGTATTATATGAAAAATGAATCACATCTGTTCATTTAGGCGGTAGTCCTAACTTACGGTTGACAAACATTTTTTTAACAAGTGAAATGGTGATAGGTAAATGTTCAATTGAATGGAAAAATTCTATTTTTTCTAACATAAAATATTAAAATCAAAATCCACTTCTCTAAATGATTATATATCTAACATTTATAATTATCAAGTTCGTAGAATGTTTTTATAGGGAATAAAATTTATTTCCTGATGAGTAGTTACATTTCATCGAATGGAAATTTCTTATCATATGGATAAATACATGGGCCATCAGAAATACTCATATAATTTTCATCAGATAGAAGATATATTACATATTCAAGATATATTATAACAAATAATTCTGCATGATCTCATAAAAAATTATTCATACCAACCTTATTAGAAAAAGTTATACATGTGTACCCTAAAAACTACTCCAAATATACCAATTATGAACATCATATATTCGAGGAAAATAAGAATTAAATTCATCCAAATAGAATCTTCATGCACTGTTGTAGAGTCTGGTCAGGATTACCATCAGATAGAGACACTATGATGAACCTCTCAAGTGAAGGATTTATATCGGCATAGTTGCAACTAATCCCAGAAAATATTGAATCTAACAATTAGAAGAATTTAAATGAATAGTTCCACTTGATAGAATATAAAAATTCCTTGAAAAATTGATAAATCAATGATTTAAAATTTTTTATAGTGTTTTAGTAAAATAAGGTCACATTATTTTAAGAATAAAGTTTATATTTGAATAAGTTCAACCATATGTTTTTTAAAAATTCAACGGTGAAAATAGTAAAAAATTAATTACCACAGTTATGGTAGAAAATGATTTACTGGGGGGCTCAACTAAATATATTATGATGAAAATGTTATAATAATGGGTCTAAAATATATTTAATAGGCATATTTAGATATAATCCCTTAATGGGTTTCTTTTTAGCATTATTGGAGCGTTTTTACTTGAAAAATATTAATGGAATTAATTCATTTCAAAATTATATGTTCTCCACATACTTATCATATAAAAGGACAACCACATACTCCTCTATTCATTTATTCATATCCCATTGGTTTTTTGATTCCCTATGGAGTCCATAGCATTTTAGACAATATTGTTACAACAATTTAATGATAAACAACATAATTGTGTTACAAAACCAGGACGTAAATGTTTCTTGTCTTGGTATAATTATACTCATATATAAGGTTCACAAAAACAAAATATAATTATTTACAAAAAATACTTCTTATTTTTCCTTAAAATTACTATGCTCTCTTTAATACAGTTTATCACCTAAATATATACAAAAAATATTAGGGTGACTTAAAAACCCAGTAAGATGATTAGTAAGAGACATGAATCAACATATCATTAGAAAGACTAATCATCACCATAATAATACAATTATAAATTTCCATAATCATAATAATTATGGGAAACATTAAATAAATGCATGTAATATGGAAATGTATAATAACAACACACTATGTCATAGTAGTCAAATACAACTCATCTTTTTTTAACAAAACTGTTATCATGTTCATGCATAACATATGTGTGTAATAATAACATCACCATTATGAAGAATTCTATAATCATATAATATGAATTAAATAATGAGTTACATCAAATTATCCTATGTGTTGGAGGGATACATAATTTCGGTCCCACCGGTCACAAAATTACATTTACATAATCTATAAAGACCGGGATTTTTCGTTGTTATTTTTCTAAAACATATAGAAGTATTACGAGTTCGAAAAAATTGGAGGTGCATGATTCTGAGGCCCGATTTTCCCGAAATGAATTTATGATATTTTTTCAGGTACCATCAGTAGACCCATGATCGACATTTTGTAACTTTTGAACCAATGCTTGAAATTGAAATATGAGGACATCGTCGAACTCGCAGTGCCAATATTTGCTTAAGGAGACCTTCACCTTGACCATAGAAGGTCGAGGGAGGAAATTTTTTTTAGGGATTTTCATAGAGGATATAAAAAATAAATATAATTTATTTTAAACACATATCTTCCCACCTCTCATTTTAATCATAGAGGTGGGGACCACCCGAACTCCTCTTTTAATGGGAGTTAACCCTTGGAATTCCCCCAATTAACATACCAACATTAATTGAATTAATAAACTTTACTCAATTAAATATGGATCCTCACCTCTTGGATGGGGAATCATTTGAAAAGGGGAGGTTTTTGGAGAACTATTGGTGGAGATGAGAACTTCGTGGAAGAACCTCCTCCAATGAAAAACCTCTCCAACAACGAATGAACCAGCGTTCGAGGAAATGCCAACATCACCATCTTCATCACCATACTCATGGAACCTCCAAAAAACGTCAAGGTAGGGGTTTTGAATTTTGTTGTTCTTATTTTTTCATTGGGATTCCACGTTGTGATTCAATACTCATAAGCCGGTTGTTATCGATCTAATGCTGAGGGTGCATCCCAAGATAAGACGACCCAATCCCTCTGCTAATTCATTAAATGATTTGATCTTCATCGGAGAGACTTCATGTTGAACTGAATCTGACACCGTTGGTCTTGGAATTATGAAAATGTCATGAGACTTGCAATGGTTCATTCTATTTGAAGAATGGGCCACCAGAGCTCTTCTGGTGATCTGAGGAAGTTCGTCGACGACCAGTGTCGGCGACCAGTGCTAGTTGGGAAAAGGTGGCGGTCGGCACACCGACTGACTGTGAGGAGCATGGTGGCACGTCCATGCCAATGGAAGAGTTGTACATGGACCGTCAGCCACGGCGGAGCATTATGGAATCCTACATGCATGTCAGCCACATGGTGAAGCAGCGGTGCGCGTCCGCACCATCGGAGCTAGAGACTACGATATCTTGGCCGTAGTGGAGATCAGAGTGTGGCCACCACTCAGTCGACCATAGTAGAGGAGAGTTGTGTGTCCGCTCCCCTAGAAGTAGCTCCGACCATTCCGGCCGGCCGCGTCAAGCTAAGTGGGACCCATCCGGTGGGTCCCGTAGGCCAGCCGACAGCGCGACGTGGCACTATCTGGTGGGCCAAAACTGAACAGCCTATGTTATGTTCGGGTGACCTAGGGGGGGCTCCCTTCGTGATTAGAGCCTACGGAGGACCCCACCACAAGGGGCCACCCTATCCGTATGCTACACCGTGGGCCACCCAACGGGTTGGGTTAGTCCGACCTGGTCGGACCGGACCCGGGCTCATCTGGACCCAGATATGCCGTTTGGGGAATAACTTGTGATATGGGCGTCTGATTTACGAACAATCTATGGCTCTAGAATACTTGGAATGAGACTATCCTTTTGGTATAATCCACTTGAGTTTTGGATAAAGTTGGGGTACGGTCGGGTTGGATCGAACCCGAATCCAACCTAGCCCTCAGGACTAAAATGCTAATAACTTACAGATTGGTCATGCGATTGATGCTGCGTCTGTTTCATTGGGACCCTTGTTACGTGTTGGTCCATTGGGGGTAATTATTTATGGAACATCATGGGATTTTAAGTATTGAACATTGGTTTGAGAAGCGTAACCTCCCGTAATTGAGCATGCTTAGTGTGGGAACCCTGTGGATGGCTATAGTTGTTGAATATCCAGATTCTATGTTGGTCATCTTTAGATATTATGTTGGTCAGTTATCAGCAATCTTCTGTGGGTCAGCACATAATTATCATGTGTGGGTGAATGGTAGTGCTTCTCGATGATGTAATATGATCTAAAAATATAACTAGTCATTTATACTTCTGTACATAAGCTATGCCTTGTGTGAGATGTTTCATCAACTTTGTGGTATTCTCCAGTGTCGTGTTACCTGTGTGTTAATTAACTTCATGGTGATACCTTTGAGGTATTCTTCAGTTTGGCATTAAATTTTTTGGACATACATTCGTGGTGATACCTAGGTGGTATTCATATGTGTGGTGTTAACTTTTTGGTACATACCTTTGTGGTGTTACCTTCATCATATTATTTCCTTCATGGAATAGTTGCGCTTTCGTCTACGGAGTTGGGCCTTGGGTTTCATCATGAATGAGATGTCTATACTTAAAATCATAGGTATATATATGGGAATATACATATGTAGGGTTAAATATTGTTTTTCTACTTTGTGGATTATCCTTTGTGGATTTTGAAAGACCTTCGGGGGTCTCGATGCCTCTAATGAGTATTTATATACTCACCCCTACACAGGCTATGCCTTCACCTTGTTGTGTCTTGTGCATATGATGAAGATCATTGACTGAGGATGAGGGTACTAGGACAAGAGGCTGCTTGGAGGTGGACCATTAGATGAGGCGTACCGCAGAGATGACTATTAGAGATCTATACCTACCCTTCAGGAATAAGCCTTAGCAGGCGTTCAAAGGAGTTGTTTTTACTTTTACTTATACTTTCTAATTGGGATTGTCTTCTAGCCCCCTTACATACTGTAGTCAATAATTTTACTATATAGTTTACAATGTTCTTGTATCATGTTGTCTGCTTAGTTGGCGTGAGTTACAGGTTAAAAAGACAATGCCTTCCTGGTTTTAGGGAAATGCCTTTCTGGTGCTATTCTCCAGCCCCTGGCCTATGGAAGGCAGGCTTGGGGTAGTCATGGCATGGGCCCTGGGGGATGGGTCATGAAAAATTAGTATTAGAGGAGTCAATTCTACTGATGAACATAGACT
Source organism: Viscum album (assembly GCA_963277665.1). Classification (NCBI taxonomy): domain Eukaryota; kingdom Viridiplantae; phylum Streptophyta; class Magnoliopsida; order Santalales; family Viscaceae; genus Viscum; species Viscum album. Next base: position 1,444,253,296 of record OY728165.1, on the reverse strand, counting down.
CTGCTCTTTTAATCAGTAATAGAGTTAAGTGTTATGAGTGTCGTTTTATGTTTGGGGAATCCAGTGTTGGTGTGGTGGCCTATTTATCCATACACTAGGAACTTGACTTATGATTTCTGACTCAGTGCATGAAAACATTGATTATGTGTGTGTTTTTTAATAGTTTTCTTTGTGATCACTTTGATTCAGCTCACATGGTATAAATTAATGACCGTGGAACACCTGTTTGTTTCTGGATTCCTCCATCCAGATAGCTATAGAGGATTCTAGGTAGAGTACGTGATGAGAACCCAAATAGTGACGAGGCATTAGTGCAAGGCCCCCTTATGGCAATTCTACCATCGGGTGGTGTACTAGCAGTACCACTACCCATTGGGCAGCCAATGCCACCAGCCCCAGTGGGACAGGGTTAATGCCTCTTGAGCGCGTTGCACAAGTTCCAGTGTCTGAGGCCACTGAGGTTATAGGGTGAGACCAATCCATAGACGGTTGAGGACTGACTAGAGGCCGTGATTAGAGATTTTTGACTGGTAGGGACACCAGCTGATCTCCTGGTGATCCTTGCCGCCAGTGTTCTTCAAGAAGCAGTGGGAAGACGGTGGGGCTTGATGCTCCAGTTTCACGACGAGGTCACTCTCATATGGGAGGACATCGAGATCCTTTTAAGAGCATTGTTCGTACTTGCTACTCTACACTTTGTGCGTATACAAGAGCTTCTCTTCCTATAGTAGGGAAGCATTAATGTGCCTCAGTATTTAGTGAGGTTCACTGACCCCTCATGCTACTCCACTAACGCGGTGAAGGACCCTTTCTTTAGGGCATGGAACTTAGAGAAGGGGATCATATGAGAAATTAGAGATTCCATGATTTCTCTCAGTATCCCGACGCAGGCGGGGGTGTTCGAGTGAGAACTCTTAGTGGAGAGTTTCCCTGTTGAGCAGTCACCGACAGTGAGACCCACCACCAGACATCACATAGCTGAGTCATATGTAGCTAGAAGAAGATAGATGATGCAGAGGTACAAGAGGACCATACCTACAGGTGGACGACCGTAGGATATAGGTTCGTTCATGTGGGGCTCTCGAGACAGAGTAGGATATGCGAGGAGCAGACAGTGTTACTCGTGCGATCAGAAAGGTCATATGGCTCGTGACTGCCCAACCCGTCATAAGGATGACCAATATACGCTCGAAGAACCGCTTGGGCAGAGGCGAGGATTTTTTCGATGAGGTCGGTAGGCAGAAGGCAGACGTGGTAGAGTAGTTGGTCATTTAGCAAGTGGTGGGTGGTGATTTGAGGTTTTACTGCCTCCACCACTAGGTGGTCCACCCCAACCACATGCAACAGATGGATAGGGATGAGCTCAACTCAAAGCAGTTGAGGCATATGACAATAGTGCTACAGATGTGATTAAATGTTTTATCAGTGTCTAATCAACCTTAGTTGAATTACTTATAGACGCAGGTGCCAGTCACTCTTTTATATCCACAACCCTCGTTCGGTGCTCAGAGATACCGATGGAGCTTTTGGCTTGATCATTATGGCTAGAGACTGCTACAGGATATGATTTAATGATTACACAATCGTGCAGGTAGTGTCAGCTTACTCTTGGAGGAGAGAGCTTCAATTGGGATCCTCTAGTAGCAGCATCGAGGCCCTACGACATCATCTTGGGTATGGACTAGTTTACCACAGTCCATGCTCAAATTGACTATTTTAGGAACAAAGTTTGGTGTGTCTACATGAACGTGATCAGGTTTTACTTCACTAGTGAGAAGGGAACCTTTTCATCATAGGATGGAATTACCTGGATGAGGGTGCAGCCGATCACACGTCAGTTGGCTAGCCTTACCCTCAGAGCGGTTGAAGATGAGAGTCCAGGCTATCCTATAGTGGGGGACCAATACAGTGATGTTTTTCCAGATGATCTCCTGGGTCTACCTCCTCATACAAAGGTGTAGTTTTATATCGACTTTTACCTCGAGATGACACTGACATCTACACCAGCATATAATATGTATCCCAAGGAGCTTCGAGAGCTGCGAGTACAGCTAGAGGACTTGCAGAGCAAGGGGTTCATTTGGCCCTGTGTGTCTCCTTTTCTACCCCAAATTTTTTTCACCAAGAAGGCCGATGGTAGTTTGAGACTCTGTGTGGACTATCGGCGCCTGAACCAGGTGACTGTGAAAAACAATTACCCACTCCTAATAATTGACGACCTCTTTGACCTTCTAAATGGAGAATGATGGTTTTTGGTGACAGACTGCATATTAGGCTATCACTAGCTCAGGGTAAGAGATGAGGATGTGTAAAATATGGCCTTCAGATGTCGGTATGACCATTATTAGTTCCTGGTTATTCCATTTGGGGTAAAAAACTCCCAACAATGTTCATGGGTGTAACACCCCGACCCCTCTAGGCTAGATCCAGTGCATTACTTGTGATATTGGGATGGTTAGAAGTAATGAAAATCCTTAAGGAACGATCAGGTTAGTAGTATTGAATAAACTAGATACATAGATGTAACATGAATTACATTAAAAAAAGGTTACAAGATACAATACATAATGAAAACTAAAAACTACATCCGCAAAAGCTTAATAAATGACCTCCTCTCTATCACCTGTTGAAAGTAAACAATGAAAGGGGTGAGCTCAAATGATCAGTAAGGGTTACAAATAGCTGAATCATGAGTACAATAATAATTGAATCACAATCAATCAGACATTATCAATATGGCATAGTGAATAAATGAATAACTAATTCCATTAATAAACTGAAAATGAAACTGCATCCATAGATTTTGTCATAGTGAAAACCTCATGGATAATAATAATAACTGATAACGAATAAATGGAATGCTTATTAATTGTACGTCATGTATCTAGTACATGAAACCATAATTCCATAAAAATGGTTTAGATTGATGGGTAGAAACCCGTCTGAATTTTGGAAACAAACTCGAAGGGTTTGTCGCCAAACTGTTTTGTCCTATGAGACCTACTGATGCATCGAGGGGTTGTAGCGGGCCCAACTTCCATTGTATGTCCAAATAATTCTTAATATATTGATTCAAAACAATAGCAATATTCCCTTTAAATATCTATATAGTGTATATTAAACAGATTCATCAATATTTCCATAATTAATATAACATTCCAAATAAACACTGTATGTAAAATGGTATACAGTTTATACAAAAAACATATCCATGACATGAGATTATGGATATTTAATATATATATAATTTCAAATGAAATTTGATCTCAAATGGGCAGTAGGTACACCACATAAAGATTATTAGGTGCACAATACAAAGATAGTCATAATGAAAACGACTGCTAAGACCAAGTCCCGTACCACTATGTAATCGGTCAAACCGTATGATCAAAACATAATAACCATCAAGTGAATCCTTGAATAACATGAATATAAACAGAATAATGTTATTATATTTCAAATTTAAGTACACATATACCAAATATAAAGAATAATTGGTGAACAATGGAAATATCACAGAAATGAATGTGAGATGAGAAACCCCTTACCTTTGGCTCTAGTGTATTCTTGATAGGTCTTAATGACCTGAATAGTCAAATTTAGATTCATTAATTTATAATTCTTGAAACTATAAAACATGTAATTGATATGATATAACTTTATTAAGTTCGTTAATGGTCTCTTTTATGGGTTTATGTGATTAGATATTATTTTTTTAAAGCATTTTCTTACATGGTTTTCATGGTTCGTTTACTTGTTTCCATGAATGGAAGTTCATTTGAAACATGGTTAAACATACAGAATTATTTATAAAAATTATATATTAAATTATGGAGTTATAAATTATCTTATAATGATTTTGGGTTATATACAATGATGATTATTCATTAGTAAAAACATTAATGATGTTCGTTTAGATCGTTTTAGTGGTTCTTTGATAATTACAACCTCATTTTGTTTTATAAATTAGAACCATGAGTACCAAATAATTACAGAAACATGGGTGAGTCAAAAAACATATATTATAACCTGGTTCAACCATATAAATGGTTTCATGACCGGACTTGAAATAATTAATGCAAATCAAAATCACATCGTCTATGATGTCGGAAATTCGACACATCACAGACAATGTTTTTAATTCATTGAACAAGTGGGGCAAAGAAGAAGATTGATGATGAATTTATCATGAATATGAAAAAATCTAGAATATACTATATTCTGGATATTTCATTCCTCTTGGGTAAGAAGAGATGAGGAAATAATAAATAATGAACTCAAAATAAAAGAATAATTTTGAAATCGCTTACAAAAATTCGGCAACCTAACGACTACGTAACATGGGTTTTGAAAATATAAAAAAGAGAGTGGAAAAATATCACCTATCCAGAAATGAATCATAATATAAATTATATCAATAATAATAAGAAAAATAAGAACATGGTATGGCATCATGTAAGATATACCACATAAAAGAGAACATGAAAAGAAAAAAGAAATTGAGAATTTTCTTACCTTGTAGAATAACCCTTAGAACATGAAGGTTGGGACCTTGAGGGATTGAGAAAACTTTGAGAGGACTAATACGGAGGTAAGGAGACCATAACATCATTCAGTGAGAATTGGGAATGAATTCAATGAAGGGAAGAGTTGGTATTTATAGGAAAAGTGAGGGATTATTTTAATAATTTTGAAGGGACACCTCATGAGTGGTTTTGCAAAACCATGGCCTTTCCCATGGTATTTTCCCATGGTATAAGCCACTTGGGACACCTCACATCTTATTTAACTATACAGAAATCAACCATATTTATGACATCATCATTTCATCATTAATGATGTCATAAACACACCGAAACTAAAAACTGTGTTTTTTACTATTCACTGAAAAATAAATTGTTTCAGAAAAATTCCAAAAATTCACCCTAACCATTTTTCGACGTGTAGAATTCAATATTGAAATCTATTCTTCAACAATAATTTTTTAAATATTATTAATTTAATATTTAAATAAAGTCATCGTTAATTCGAAAAATAACAATCTTAAAGTGCAATTAGTTTTATTTCTCATTGAAAAACTAATTAAGATCCCATTATCTTGTTGCCTTAAGAAAATGAAATAATAATATTATTTACTATTCATATGGGTCATATTACTATTCATATTACTATGCATAATGGTATGTTACTATTCACCAAAAATTATGTTTGTTCTATCAGACTCCAAATGACTTACTGATCAAAACTCTAGATGACAATTTTTCAAAATTCAAAACATAGAAGTGGAAAATTTATATTCAATAGCTAGGTTATGAGTATATCCTAAATAACCTAGGGTTTTTTAGAAATAATACAGTGATGAATAGAATGTATTTAACAGAAACATAACATAAATTTTTTGGGGTGCTGCATTATTCCCTCCTTCAGAAATTTTGTCCTCAAAATTTTATGGACAATCCCACAAAAAATATGTAGGTGGTTATTCTTCATGAAATCCTATGGTTCCCATGTTGCATCCTCCATATTCTAGGTTTCTCCAAACAACCTTTTACTAGACGAGTTGTTCAATTTCTCAATACCTGCTCCCTTGTGTCAAGAGTCCTGATGGGATTTTCACAGTATGAAAAATCCGGTTCCAGTTCTATTTCTTCATATGTGAGTACATGCATTGGGTCTGGCATATATTTCTTTAACAATGATACAAGGAACATATGATGAACTCTGGAGAGATATGGAATCATTGCTAAATGATAAGCTACAACTCTGATTCATCCCATGATTTCAAATGGTCTGATGTCCCTGGGGCTCAGTTTCCCTTTCTTATCGAACCTTAAGATGCCCTTCCATGGTGATACTTTTAGAAATACATGATCTCCCACTTGAAATTCCAATTCCTTTCTCCAGTTTTCAGCATAAATCTCCTTCCAACTTTGGGCTGCTTTAATATGGGCTTGTATTATCTTCACCTTTGTCGTGGTCTCTTCAATATGTTCTGGGCCTTTAAGTTTCCTTTCACCAACTTCGTGCCAACAGGTTGGAGTTTAACAACTCTTTCCATATAATGCTTCATATGGAGCCATTTGAATACTAGAATGGAAACTATTTTAGACGGAAAATTTCACCAAAGGAAAGTATTGATCCCACATACACTGGAAGTCAAGAGAGCATGATCTCAACATGTCTTTCAGAGTTTGAATAGTCCTTTTAGACTGTCCACCAGTTTGAGCTTGATATGCAGCACTCATATGAAGCTCAGTATTCAAAGCCTTCTAGAGACTTTTCCAGAACCTTGATGTAAAATGTGGATCATGAATAGAAACAATTTATAGGGGTACTCTATGAAGTCTCACAACATCGTCAATATATAGTCTTGATAGATGTTCAAGTGGTAGATCTTCTCTTATAGAAAGAAATTGTGCTGACTTGGTAAGATGATCAGCAATGAACCATATTGCATCATTCCTTCTAAGAGTCTTTGGTAGTCCCATGAAAAAGTCCATCATGATATTATCCCATTTTCACTCGAGTATGGGAAGAGGTTGTAATACTCCTCCATGATGTTTCATTCCAGCATTCACTTGTTGACAAACCATACATCTTGACAAAAAATCAGCAATATCCTTCTTCATTTTTTCCCACCAAATATGTTCCTTCAAATATATATACATCTTAGTGCTACCATAATGTATATAGAAATTGGAACTATGAGCATTATCCAACAATTCCCTTTTTAGATTAGGAATATCGAGAACACAATGTCTCTTCCCAAATTTCAAAATTCCATCTTCATATAAGAAGTCACTCAATCTCCCATCATTCACAGCATTAATCTTCTTTTGAAACTCTTCATCATTAGGTTGAGAACTTGTTATCCTTTCTAGTAAAGATGGTTTGGAAACCATTTGAAAAAGAAATGATGTTTCACCTTCCATGGTTATTCCCATATCCATCTTTACTAGATCCATGAAAATATGATCCATTTCAACTCTCATCTTGTTCAAAACTCCATGATCCTTTCTGTTCAGAGCATCTGCCACCTTATTTTCCTTCCCCAGGTGGTATTGTATCGTGCAATCATAATCCTTGAGTAGTTAAAGCCATCTCCATTGCCTCATGTTGAGTTCTTTCGGTGAGAAAATATACTTCAAACTCTAGTAATCAGTATAAATCTCACATTTTTCACCATAGAGATAATTTATCCACATCATTAAATCAAATATTACAGCATCTAACTCAAGATTTTGAGTATGATAGTTTTCCTCATAAAATTTTAGCTTTCTTGATGCATAATAAATAACCCTACAATTTTTCATATGGACACAACCGAGTCCTTTCTTTAAAGAATCGCCATAAATAACAAACATGTAATTCCCCGATGGTAGAGTCAATATAGGAGAATTGACTAATCTTCTCATTAGTTCTTCGGAAAATTATTCACAATATTATGTCCAAACAAATTTAACCCCTTTTAGTGTGAGCTTCGTTAGCGGGTTAGCCAGTCGGGAAAAATTCTGCACGAAACATTGATAATAACCTGCTAATCCAATATAACTGCATACCTCTATTATGTATGTTGGCGTGGGACAATATTGGATTGCCTTTGTCTTTGTAGGATCAAATAGGATTCTATCCTTCGAGAGAATATGGCTAAGAAAAGAAACTGACTGAATTAAGAATTCACACTTTCTAAACTCCCCATATAATTGATTTCTTCTAAGAGTTCCCAGAATAACTCGCAAGTGAATCTCATGGTCTTCAGAGATTTTTGAGTATACGAGGATATCATTGATGAATATTACAATAATGTTGTCAAGATATTCCTTTAAAACTCTATTCATTAAGTCCATGAAAATAGATGGTCCATTTGTTAGTCCAAAAGTCATCACTGTAAACTCGTAATGCCCATACCTAGTTCGAAATGTTGTCTTCGAAATATCTTCCATCCCCACACTCAGTTGATGATATCTGAATCGAAGGTCAATCATTGAAAAGTATTGAGCTCCATGAATTTGGTCAAATAATTCATCAATACGGGGTATAACATACTTATTCTTTATTATAATAGCATTGATTTCTATGTAATCAATGCATAGCCTCATTGGTCCATCTTTCTTCTTTACAAACAAGACCGGGGCTCCCCATGGAGAAACAATAGGTCGAATAAATCCTTTTTCACTCATATATTCTAGTTGTTTCTTCAGCTCCACTAGCTCCATAGTGGTCATTCTATATGGGGTCTTTGATATAGGTCTTGCACCTGAAATTAAGTCAATGGAAAACTCAATTTCCCACTCTGGAGGATGTCTAGGAAAATCCTCCGAAAATACATCAATGTAATATTTCACTATGTGTACATCTTCAATTTGAATATTTCTTTCCTCTACCAAATATATTGGTTTATCTTCCTCTCCATGTATTGAATTCAATAGAGCTACTGGGGGTGGTTCTAGATAAGAATCTGGTGGCGAAGATTATGCCTTAAAGACAAGGGATTCTACACCATTTCCAAAAAAAATAAACTTCATTTTTCATGCAATAAATCCTCACATCATAATTTGATAGCCTGTACATACCGAGAATTATATCAAATTCAGTCATGGGTATGATGATTAGGCAAGAAACTAAACCACATTTTGGTGTTTGGAGAGGGACTAGTCGACATGCCTTTGTTGCAATGATACATCCCATGGGAGTTTTGACTGACAACTCTTTTCTTAAATCAAATTGGACATATCTAATTTTCGTGGAAAACTGAGAGGATATAAATGAATGCCATGATACATAATCAAATAAAGTGTTGTCTATGTTTGAAGTAACAATTAAAGTACATTCCACCACGTCACTAAGAACTTCAACCTCCGCGATTGTAATCACATAGGCTCTCCGATGCTCTCATGGCTTTTTCTGAGGAATGTTTCCTTGGCACTTAGGACACTCATTTTCATCGTGTCCCATCTCTCTGAAATTGTAGCATTTAACATCATTGAATTTCTTCTTCCCCTTGCATTCATCAGATCAATGACCCTTTTATCCGAAGTTATAGCAGACTCCCTTGCCTTTCAAGCATTTCTCGAGATGATTCTTTCCATAGTTCTCACATAATGGGAAACTATTCATTCCCTTGCTCTTCTTTGGTGCTTCTCATTTTCCTTTGTTATCAGATTTCCGCTTCTTATCTTGGTTTCCTTTGAAAAAAATTTACCTAGAAAAATTCTTCTTTGTTTTGATGTCACTTGATACAATTTCATCATATGATAAAAAGGATTGAGAAGACAGTTCCCTTCGAAAACATGGCTTAAGACCTTCATATAAATGATCAATCTTGTCCACTGAGTCACGAACGTAATCCACGGCATACTGGCTAGCTTTGTGAAGGTAGCCTCATACTCTACAACACTGTCTTCTTAACTTTGATTCAAGACAAGGAATTTCAACTTCATTTCAGTTTGTTGCTCACGAGGGAAATATTTTTCATAGAACATTTCCTTAAAATTCCTCCATTCCATAACATATGTCTCTTCTTCCTCTATGGTATTTTCAATCAAGGACCACCATTGATCAGCGTCGTCCTTGAGACAATATACTACCAGTACTACCATTTCATTTTCATTGCATCTTAACGCCATGAATATCTTTTCAAGGTTCTTGATCCATTACTCAGAAACCACTGGATTATTAGTCCCACGGAAAGATGGGGTTTCTGCCGCATGAAATGTTCCAACACAGGTGTTCAATGGTTATTCGTTACAGCTTGAGTAAGTTGTCCCAATATGGTCATGATTTGATCTGATCTAATGTTGACTGTGTCGACTTGCTCAGTAGGGAGATCCCTATGTTTCCCAAAATTATTGATTCCTCTTCTTCCATTAGATGCCATTTCTAAATAATAGGATACACTAGATTAGTTTATTAATTTCAAATAGAAACTCCCTCAACATATATTGAAATTATATGCATAGCTAAACATGGTTCCTCTGAGGAAAAATTTACATTAAATCCTTCATAATGGCTTGAAATAAAACCATAAATTATCCTAAGCATATCCACCAGGAGTGTCATAACCAAGAGTGAATCAAGGCCCATTTTCATGCACCAATTCTCGTTTGAGTCTAGCTCAAAGCGGTGTTTTCGGGATTTACCCCTAGATACATCTGAGCCAGAGCTGCCTCTACCTACTCGTTTACAGACATGGATGTATTTATTGGAAAATAAACATAATCTATTCCTTACCCAAATACCAGTATGTTCTTGTATGTTTATCCTCAGATACTATCTTAGGGATTTGTTCCTTACTATAAATTTCCAAGTCTATTTTCCAAGTGTTCTACTAAACTTCCTCTGATACCAACTGTAACACTCCGACCCCTCTAGGCTGGAGCCGATGCATTACTTGTTATATTGGCATGGTTAGAAGGAATAAAAAACCTGAAGGAATGATCCGTTTATTAGTATTGAAGAAACTAGATACATATATGTGACACGAATTACATTGAAAAAGGATACAAGATACAATACATAATGAAAACTAAAAACTGTATCCATAAAAGCTCAATAAATGATATCCTCTTCATCACATGTTAAAAGTAAACAATGAAAGGAGTGAGTTAAAATGATCAGTAAGGGTTAAAAATAGCGGAATCATGAGTACAATAATAAGTGAATCACAATTAATCTGACATAATGAATATGGAATAGTGAATAAATGAATAACTAATTCCATTAAAAAATTGAAGATGAAACTGCATCCATAGATTTTGTCGTAGTGAAAAACTCATGGATAATAATAATAACTGATAATGAATAAAGAGAATGATTATTAATTGGGCGTCATGTATCTGGCACATGAAACCATAATACATTAAAAATGGTTTAGATAGATGGGTAGAAACCTGCCTGATTATTGGAAACAAACTCGAAGAGTTTGTCACCAAACTATTTTGCCTCATGAGACCAACTGATACATCGAGGGGAGGTAGCAGGCCCCACCCTCCACTACATGTACAAATAATTATTTATACATTGATTCAATGCAAGAGAAATATCCCCTTTCAATATCCATATAGAGTAGAGTATACGGATTCATCAAGATTTCCATAATTAAAATAACTTTCCAAATAATCACCGTATGTAAAATGGTATACGGTTTAGGAAAAAAACATCTCCATGACATGAGATTATGGATTTTTAATATAAATATAATTTCAAATTAAATGTGATCTCAAATGGGCAGTAGGTACACCACATAAGGATTATTATTTTTATAATACAAAGATAGTCACAATGAAAACGGTTGTTGAGACAAAGTCCCTTACCACAATGTAATCGATCGAACCGTTTGACCCGAACATAATAACCATCATGTGAATCATCGAATAAAATGAATATAAACAGAATCATGTTATTATATATCAAATTCAAGTACACATATAACAAATATAATGAATAATTGGAAAACAATGGAAATCTCACAGAAATGAAAGCGAGATGAGAAACACCTTACCTTTTGCTCTAGTGTGTCCTTGATTGTTTTTAAGGACCTGAATAATAAAATTTATATTCCTTAATTAATAATTCCAAAACCTAAAAAAATGTAATTGATATGATATAACTTTATTAAGTTCATTAATGGCCTCTTTGATGGGTTTAAGTGATTAAATATTATTGTTTTAGAAGCATTTTCTTAGTTGGTTTTCATGGTTCGTTTACTTGTTCCCATGAATGGAAGTTCATTTGAAACATGGTTAAACATCCAGAATTTTTAATACATATTATTAAAGAACTTATGGAGATATAAATGATCTTATAATGATTTTGGGTTATATACCACGATGATGATTCATTAGTCAAAACATTAATGATGTCGTTTATATCGTTTTAATGGTTCTTTGATAATAACAAACTCATTTTGTTTTATAAATTAGAAAAATGAGTACCAAAGAATTACAGAACCATGGTTGAGTCATAACACAAATATTATAACCTTTTTCAACCATATCAATGGTTTCATGACCATACTTGGAATTATTAATTCAAATTGAAATCACATCGTCTATGATGTCGGTAATTCGACACATCACAGACAATGTATTTAATTCTTTGAACTAGTGGGAAAAATAAGAAGATTGATGATGAATTTCTCCTGAAAATGAGAACACCTAAAATATAAAATATTATTGGGATTTTATTCCTCTTGTTTAAGAAGATATGAAGAAAGAATAAATAAAGAACTAAAAATAAAAGAATAATTTTGAAATCGCTTACACAAATTCGGCAGGCTAACGGCTCAGTAACATGGTTTTAGATTATATTAAAAAGAGAGGGGACAAGGTTAACCTATCGAAAAATGAATCATAATATATATTAGATCAATAATAAGAATAAAAATAAGAACATGGTATGGAAACATGAAATATATAGCACATAAAAGAGAACTTGAAAGGAAAAAAGAAAGAAATTGAGAATTTTCTTACCTTGTAGAATAACACTTAGAACATGATGGTTGGAACCTTGAGGGCCTGAGGAAACCTTGAGAGGACTAATATGGAGGTAAGGAGGCCAGAACTTCGTTGAGTGTGAATTGTGAATTAATTAATTTAAGGGAAGAGTTGGTAGTTATAGGAAAAGTGAGGGATTATTTTAATAATTTTCAAGGGACACCTCATGAGTGGTTTTTGCAAAACCATGGGATTCCCATTGGTATTTTCCCAATGGTATAAACCACTTGGAAAACCTAAAATCTTATTTAACTATACACAAGTCTACCAGATTTATGAAATCCTCATTTCATGATTAATGATGTCATAAACACAGCGAAACTAAAAACTGTATTTTTTTACTATTCACTGAAAAATCAACTGTTTCAGAAAAATTCCAAAAATTCACTCTAACCATTTTTTGATGTTTAGAATTAAATAGTAAAATCCATTTTATAAAAATAAATTTTTAAATATTATTAATTTAATTTTTAAATAAATTCATAGTTAATTCGAAAAATAACAATATTAAAGTTCAATTAGTTTTATTTCTCATTGAAAAACTAATTAAGATCTCATTATCTTGATGCCTTAAGAAAATGAAATAATAATAATATTTACTATTCATATTGATCATATTACTATTCATATTACTATTCATTAGGGTGTGTTACTATTCACCAAAAATTATGTTTGTTCTATCAGACTCCAGATGACTTACTAATCAAAACTCTAGATGGCCATTTTTCGAAATTCAAAACATTGAAGTGGAAAATTTATATTCAATGGCTAGGTTATGAATATATCATAAAAAACCTAGTGTTATTTCGAAGGAACACAATGATGAATATAATGTATTTAACAAAAACATACCATAAAATGTTTTGGGTGCTACAATGGGACTCAAGAACAAGATCTTCCAGCCATACCTCGACTGCTTTGTAGTACTCTCCATTGATGACATCTTGATATACACTTCTACAGAAGAGGAGCATGCCTATTATCTGTAGATAGTTCTAGACACACCCCAAAATCACCAGCATTATGGTAATCTCTTGGAGTGCTAGTACTGTATACGAGAGGTTCTCATTATGGAACACATCATCTTGGAGGCTGGAGTTGTGATGGATCCAGCGAATACTGAGGCTGTGCTTTCTTGGGAGCCACCCAAGATAGTATCGGAGGTGCGGAGAATCTTGGGATTGGTCGGTTACAACCGGAGGTTTGTGCATGAATTATCTAGATTTTTGGCACCCTTGTTAGCATTGACGAAGATGGGGTAACCCTTCAAGTCGTCGGAGAAATGTCAAAGGAGTTTCCAGGAGCTGAGGCAAAGACTAACGAGTGCCCCCATCTTGAGGTTATTAGAGTATGGCGTTGGGTATGTAGTATATAGAGATGCATTTGGGACCGGACGTGGAAGTTTCCTGATATAGGAGCGAGCAATGATTGCCTATGGTTCTTGATAGATGAGACAAAATGAGAAGAACTACGCTACCAATGACCCGGAGTTTGCAGCAGTGGTCTTCGCCTTGAAGATGTGGCAACATTACTTGATGGAAAAACATTTTACAATCTAATCTGATCACAAGAGTTGAAAGAATATCTTCTCTCAAAAGGACTTGAACTTCAGATTACATCATTGGATTGAGTTTTTATTGGACTATGACATTGAGATAGTCTATACTTCTGGGAAGGGGAACGTAGTAGTAGATGCACTCAGCCGGAGATCTGGTATGCCATTTTTGTGTGAGGAAACAGAGCATCATGATTCTTTGCAGATATCATACATGGAATGGGATAGAGTAGCTTATCTTAAGTCTCTGATAGTCACTCCCTCCTCCATCAGCGAGTAAGGGAGGCATAGTTTGGGGACACAGACTGCGAGGCTCAATGTGCTCAGATATCCACAGGAAAAGCACATTATGGATTTCTTTTATGTGGGGTGAAAGTCATCCTCCTAAGAGGGCATAATATTATACCAGTGGTGCTACAGGATGAATTTTTGAGGGTGTAAGAACCCGGTTTTTTATTCTACGAAAGACTTTGGAATATTCTTGATGATATTCTAGAGCAGCACCTTCAGACGGCGTGCGATTCCGAGCCCCGGAGTGGCTGGAATTAAATTTTCAGTGCGTTCACACTGGAAACGCCAAATAAATGAGATAACTCCTAAACGAAGTTTTGGATCAGGGATCCGAGTGTACGGATGGGTCTGGAATGAGGTTTTTACCCTAGGAGCGACATAAAACTTGTCGGCGTGGGATGTTTGGACCCCTCGCCCGCTTCTGGAACGTTAACCGGATTTAATAAATTAATTAATTCGTTTAATGGAGAAACGCTAGTATCTTTTAAACGGAGGCTCGGATTGGATAACTGAGGGCACCATCAAGTTCAGAGTGTGCCGTTTACCGTTGGAGGGGTATAAGTTTCGCGGGCGCGGGCCGTTTGTGAAAAATGGTCCCAGGGGCGTTTTTGTAATTTGGAAGCCTCGAGCGCTAAGTTTAGTAACTTTTAAATGGGGTCTCGGAATAAAATTCCGAGACAGCCGTTGCACTCAGAGCATGGTTCTTAGCCTAGGGGAGGCTAAATCCCGACCCCGTCGGGAGTTCGGGTTCGGGGCCGTCGGGCGGGCGTTTAAGTGTTTTGTACTTAAACACCCCCCTTCTTCTTCTTCTTCCTCTTCTTCTTCTTCCTCACACCCTCTCCCCTTCCCTCCTCCACTCCGGCGATCTCCGGTGAGGCGAGATCCAGCAAGCCAACTCCGGCGAGGCAACGGCGCGGGGCGGATCGCGCGGGAAACGTCAGGCGAAGCCCCACGAGGTAGGTGGTTTTGTTGAGTTTTAAATCCCGAGCCCCCTTTGAACCCCAAATTTTAGAATCGGTTCGTAATTTAATCATAGAACAAATCCCATGGATGAGTAGTATAAAATTTTCTCTTTTCGACGCTTGTTTATGATTTGAAATCAGTGGTCGGAGGCATCCGCAATAGCTCGTCGAAATTTGCGGGAAATTCGGGAGGTTCAGGGTGTTTCCGGCGGTTTCCGGCGGTCCGGGGTTGAGGTGGCGGCGGCGGCGGCATTGATGCAGGGCGGCGCGATGGCTCGGTTGGGCGAGCGCGATAGAGGGCGGCGACGGCCGTTTCGTGAGCCAGCTGTCGGCAGCTGGCCGCGGCGCCGGAGTAGGACACCAGGCGGAGGGGGCCGCGCGGCTCGCGGCCCCGTACGGCAGACCGCGACCCGCGATAAGCAGGTCGCTGTGGGAATCACGACCGGCCAGTTGGCCGGTTGGTGGAGAACCCATGTGGCGCGCGGGTGTCAAAGGGAGGCGTGCCACGGAGCGGCGGCCCGCGGCTCGGTGGGACCGGGCCGGCCGGCACGGGCCGGCCCAAAGGGGCTTTTCCCCTCAAACATCGGACGCCCGTATTTCGGGCTACGGGCGTCCGTTTTGTGCGCCGTCTACGGCAGCGCGGAGCGTGCGTCAAGGGGAATGGTTTGAGATGGTTTCGAGAATTTTTAATTCCCAAAACAAGGGGTCGCTGATGCGGGATGCATCCTTAAGTGGACGAGTGTTTCTCCCGAGTTTCTTGTTTTGAGCGGCGCGGACGCGTTCGATGTCCGTTTCGAGCGCCTTCAATGGCGTCGGGACCCTAGAATCGAGGTGGAGCTTTCCAGGGTGGTTTCAGGCATTGAGGCAGGAGTTGAGGCACGAGCCCCATGGGCCAACTCTTGAGCTGCGTGCAGCGTTTCACGCCTTTTTCACCAGACGTCCATTCGGGGCGTGCGAGCAGTCGATGTTGGGTGTTTTTACAAGGGCATCGCGTTGGCACAGTCTGCCCGTTGTAATTCCGCACGATGGTGCAGGCCCCTCAAGGGCCGTTTCGGGAGTTGACGGTGATTTCCAGCTTTATCACCGGGCGACCGTTTTGGACAAGTGAGTAGTCCATCTCGTGTACTTTTTCGAGAGTATCGCAACGGTGTAATCCGTTCGCTGAGTTTCGGGACTGGGATGCGGGTCCCACATGGCACCGCTCATGTGCGGTGCGCCGGGATACACCTTTTCCTCCTGATATCCGTTGCACTAAAGTGAGTAGTGCTTTTGACGTGTTTTCCCGAGGGGATCGCAATGGTGCGATACACCCGACTGTTTTTGGGGCCGAGGCTCGGGATCACGGGATGTCGTTCGGGCGAGAGGCGGTGTTGGTGACTTTTTCATCGGATATCCGTTGGAGGAAAGCAAGTAGTCGATCTCACGTGTTTTTCCGCGAGGAATACAACGGTGCGATCCATTTAATTCTGCAGAGCCTTATACGTGATCTTATTAAATTTGGAGAATGGAAGGTGCTCTAGTGGCGGTCCGCCCTACCTTGTCTGGAGCGGACCCTTGGCGTGTGATCGTGCACTCTTGGGAGAGTGATGTAAATGCTTCACGAGATGTGGATGGCCATGTCTGGGCCTTTTAGGTGGAGTTGTTATGTCATGCCTTCGCGTTGACGTTGGGTGCTGTGTGCACGATAGCCTATGGGCTGGAACGAGGTATACTCTGGGAGTATATGGGAGCACTTGGAGGTACGTGTGGTTATTAGTACCTGAGGATAGTTGTGCACTCAGTTGGGGTTGAGATTGGGCCACACATTGTGTGGGCCCCACGTGCGTGCCGGGTTCTGCTTTGCGTACTTGGACCTCTCGTGGCGTGGAGGGTCCCTCTGTGTGTTTGTTGACCAGTAGGGTTGAGTGGTCTCCCCCTGGTTTCATTATCGATGGTTTGGCCGGTAGTGGTGCTAGTGACACCCAGTGCTGGGGCAGACGCTGCACCTCTTTTGGGAGAGCTGTTCTGGAGTTGGGTGGTTGTGCGACACCCACTCCGTGTTCGGTCGGCCAGTGTTGACCCTCCTGTAGAGATGGAAAAGTGGTTCTGAGTTTTACCCTCCAGCGGGGCTGGGCAGTGGGTTACTCATCGACCTCTTCGGGCTTACCCTCCAGCAGGGTTGGGCAGTGGGTTTCTCACTGACTTCTAGGGTCTCCCCTCTAGCAAAGACTGGGCAGTGGGTCACCCGATTCTATTAGAGTCTACCCTCCAGCAGAGACTGGGAAGTTGGTCACCCGACGACCTCTTGGGGTCTACCCTCCAGTAGGGCTGGGTAGTGGGTCACCCATCGTCTCGTTCCAGGTCTACCCTCCAGCGGGGCTGGGCAGTGGGTTGCCTGATGATGTATTAGGGTCTACCATCCAGCATGGCTGGGCAGTGGGTAGCCTGTCGACTTATTCCAGGTCTACCCTCCAGTGGGGATGGGCAGTGGGTTGCCTGACGATGTATTAGGGTTTACCCTCCAACAGGGATGGGCAGTGGGTCACCCGATATATGAATATGGTTTATCCTCCAGCGGGGCTGGGTAGTGGGTCGCCTAACAATGTATTAAGGTTTACCCACCAGCAGGGCTGGGCAGTGGGTCACCCGACTTTTGGTTATGAATTACCTTCCAGCAGGGCTGGGCAGTGGGACACCTGTTGGCATTCTAGACTCAGTCCTTTCGACTAGGCTAGTCTGTGGCTTTCCTCCGTGATTACCGGAGCGGGACCCTTGGTTGTACGGGTCGGTGATGGATCATCTTGACTTTGAGGAGACCTCTCGACTGTAGGGCAGTGACGAGGTCTGGTTTGACTTTCCCTAGAACTCTCAAGTACGAGGGGCCCTTTACCCACCAAGACACGTTCTTGCGACGTGATCTAAAACCGCGCAGGGGAGTCAGTGCCACCCAAAGCGGATAGTATCAAGGTGCGGTGACTGAGCCCCTTGGCTTGCGGTTCAGGGCGGACGTGCAGGATGCTGGGCGACGATGATGGGTTATGTCTAGGACTGTTGGCTACTTGTTTTTCTTGGGCTGAGCTACGGGACAGAGATCCCCTTACAACGTCGTTCGAGTTTCTTGTTGAGCATACTGATATGTATATACCTTGTTTCTGGTACCCACTTCTTGGGTTTGGTTACTCTTATTCTAGGAGAGGTGAAGATGCGTGGGGTATGTCATGTGATTTCCGTGTCTATCTTTTCATGGTTGGACAAGTCTACTATCCTTCTATAGGTAGCGAAGACTCGACAGGAAATTCTTCTTCTCACCGTTTCTAGCTCCTTGAGTCTGGATGGGTCTACCTTATTTCTCTTGATGGGTTGAGTTGTTGCTCATTACTACACCCTTGGTTGTACTCCTTTCTATTCCTTGTTCACTATATTGCTCACCCTTCGGTGCCTCCTTTCTTGCTCCCTCGAGCCTTCGGGGTATCCTACTGAGTATTTTTATACTCACCCCTGCCTGGGATTTGCCCTCACATGGTGTGCCCTTGCTGATGACAGACAGGTGGAGCGTGACTTCGGTGGAGTGTAGGAGCTTGGGAGCTTGGAACGCGTGTGGTGGTCGTGGCCGGGTTCCAAGTGGCAGACCCGTCAGCTGTTTCTTTTCATTTACCTATTGCCGGGTTGTGGCACTTTTTGGTTGGGCGCGTGTTTTACCCCTTTTTCCCTTTCAGCACTGTACTTTGTACTTGTAGAGGTCGATGCACTCTGTGGTTTATTTATAGTAGTTGCCTTTACTTTTCTTTTTACTCTGCACTTTTGCATTGAGTGTGCTGTGTGTGGGTGTGTACAGGTACTTAGTCAAAGGCATCACCGAGTTGTTGTGCCTTCGGCGCTGGTCACCAGCCCATGGCCTATGGAGGCGGGCTTGGGGTAGTTGCGGCTCGAGCCCGGGTAGGGTCGGGTCGTGACAAAGTGGTATCAGAGGTGGTTCATTCCTTGGAACGTTGTGCGGACGTCCCTAAAAGAGGAATTGGTTGGGATATAGGGCAATAGAGTTAACGTGTCTCGAGAACGGCTCTCAGGCCAGGGAGTCCAGTGATGGTGCAGCGTCCGACGTATCCATTCACCAGGACCTTGATAACCCGCCTGTCGACTCGGCATGCTGAGAAACTTGTTGCCGGGGAATTTGTTTGTGCATCACATAGGACTGAGTCTTGATTGTCCTTCTTGAGTTAGCTCCCCATCGTTGTTGTTGTGGTATATACATATATCCTCATCTGACCGCGGCACTCCTTGATAATATTCAGGATGTCTCTGCGAAGACAGCTAGCCAAGATACCAACATGGGTTCATGATGATGACCCTGTGAGCTACGAGGCCACAGTCCAGGACCCATCATGGGAGCCCCTTTGTCCGGGTGGGCCGGTAGCAGCACCCCCACCTGTTGAGCAGTAGACAGTTTCAGCAGAGCAGACTGAGATTGAGCGCAGGTTGAGTGCGCTCCGTGAGTTCCAGTGGCTGAGACCGCTGCGGTTTATTGGTGAGCCAGACCCTGAGGCAGCAGAGGGTTGGCTAGAGGTAGTGGTTCGCCTTTTCAGGCTTGTACAGATGCCGACAGGTCAAAGAGTGGCTTTGGAAGCCACCCTTTTTCGTGGAGCATCTCGGCGTTGGTGGAGTCTGGTGACTCAATTTCGTGACGAGTCATCACTTTCGTTGGACGTATTTCAGTTGTTGCTCTGTGAGGAGTTTTTCCCCTCCTTCTTGTGCTCCGTTTGGATTCAGGAGCTCCTGCAGTTTCAGCAGGGAGGGTTGACGGTGGCTGAGTACGCGGCTAGTTTTGCAGACCGTGCATGCCTTACACGGACATGGTCCATGACAACAACTTCCGAGCGCGGAATTTTGAGCAGGGTCTCCGCCGAGAGATTCGTGCTGTCATAGTACCCTTGGGCATTCCCACATATGCCCGGGCTGCTAGAGCGGGCGTTGGTGATAGAGGGCTTCCTGTCACGTTCTGGAGTTGATGGTGGCAGCAGGCACGTCGGAGCCAGGACGTCTGTCATAGCTAGTAGGCGCCGGAGGGCACCCGGGCAGCCCAGAGAGCGCCGGTGATGTGCTTGTGATGGGTGAGGTCACTTGGTACGAGACTTCCCGACCCGAGTTGCTGAGAGCTTCGAGCAGGCAGTAGGTGCACCACCACGGCAGAGGCAACGCCGTGATCAGAGTAGTACCCAGAGAGGTGGTGCTAGAAGAGGAGCGGGAGGAGCTGGTAGTGGGGGACGACTTTAGGAGATCTCCCCATCACCACAAGGCGGTCCACGTCAGGCTCCGGGAGCTGACAGTTGGGACCACGGACAACCGCGAGCTTTGGATATCTACGATCCTGCAGAGCATGGGATTGTGAGAGGTACCCCGTGAGACTCTTCTACTTTTTACAGTAGAATTGTTAGGCTCTACATGTGAAAGGATTTTCTCCCTGATCCTTGTGTGCAGTGTTACCAGGGTGACGTAGGGTGTCGAGTGTAACCCTGTGTTGGTAAGGAAAAAGGCGTGAGACCTTTTCCTTTAGTCGATGGTGTTGAATCCTTCGCTTTCGAGCGTGTAAGTGAGCATCGACTGTGGAATCTTGCGTGACCAGATATCCTTGGGTGTTTCACCATATGGATATTCTAAAGGAGGGAATCACCGGGCCTTGTTTCAGGTGCGGGCGGTGATTCCAGTCGTGGCGTGCGACGTGGAGGTTCGTTCTAGGATGTGAGCTACCCCCGAGGGCCTTCGGGCCGTTTGAGACCGTGCAAAGGGATAGAGAGGTACCCTACCACCTTTCCCTAACCCCAAAGCCTGGAGTGGGTGCACGACATCGACAAGGGCCGACCTCACATGAACAGATCAATCTTTTGATCTGTGTGCGGTGACGCAGAGCTGTGTGTGGGTTCTTCAGGGTATGGGAAAGCCAGGTGTGGGCTTAGTACCCTGTGTTTCTCCCTAGTTTTGCTTCTTGAGGATGAAAAGATTGAAGGAGGGAATGATATAAGAACCCATTTTTTTCTAAGAAAGACTTTGGAATATTCTTGATGATATTCCAGAGCAGCGCCTTCAGACGGCATGCGATTCTGAGCCCCGGAGTGGCCGGAATTAAATTTTCAGTGCGTTCACACTAGAAACGCCAAATATATGAGATAACTTCTAAACGGAGTTCCGGATCAGGGATCCGAGTGTACGGAAGTGTCCGGAATGGGGTGTTTACCCTAGGAGAGACATAAAACTTGTCAGCGCGGGATGTTTGGACCCCTCTCCCGCTTCTGGAATGTTAAACGGATTAAATTAATTAATTAATTCGTTTAATGGTGAAATGCTAGTATCTTTTAAATGGTGACTCGGATTGGAAAATCGAGGGCACCATTGAGTTCATAGCATGCTGTTTACCCTAGGAGGGGTATAAGTTTCGCGGGCGCGGGCGGTTTGTGAAAAATGGTCCTAGGGGTGTTTTCATAATTTGGCGGCCTCGTGCGCTATGTTTAGTAACTTTTGAACAGGGTCTCGGAATAAAATTCTGAGACCGCCGTTGCGCTCAGAGCGTGGTTCTTAGCCTAGGGGAGGCTAAATCCCGACCCCGTCGGGAGTTCGGGTTCGGGGCCGTCTGGCGGGCGTTTAAGTGTTTTGTACTTAAACACCCCCCCCCCCTTCTTCTTCTTCTTCCTCTTCTTCTTCTTCCTCACAACCTCTCCTCTTCCCTCCTCCACTCCGGTGATCTCCTGCGAGGCGAGCTCCGGCGAGCCAACTCCGGCGAGGCAACGGCGCTGGGCGGATCGCGCGGGAAGCGTCGGGCGAAGCCCCACGAGGTAGGTGGTGTTGTTGAGTTTTAAATCCCGATCCCCCTTTGAGCCCCAAATTTTAGCATCGGTTCGTCCTTTAATCTTCGAAAAAATCCCATGGATGCGTAGTATAAAATTTTCTCTTTCCGACGCTTGTTTCGGATTTGAAATCGGAGGTCGGAGGCATCTGCAATTGCTCGTCGAAGTTTGCGGGAAATTCCAGAGGTTCTGGGTGTTTCCGGCGGTCCGACGGCTTAGGCGGCGGCTGTCCGAGGTTGAGGTGGCGGCGGCGGCATCGACGCAGGGCGGCGCGGTGGCTCGGTCGGGCGAGCAAGATAGAGGGAGGCGGCGGCGGTTTCGTGAGCCGGCTCTCGGCAGCCGGCCGCGGCGCCGACGTAGGGCACCAGGCGGAGGGGGCCGCGCGGCTCGCGGCCCCGTGCGGCAGACCGCGACCCGCGATAAGCAGGTCGCTGTTGGAATCACGACCGGCCAGTTGGCCGGTCAGTGGAGAACCCGTGCGGCGCTTGGGTTTCAAAGGGAGGCGGGTCGCGGAGCGGCGGCCCGCGGCTCGGCGGGATCGGGCCGGCCGGCGCGGGCCGGCCCAAAGGGGCTTTGCCCCTCAGACTTCGGACGCCCGTATTTCGGGCTACGGGCATCCGTTTTTGTGCGCCGTCTACGGCAGTGTGGAGCGTGCGTCATGGGGAATGGTTTGAGATGGTTTCGGGAATTTTTAATTCCCGAAATGAGGGGTCGCTGAGGCGCGACACGTCCTTAAGTGGATGAGCATTTCTCTTGAGTTTCTTGTTTTGAGCGGTGCGGACGCGTCCGACGACTGTTTCGAGTGCCGTTAGTGGCGTTTGGACCCTGGCATCGAGGCGGAGCTTTCTAGGGTGGTTCTAGGCATTGAGGCGCGGGCCCCACGGGCCGACTCTTGAGCTGCGTGCAGCATTTCACACCTTTTTCACCGGACGTCCGTTCGGGGCGTGCGAGCAGTCGATGTTGGGTGTTTTTCCAAGGGCATCGTGTTGGCGCAGTCTTCCTGCTGTAATTCCGCACGATGGAGCGGGCCCCGCGAGGGCCGTTTCGGGAGTTGACGGTGATTTCCAACTTTATCACCGGGCGACCGTTTTGGACAAGTGAGTAGTCCATCTCGTGTACTTTTTCGAGAGGATCGAAATGGTGCGATCCGTTTGCTGAGTTTCGGGACCGGGATGCGGGTCCCACGTGGCACCGCTCGTGTGCGGTGCACCGGGATGCACCTTTTCCTCCGGATATCTGTTGCACTCAAGTGAGTAGTGCTTTTGACGTGTTTTCCCGAGGAGATCGCAATGGTGCGATGCGCCTGACTGTTTTTGGGGCTGAGGCTCGGGATCACGGGACGCCGTTCGGGCGAGAGGCGGTGTTGGTGACTTTTCCGTCGGATATCCGTTGGTGGCAAGTAAGTAGTCAATCTCGCGTGTTTTTCCGTGAGGATTACAAGGGTGTGATCCGTTTGGTTCTGCGGAGCCTTATATGTGATTTTATTAAATGTGGAGCATGGAAGGTGCTCTAGTGGCGGTCCACCCTACCTTGTCTGGAGCGGACCCTTGGTGTGTGATCGCGCACTCTCCGTAGAGTGATGTAAATGCTTCACGAGATGTGGATGGCCGTGTCTGGGCCTTTGAGGTGGAGTTGTTACGTCACGCCTTCGCGTTGATGTTGGGTGCCGTGTGCACGATAGCCTATGGGCTGGAACAAGGTATACTCTGGGAGTATACGGGAGCGCTTGGAGGTATGTGTGGTTGTTGGTACCTGAGGATGGTTGTGCGCTCAGTTGGGGTTGAGATGCTGCCACAAGTTATGTGGGCCCCACGTGCGTGTCGGGTTCTGCTTTGCGTACTTGGACCTCTTGCGGCGTGGGGGGTCCCTCTGTGTGTTTGTTGACCAGCAGGGTTGAGTGGTCTCCCCCTGGTTTCGTTCTCGATGGTTTGGCCGGTAGCAGTGCTAGGGACACCCAGTGCTAGGGCAGACGCTGCACCTCTTTTGGGAGAGCTGTTCTGGATTTGGGTGGTTGCGCGACACCCACTTCGTGTTCAGTCGGCCAGTGTTGTACCCTCCTGTAGAGATGGCAGAGCGGTTCTGAGTTTTACCCTCTAATGGGGCTGGGCAGTGGGTTACTCATCGACCTCTTCGGGCTTACCCTCCAGCAGGGCTGGGTAGTGGGTTTCTCACTAACATTTGGGGTCTACCCTCCAGCAGAGACTGGGCAGTGGGTCACCCGACGCTATTAGGGTCTACCCTCCAGCAGAGACTGGGCAGTGGGTCACCCGACGACCTCTTAGGGTCTACCCTCCAGCAGGGATGTGCAGTGGGTCACCGGTCGTCTCATTCCAGGTCTACCCTCCAGCGGGGCTGGGTAGTGGGTTGCCTGATGATGTATTAGGGTCTACCCTCCAGCACGGCTGGGCAGTGGGTCGTCTGTCGACTTATTCCAGGTCTACCCTCTAGCGGGGTTGGGCAGTGGGTTGTCAGACGATGTATTAGGGTTTACCCTCTAGCAGGGCTGGGCAGTGGGTCACCCGATATCTGAATATTGTTTACCCTCCAGCGGGGCTGGTTAGTGGGTCACCTGACGATGTATTAAGGTTTACCCTCCAGCAGGGCTGGGCAGTGGGTCACCTGACTTTTGGTTATGAATTACCTTCCAGCAGGGCTGGGCAGTGGGACACCTGTTGGCAATCCAGACTCAGTCCTTTCGACTAGGCTAGTCTATGGCTTTCCTCCGTGATTACCGGAGCGGGACCCTTGGTTGTACGGTTCGGTGATGGATCGACTTGACCTTGAGGAGACCTCTCGACTGCAGGGCAGTGACGAGGTGTGGGTTGACTTTCCCTATAAATCTCAAGTACGAGGGGCGCTTTCCCCACCGAGATGCGTTCTTGCGATGCGATCTAAAACTGTGCGGGCGAGTCAGTGCCGCCCAAAGAGGATAGTATCAAGGTGTGGTGACTGTGCCCCTTGGTTTGCGGTTCAGGGCGGACGTGCGGGTTGCTGGGCGACGATGATAGGTTATGTCTGGGACTATTGGCTACTTGTTTTTCTTGGGCTGAGCTACGGGACGGAGATCCCCTTACGACGTCGTTCGGGTTTCTTGTTGAGCATACCTATATGTATATACCTTGTTTCCAGTACCCGCTTCTTGGGTTTGGTTACTCTCCTTCCAGGAGAGGCGAAGACACGCGAGGAATGCCACGTGCTTTCCGTGTCTAGCTTTTCATGGTTGGACGAGTCTACTCTCCTGCTATAGGTAGCGAAGACTTGACGGGAAGTTCGTCTTCTCACCGTTTCCAGCTCCTTGTGTCTGGATGAGTCTACCTTCTTTCTCTTGATGGGTTGAGCTGTTACTCTTTACTGCACCCTTGGTTGTACTCCTTTCTATTCCTTGTTCGCTCTACTGCTCACCCTTCAGTGCCTCCTTTGTTGCTCCCTCGAGCCTTCGGGGTATCCTACTGAGTATTTTTATACTCACCCCTGCTTGGGCTTTGCCCGCACATGGTGTGCCCTTCCAGACGACGGACATGTGGAGCGTGACTTCGGTGGAGCGTAGGAGCTTGGGATCTTGGACCACGTGCGGTGGTCGTGGCCGGGTTCCAAGTGGAAGACCCGTCAGTTGTTTCTTTTCATTTACCTATTGCCGGGTTATGGCACTTTTTGGTTGGGCATGTGTTTTGCCCCTTTTTCCCTTTCAGCACTGTACTTTGTACTTGTAGAGGTCGATGCACTCTGTGGTTTATTTATAGCAGTTTCCTTTACTTTTCTTTTTACTCTGCGCTTTTGCATTGAGTGTGCTGTGTGTGGTTGTGTATAGGTACTTAGGAAAAGGCCTCTCCGAGTTGTTGTGCCTTCGGCGCTGGTTGCCAGCCCCTGGCCTATGGAGGCGGGCTTGGGGTAGTTGTGGCTCGAGCCCGAGTAGGGTCGGGTCGTGACAGAGGGAGTGACATATTTCCCATCTAAATGCACATCTAGGAGGGGAGAATAGGTACCAGGACCTTCGGTGTCAGCACTGGTGGACAAGAATGAATAAAGAAGTGGTAGAGTTTGTCTCTCGTTGCCTCATTAGTTAGCAAGTAAAGGCAGAGCATCAGGTTCCCACATGCTTAGTTAAACCACTATATTTTCCAGAGTGTAAGTGGGATGGAATTTCCATTGATTTTGTGATAGGACATCCACACACGTACAGGGGTCATGATTCTATCTGGGTGATCATTAACTTACTCACCAAGTCGGCCCACTTCATACCTATCAAAGATTAAGGACCGCTAAAGGGCTTGGGACACCAATACCAGTAGGAGATTGTGTGGATTCATGTGGTACCATCTACGATTGCCTCTGATCGTGATGTAAATTTTACTTCCCTGCTATGGAAGGGGTTGCAGGAGGCGTTTGGGACACAACTTCGGTTGGGCACCATCTTCCACCCTCAAACGGATGGTCAGACAGATCGGACCATTCAGACCCTTGAAGACATGTTGCATTCTTTCATCCATGATTTTGGACGTAGATGGTAGAATCAATTCCCCATGGTGGAGTTCATGTACCCCAATATTTTTCAATCCACTATCGGTATGGCACCATTCGAGGCATTGTACGGTCGATCCTGCAGATCACCTATGTGTTAGACTGACCCCGGGGAGTCAACGCTCATGGGACCGGAGATGGTACATGCTACCATAGAGAAGGTGAAGGTCATCCAGGAGTGGATGATGACTGCACATAGTATGCAGAAGTTGTATACTCATAGATGACAGAGACCTCTTACGATCGAGGATGGTGACCATGTCTTCATACGGGTCTCACCTTGACGAGGTTTGCAGAGATTTTGTCGGGGTGACTTGTTATCTCTGAGGTTCATTAGATCCATTCAGGTCCTTAGCAGTGTTGGTAAGTTGGAATACCGCTTAGCCCTTCCACCTCAGTTGTACAAGGTGCATGACGTTTTCCATGTATCACAGTTTAGGAGATACGTACATGACCCTTTGCTCATCTTTGACTAGGGCGAGTTATATATCGAAGATGGAGTGAAATTTTCAGAGGTTCCAGTGGAGATAGAGGATCGATATGAGAGGTTCCTTTGTGGGTAGTTGATATCTCTGGTGTGTTTATGTTGTCTGTATAAGAACCTCAAGGAGAGCACAAGGGATTATGAGGCTTAGATTCCTGCTCAGTACCCCCAATTTTTTCCCGAGTATGTGTTGTGGCTTTTGGGGATTCAAAGCCCTGAGGTGAGGAGAATGTAAAGACCCGTAATTTTCTTGTAATTTTTTAATTATATTAAAATATAAAGAGCATGCAAAAAATTGACGACGTGTGATTCTGAGGCCCGGTATGCCCAGAATGAATTTCTGAACTTCTTTTAGGTACGTTTAGTAAACGTGCGAGCGACATTTTTTATATTTTGAACCAGTGCTTGTAATTGAAATGTAAGGACCTCATTGAACTCACAACGTCGATATTTGATTAAGGAGACCTTCACCTCAACCACAGTAGGTCGAGGGTGAATGTTTGTTTTTTAATTTTTCATAGAGGATAAATAAAATAAATATAATTTATTTTAAGCAAATATCCTCCCACCTCTCATTTGAATCATGCAGGTGGGATCCACCTGAATTCCACTTTTAATGTGAGTTAACCCATGGAATTCCCCGAATTAATGTGACAACATTTATTGAATTAATATACATAACTCAATTAATGTTGTCTCATTGTCTCCTGGTTGGGGATCATTAGCAAAGGGGAGGTTTTTAAAGAACTTTTAGTGTTGAGGAGAACATGGTGGAAGAACCTCCTCCAACGAAAAACATATCCAATGAGAAATGAACCAATGTTCAAGGAAACATGGATGTCACCATCTTCATCTCCTTCCTCACCGAACCTTAAATGAATGTCAAGGTACGGTTTTTGAATTTTTTTTGTTCTTATTTGATCGTCGTCGTTCCATATTGTGATTCAATATTCTTAAGACGCCTATTACCAATCTAACGCGGAGTGTGTGAGCCAAGAAAACATGGCACGATCCCTCTTCTAATTGATTAAATGACGTGATCTTCGCAGACAAGACTTAATGTTGAACGGATTCCAACCCCGTAGGTCTTGGAATGATGAAAACATCCCGAGACACACAATGTTTCTTTCGGTTTGAATAACTGTCCACCAGAGCTCTTTCGGTGACCCAAGGAAGTTAGTTGATGACCGGTTCTTGTAGGGAACATGCAGCAGTGGACACTTCAGCTAGCCGCATGGTGAAGCAGCGACGCACATCTAAGTCGCTAGAGCTAGAGACCGCAGTAAATTGGTTGTGGCAGAGATCGGAGGGTGTCCAGCACTTGGTTGGAGATAGTGGAGGAGCGGCGCACATCCACGCCTCAAGAAGGAGGGCCGACCATTCTGGTTGGCCGCATCACATGGAGAGGGACCCCTCTGGCGGGTCCCATGTTCCAGCCGGCGGCACCACATAGCTCTTCCTGGTTGGACAAAACCGAATGTCCTATGGGATGTTCGAGTGACCAGGGGGGGCACATCCCCTCCCAGGTGGCAGCTCGAGAAGACCCCACCACAAGGGACCGCCCCTCATAGTGGGTTGCACGCATTAGACCAGGTCGGTCCTACCGTGGCCTAGCCAGTTTGGGTCGGACTCGGACAGGGTCAGACTGGACTCGGGCCCATCTGGACCCAGATATTCCTTTTTGGCAATAACATGAGATCCTGGCGTCTGATTGATGAACCTTCTATGACACCTGAATCCATGGAATGAGAAGGTACTTTTGGTATACTGAAAATCTATTTTGCACAAAGTTGGGTTACTTTTGGGTTGGATCAAATTCGAATCCAAACAGGCCCTCGAGACTAAAAGGTTAATAACATACATACCGGGCGTCCGATTGACTCTCCATCTATTGAATTGGGACCCTTCTGACGTGGAGGTCTTTTGGGGTACTTATTCATGGGACATCGTTGAATTTGAAGTATTTATTAGGTTATTGAGGATCAGAACCTCCTGAAATCGAGCATGCTTAGTGCGGGAACCCTGTGGTTGTTTGTACTTGAAGAATCTCCAAATCCCGTATGGGTCATCTTCGGATCATGTATGGGTCACGATCAACGATCCTGTGTGGTTCATCACAAACCGATCCTCTGTGGGTCATCTCAATATCTTATGTGGGTCATTTTGATATTCTGTGTGGGTCATCTTCGATCCTATGTGGGTCAACAATAGAGTATCTATACCAAGTAAGATGACCTAGAAATACGACTAATCATCTATAATTCCATAATTAAGTTATAACTGGTGTTATCTGGTCTTTACCATTGTGGTATTTTCTTGTGTGGAATGACCTTTGTGGTACTTACATTCTTGGTGATACCATTGTGGTGTTCTTCCATGTGGAATTACCTTTGTGGGACATACCTTCATGATAATACCTATGTGGCTTTAAATTTTTGGTATAAACCATTGTGGTGTTACTTTCGTGGTGTTCATTCCATCATGGAATAGTTGAGCTTTTGGATATGGAGTGGGGCCTTGTGTTTCCTCATGAATGAGATGGGTATACTTGATAACTTAGTTATATGTATGGGAATATACCTAAGTAGGGTTAACTATTGTTTTCGTTCTTGGGGGTTTATCCTTTGTGGATTTTGAGACAATTAGGGGTCTCGAGGTCCCTACTGAGTATTGTTATACTCACCCCTGCATGAGCATTGCCTGCACCTTGTTGTGTCTTGTGCACACGACGGGCAACACTGACTGGGGACGAGGGTACCGGGATTGGAGGCTGCACGAAGGTGGATTATTATAAGAGTCATACCGCAGAGATAACCGTTCAAGAGTTGTACTTACCAATCATGTAGTATCCTTGGTGGGCCTTCAGAGGAGTTGTTTTCCGTTTTAATTATACTTTCTAGTTTGGCTTGTATTCTGGAACCCTTTAATTATTGTATACACTTTTTTTACTATATAGTTTACCTTGTTATTGTATCTTTCTGTGTGCTTGGTTTGCGTGAGTTGTAGGTTAAAAAGAAAATGCCTTCCCAGTTCTAGGGAAATTTCTTTCTGGTTCTAGTTTCTAGCCCCTTGCCTATTGAATGTGGGCTTGTGGGAGTCATGGCACGGGCCCCGGGGGACGGGTCACGACATTATCTTACATTCCACATAGAACTTATATGAATCAATGTAATTTAGTTACCCATTAATATTATTAGCTATCCTATGTATTTAATCAATATAATTGGTGTTCCTAAATTCAAAATAGAAAATAAAATATTTTTTCGTAAGAATCATCTTTTTTGAGCGAAGGAGAAATAACTCAAGAGGAGTCAAGCTCTATTTTGAAAAGATGAGTTATTCTGAAAAAAATTTGAATTTCTCATAAAATCATATTGGAAACATGTATATAAAAAATAAAACGAAATAAAAATGAAATTATATTTGAGGAATAATAAAATATTATATTATATTTAATTATTCATGAAATATAAATTTCCTAAATAATGTGGGTTGAGTTTGAAAATCCCCTTATCATATGTATGAATATATTCAAGAATTGCACAAAATGTCCTTCATAATAAAGTTATATACATTAATTACAAAATTAATCTCAAATAATACATTTATTTGATTTAATATAATTTTATTAAGTTCATTTATATCCATTTTGATTAGTTATATTGGTCTATTTTGTTCTTTCGGGATCATTTGTTCACATGGTTTCATGGTTAGCTTAATTATGTATAATTTTTTATGATCATTTCAAATGAGAATAATTATATAGAATTGATATTATTTGGTAATAATGGACATAAAAAAATAAAATGGTCTAATATATGATTTGGTTTTATGGTATGAGTATTATTTAGTTATTAAAATATTAAATATAAATGGTTAGTTTATTTTGGCTATTTTTACGACCATGATAAACTAGTTTCATTTTATATTAAATTTTATATTGAAATTAGGTGTAGAACATTAAAAAAATGTAATATACATAATAAAATCTATTTAAACCATAATAATGGTTTTAGGTCTAGTATTGAAGGTGGTAAATGTAAAAGAAAACTCACAATCTATGAAGGTGGTGATATAAAATTTCACAGAGGATGTTTTCAATTTGAGTATAAAAGGAGGATATAAGGGGATTTAAGATATATATTCAATTAATATAATAAAATTATAGTATTTATGTAATTATTTAGTTTTCATGCTACTTTTAAGGGAGATTTCATGAGAGGAAATGAAAATAAACAAAATTTATGAAAATAACTATGGATTTTATCTCTTGACAGTTTTCTCATTGAGGACATCCTTATATCACATGGGTTTTGTAATTTTTCAAACCAACTACTCTTTGATGTAAGGGATATGCTTGGGAAGGGAAACTGGAGGATTTTAGAAACTTTGTAAGAATTATAATGTTTGAAGAGAAAATTTGGTCTGTGGGGGGTTTTTTACGATATGAGAAGGGTGCTTTTGATTTTTTATTCATTTTTTATTATTATATTGTTTCACTGATACCAATAGTGATGATTAATAGGAATAAATACACTAAATGGATCATGAATGTTCAAACTAATGGGTTCTTAAATCATCCACACAACATTCATTACTCAAAATTTTTTAATCTATTTTATACCATAAATTATACTATTTCACTATTCACAAAAGAATCAGTTTTTTTAGAAAATTTAATAACATTCACCATAACAATTTTTAGATTAGTTGATATCAAAAATTAAATCCATTTTGTGGGAAACATTTCCTAAATATGTGAAATTTATTTTAAAAAATAATCCACTTTCCCTAATAAAACTACGATTTCAATATTATAATAGATTTTATGACCCTTGAAATATTTAATTAATGTCTCAAAAACAATATTATAATTAATATGAAACAAAAAAAATTAATTTATGATTTTATTTTATTGAAAAAATATTATTTTAAATAATTATATTAATTATACAATTATAAATAATAATTTACATTTTACAAAAAATTCTAACACTTATTTGGTTACTTTACAAAATTTATTTACTTATCCATTTATATAGTTATATCTTGATTTAATTTATAAGATACCAGAATTTTATTTGTACACTCATAGGTGATGATAATATTCAAATATTAGTTTTACTATTCCTGTTGGTAAGGTTACTATTTAGTCAATAAAGGTTCCTTGATTTCAATAAATTCCACTTATTTTTTTCTTCATTTAGTAGTATAATTATTTTTTGGTTTTATATATGTTATGTATGAATTTTATGAAATAATTATAAGAATAAATATTTCATTACTACAATTTTGGGCAACTACATTTCTCCCCACTAATTAAATTTCATCTTTCAAAATTCTTTTCCTATATTAAGGTGAAAACAGTTGAGGGTCGTTCTCATTCAATACTTCATCGAGTTCCCATGTTTCCTCTTCATACTTATTGTTCCTCCACAAAACACTGACAAAGAGTGTCATCTTATTGTGTAAGAAATTCCCTATATAGTGAATGATTGTTACCCACCTCTGCTTATATGAGAGGTCATTCTCCCATTCAACAACTTGAAAATTTAATAAATGTGAGTGGATATGTTTTTTACTTACTTAAGAGAGATAATTTTAACATGCCATTAACATGAACCATATTTGGTGTACATGAATGTCGATAGTACATTGATCCTTTGTGATTAATGATATAAAAGGGGCCATTTTAGTTTTGGTTTACCATCACCTTTTTACCAAACCACATGAATCTTTTCCCTAGTGATATTTGTAATTCCCCGACCCCAGTTACCCGGAGTCGGTGCATTATTAAATAACATTGTCATGATCACAAAAGATCAATTCTCAGAAGACCGATTAGTTTAGTATCCTTGGAATCACTAGATACATTCATAAAGTTTATATTACATCATAAAATGAAATACTACAAAAACATATTGTCTCCATAGACAACACTCATATCCCATCATACTATCCTTACACATCATTCATAAAATACTTCTTCACATCCGGGAAAAAATAATACATAGAAAGGGGTGAGCTCTGATTCCCAGTAAGGATAACAATATAGAAAAAATATTCATATATAAGCATACAAATTTAAGGCATTGTATAACGTAAACAAAATCATTTTAAACATGAAATTCAGAATAATATGGTAGAAATAAAATGAAATAATTCCATTTACTTATTCACATGGATATTCTAAAAATCGAATAATCATATGCAATATCAATAACCACTTTCATAATGTTGTAATTCATAATGCCAGACTATCATAACCACATATTCAAGGCCTTGTTCTAAGACTACAAATAAGATTTTTTCAAAGCCTTGTGCCAAGACACTAGTTTGTATCATGATACCTACCGATGCATCGATGAGCTATAGCGGGATCCACCCATCAGTTACTAAGTCCAATGCATTTCTCATATGAACAGGTTTAAACATAACATAAGCATTCATATTAAAACTAGCATACAAAATGTCAATAATTTCTCCATAAACCATGAATGGTATAAAAATAACACATCCATAGTCAATCATATCACAGAAACTTCAATACAATATGGAAGTTTTGTATCATAATAAATCAACTTCAAATAAGCTTAAAATCCATCAAAGGATGTTGACATAGATGAAATCAAAACTATTTGAGAGAAATATCTCTTTTTTGGAAATAATTTAAAAGTAAAATAATTATAAAAGAAGACATTTAATTTGAAAATATTCTTATAATCTTGTAAGGGAAGCTTTCGTTATTTTATAATAGTGGAAAATAGCCGCAGCCACCGTATAAGTAAAAAAGACATTCTTACCTTAATTTTTTTCGAAAAGGTTAAAAAGGACATTGTTTGGAAAACGACGAAAAGATTCCTTTAAAACCATTTTATAAAAGTAAAAAAATGGTATAAATGACCTTAACCCATAGTATAGTAAATATTACAATGGTTTTGGAATACATTTTTAAGAACATGGATGTGGATGATAAAGAGGTTCCAGTAGATAATTACGTATAATCAACCTCGGATAATGAAGAGATTGTGAAATAAACCATTACCTTGTACTTTTCCTTGGTCGAGGGTAGTTTAAACTCTTATATAATGGTGAATTTATTGTTATTAAATTATTAAATAATCATATACATTAATATAATATCATATATGATCTTTTAACATTGCTTTGTTAAAAATTTCATAGTATTATCGTGGTTTCGAGCGTTAACTTACTCGTTTTCTTTTATATGTTTTGTTACATAAGCCATCTTTGTAATGAATAGGTTGTATCTTATTCATATCCAGAATGATATCATGTCCTCAAACAATATTTGTAATCATAAAATGAGAATTATACTTGAATGGATACGATGGGTAATGAATCTCATCACGTTCATGGAGACGGTAATCCGTACGTACGCACGAACGCTACTTCCATTCCATTTTTCATTTTAAAAGGAATCAAAACAAAATTATAAATTGGTATATTTTTATTAATGTATAATATAATATGTTATATATTTTACTTATGTTCCTTACCACTATCCTTTATTCGTTCCATGTATGGTATGAATGAGTCATATCACTTTGAGGGGGCGGTAGTCCGCACTTCCTCAAATAAAATTATCGTATATATATACAATAGGAAACGAATAATGGTATGCTATAAAATGGAATTAAAGAATCTTATATAAAATAAATATCATAAATATCATATTTAAATACAGTTCCATCATAATGGCCCCCATGAGAGGCGGTATGAGACAATTTGAGCAATCATCGTTTCGTGAGGCGTTTGGTTTCCATCCACAGAAACATTATATTATTCACCCATTAGATGGGGGTGTCTGTAACTATAGTTAGAATAATTCACATAAAAACATCCTAGTATTTTTAGGATACTTTTTTTGTTACAAAATAAAAAAAAATAAAAAGAGATTAGGGGTTGCATAAGTAAAAGAAAATAAACGAAGTTAAGAGAAATCGTTACCTTTAATTTGGGTAACTCTCTTTGGTTTGAACCAAAAGAACTCTTGAAGTGCCTTATGCTTAAGGTAAGGCTTCCATAGTGAGGATAGGGATGTATAGAGCTTAATTGAGTAGAGGATGGACGTGCCAAAAGGCTTGAGAGGTGTGGGAAATTGGTTAGAAGTAGTGTCCTTTTATAAGGGGAGGAGGGGCTCTTTAGAAAAAACATAAAGTAATATTTTTCAATAAATTCATATTCGGTTTCTAATGGATCTAAACTGGATTATTTAAAGTCTAAGGTGGGGATACATAGAAAACCACTCAACCAATAGGTTTTAGATAGGTTTGGATCACTATATTATCTTTATCTTTTTTATTTAACTCCTAGTTAAATACTTTGACATTTACAATGTCTCATTGTATTTTTATATTATATAGTTAGTAAACATATTATATACATTTGAGATACCCCCAACTATTCCATTAATGATACAACTATCATTATATAAGTCCTTTGGCATAACCTTATATTTTTAATAATATAATATCAATTAATAATATAATATTTGTTTTAAAAAGACCTTTGTGACAATTTTAACACTATTTAATAATTGATTTTTGTTAATGTCTTGAAAAATTTATTAATTCAAAACAAATTAGTTTAATTAATAATAAAATGTCATATTAACCAATAAATTTTGTGGATGTCATCAAAACTTTCAAATTATGTTTATTTTAGCATTTATAATACGAATTATTCGATTCTGTCATTAATATGGAAAATATTACATCATTATTTGTCTTAAATAAATTTAATTATTCAATATCTAAAAATTATAAATAAAATACCATTATGTAGGTAAGATTTTGAGCTTTCTAAATATTTTTTATAGTCAATTATATAACATATATAACCCTATGTAAAAATCTTTTTTCTAAAAGATATATGCTTTTTTCATTTTCGTATTTACTTTAACCTAATTAATATAAAGTGTCATTATCACTTACAAGTGGCTCCATGGGGTACCCAAATCGACCAAAGGAAGACCATGGTCGGAAATGTAGAAACCAATATGGTTAGGACACGTTTTAGGGTAATTTAATATTATTATGATATTATTTTTTTACCATTATTTGTCGGATTTACCCTTTAACCATGGTAAATAAAATAATTACCGAAATAATTATTCAAAATGTCTGAAAATAATGGTTACATATTTACACAATTTGGACCTCTTTATTATAAATATGGAATCCATTTTACTAAATTAAAAATATAGAAGTGGGATAAATTAAATTAAAATTAATTCCCGTTGTCAAAACAAAAAGCATGTTTTTAACAAATAATAACTATCACAAGATTGACACTTTCTTATGTTCAGTTTAAAAGGGAAATTATGTCCAATGACCATTATTGGATTAAACAGTAAAAATATAATCTAATTATAATTTAAAACCACTCAAATTCAGAATTTAGCACTATTAATTATTTCGATTAGAAAGTTGTTTTTAATTAAAATTTAGTATTTTTCACTATTCATCAAAAACTGAATGTTTTCTGAAAAATACCAAAAATTCACCCTAATCTAATTTTGATATTCCAAATTAAAAAAAGAGGTATATTTTACCAAATTCAAAACATATAATATTTCATTTATTAATTTAAAATTATTTCTTGTTATCAAAACCAAAAGTCGTATTTTTAAGAAACAGTATCTATCAAAAGATTGACACTTGTTTATGTCCAATCTCAAAGTGAAATTACATACAATGACCAGAATTGGATTAAATGGTAAAAATGTAATCTATTTATACTTAAAAACCATTAAAATTTACAATTTAACACTATGAATTATTTTTATTAAAAAAGTTGATTTCAGATAAAATATAGTATTTTTTACTATTCACCAAAATATGAAAGTGATCACAAAAGCACCAAAAATTTATTAAAACAAAATTATTATGTCCCAATTATAAATAAGAAGTTTATTTTGTTAAATAGAATATATAAAAGTTTCAAATATTGGATGTAAAAAATGGTCCATTATTAAAAGGCGGTAAAAGTGCATTTTTTTAAATAAATAATTCTTTTATCTGAAAAAATGAATTTGTTCTTAAATTATGTCTAATAAACTCATAATATGGATTCTAAAATTATAAGGATTATATATAGTTCAATATTCAGTTTATACTATTCATAACCGCTTTTGAATGGCTAGTTTGGTAAGTCGTGGTGCGCTTGAACTCGGTGTTGCGTGTAGTGAAAATTATTGAATTACTTTGAAGAAATAACAAACATTGAAATATTGGGGTGTTACATTCTTACATCCTTTAGTAAATTGCGATCTCGCAATTTAAATTGTTCATATAGAATAAAAAGGTTTAAAATAGAAAATATATTTGTATGCAAACCCACATCAGAAATAGGGTTAATAAAATTTAGTCTTAATAAGAGGAAAATGGAAATGAAAAAGTAACCACCAAATTATGATCTCAATTAGGAGATCATTGGTGGAAATTAGAGACACATAATTGGAGAAAAACGTAAATATTTATACAGAGTGATTGAGTTCATCAGTTGCAAACAATTGTTGAATTGAGGGCCTCAAAGCCATCAATCTATGATGATTTAAAATATCATCAGTTACACAAAACATAAGGAATTAGGATAACACATTTTTAGTTTTAATACCCCTTACCTAATGATTAAGAATTAATTTATTTATAGAATAAGAGAAGAAAAAAATATATACTTGACAAGTAGAGTTCCATCCTTTAACTAATTTCTACCACAAACTCATCTTTCACTCTAAAAAATCATAGAACTAAAAAAATATTATATTTATCCTATTCGTAAAGGGTTCCCAAAAAAATGAACATATAATTAATCTACCAGAACATTTAAAAAAACTACATTATTCAATTCAGGACATCTCGTGGGTTAGTGGTAGGTGATACACCCCTGTCACCCTTCGGTTGTGGGTTCAAGTCTCACAGCCTTGCCAGATGCGACAGGTTGCCAGATGCAACATGTTGCCGCCCGACCTCCGGGTTATACTTTTTATGGAAATGTAAAAATTATCTCAAACTAAACTTATCCAAAATACTCTTGTCCAAACTCACAGTCCAAAATTTATAGGGAAGTTAAACACAATGAAAATTCTTTTTTTCCACATAATAACATTTGAACACCTCCATCATATATTATTTTAAAACAATACAACATCCTAAATTACCATAAAACCTTATTGATTACATTCATGCTACCTTATTTATTTTATAATATAGGATATACTCTTTCTATCCAAAAATGTTGTAAACTCAAACAATGATGGAATATAAAAATCATTAATCAGTTTCAAGGTAGACAAGAATATCCAATATAATTTATCTAAACCAAACATGTATTATTCCAAAATCACTACCTCAGTATCAAAACCATATTATGGTTTATCTTTCTCTCAACCATATATTTTCCAAAAATTTAACCTGTTATTGAGTCACTTTTCTTGGTTCCACACAATCTCATGTCCTTAATGAAATGTTACTACAGTACAATCCTTATATACTCCATAATTATTATAACCAGTGCATTGTTGATACAACACTCAAATGACATAATTATTTAATAACAACATAAGAACTCTAATCATTCCTCCTCATATGTGGTAGTATCATAACATAATTATTATACAGTATCATCATTTGGAGAAAACTCTGATTATTGGGACATTGGTTTGTGTAGTGTCCTAACTCCTTGCAGATGAAGCATTTTACATTTGAAACCTTTTTCTTACCCTTGCAGTCACGTACATGGTGTACTTTTTCTCCACACTTATAAAAACTCCCATTTTCTACAGGCAATTTCTAGGGTGTTTCTTCCCACATTTATCACATATGAAAAAATTCTTCTTTTCCCTCTTCCCTTTATCAATCTTTCTCTCTTCCATCCTTTTATTCTCTTGCTTCCCTTCAAATCTATAGGACTCAGAAAATTATTTACTTATTTTATTAACACATGATACTATTTATTCAAATGTTTAGAATACATGGGATACAATTTCCCTACTAAATGTTGGCTTAATACCGTGAAAGATATGTTCCTTCTTACTATTTGGATCATACGTATTGTTGGAGTTAACATTCCTTCTACTGGGTGCCATTTATATATAATGGCATACACTAGGTCAGTTTATGAATTGAAATGAATAATTCCAAACATGTAAAATATGTAACGTATATTGAATAGTTTATGGATATAATCCATAATAATAAAAATGTTTTATTTGAGGAAGTGTATACTCATAAACCATTCATAATGGTTTGTAATCAAAAAGAGAATTATCCTAAGCATATATCCCAGGAGTGTCGTAAACAAGAGTGAAGCAAGGCCAGTTTTCGTGCACCAGTTCCCATTCGAACCTAGCTCAAACTGGTGTTTTTGGGTTTTACCCCTAGGTACATATGTGACAGAGCTGCCTCTACCTGCTCGTATCGAGACAAAGATGTATTTCTTGGAAAACTCACAAAATATCTACAATACCAAAATTATAGGAAGTTCTTCTATAGTAATCCTCAAAATCTATCATAGGTTTATGTGCTCTAATCAGGCTTTATCTAAATCTAGTTTCCACGGTTTGTACTAAACTTCCTATGATACCAACTTTAACGCCCTGACCCTAGTTACCCAGAGTCTGTGCATTATTACAAAACATTGGCATGATCACAAAAGATCATGTCTCAGAAGACCGATTAGTTTAGAATCCTTGGAATCATTAGATACATTCATAATGTTTAAATTACATCATAAAATTAAAAACTACAACAACATCTTGTTTCCATAGACAATACTCATATCCCCTCATACTATCCCTGAAGGTCTTTCATAAAATACTTCTTCACATCCTGGGAAAAATAAAACATAGAAAGGGGAGAGCTCAGTTGCCCAGTAAGGATAGTAATATAGTGGAAACTTTAATAAATAAGAATAAACATTTAAGGAAATGTATAAATAAAAAAGCCTTTTAAACTTGAACTACAACATAATATGGAAGAAATAAAATGAAATAATGCCATTTATTTATTCACATGGATATTGTACTAATCAAATAATCAATGCAATATCAATAACCACTTTCATAAAGATGGAATGCATAATTACAGACTATCATAACCACATAGTCAAGGCCTTGTGCCAAGACTACAAATAAGATTTTCTCAAGGCCTTTTTCCAAGACACTAGTTTGTCTCATGAGACATACCGATGCATCGAGTAGTTATAGTGGGCTCTACCCATCACTTACTATGTCCAATGCATTCCTCATATGAACACGTTTAAACATAACATAAACATTCATATTAAAACTAGCATACGAAATGTCAATAATTTCCCCATCAACCATGAATGGTATAAAACTAAGACATCCACAGTCAATCATATCAAAAAACCTACAATAAAATATGAATGTTTTGTATCATAACAAATCGACTTCAAATCAGCTTAAAATCCATCAAAGGATGTTGACATAGATGAAATCAAAACTATTTGAGAGAAATATTTATCTATTTGAAATCATTAAAAAGTCACATAATTATAAAAGAAAAAATTTACTTTTAAAATATTCTTATAAGTTTTTAAGGTATGCTTCGACAATTTTATAACCGTGAAAAATAGCGGCACCCGCTGTATATGTTAAGAATACATTCTTACCTTAATTTTGTCGAAATGGTTAAAAAGGACCTTGTTTGGAAAATGACGGAGAGACTCTTTTCAGACCATTTTATAAAAAGTCAAACAAGGGTATAAATGAATTTAATCCATAGTATAGTAAATATTAAAAATGTTTTGGAATACATTTTTAATAACATTGATGTGGATGATAAAGAGGTCCCAGTAGATAATTACGTATAAACAACCTCGGATAATGAAGAGATTGCGAAATAAACCCTTACCTTGTACTTTTCCTTGGTTGAGGGTAGTTTAACCTCCTGTATAATGGTGAAATAATTGTTATTAAATTATAAAAGAATCATATACATTAATATGATATCATATATGATCTTTTAACATTTCTTTGTTAATAATATCTTAGTATTATGGTCGTTTCGGGTGTTAACTTACTCGTTTTCTTTTATATGTTTTGTTACATAAACCGTGTTCATTATGGATAGGTTGTATCTTATTCATATAAAGAATGATATCAAGTCTTTAACGATTATTTTTATTCATCAAATGAGAATTATAATTGAATGGATATGATGGGGAATGAATCTAATCACGTTCGTGGAGACGGTA
The DNA here is from genome assembly GCA_963277665.1 of Viscum album. NCBI lineage: Eukaryota > Viridiplantae > Streptophyta > Magnoliopsida > Santalales > Viscaceae > Viscum > Viscum album. The sequence goes on along the minus strand of OY728165.1, from coordinate 1,444,211,933 downwards.
ATCTGTACGTACGCATGAATGCTACTTCCATTTCATTTTTCATTTTAAAAGGAATCAAAACCAAATGATACATATGTATATTATTATTACAGTATAATATAATATTTTATATATGTTACTTACGTTCATTACCACCATCCTTTATACGTTCCATGTATGGTATGAACGAGTCATATCACTTTGAGGGTGCGGTAGTCCGCACTTCCTGAAATTAAATTATCGTATATATATACAACATGAAATGAATAATAATATGCTATAAAATGGAATTACGGAAGATTTTATATAAAATAATTATCATAAATATCATATTTAATTACAGTTCCATCATAATGGCCACCATGAGAGGCGGTAGGAGATAATTTGTACAATCATCGTTTCGTGAGGCGTTTGGTTATCATTCACAGAAACATTATGTTTTTTACCAATTAGATGGACGTGTGTTTAAGTGTAGTTATAATACTTCTAATAACAACATACTATTATATTGAAGATACTTTTTCTTTTAAAAAATAAAAAAATAAAAGGAGTTTAGGGGTTGGATAAGTAAAATAAAAGAAAATAAGTTAAGAGAAATCATTACATTTAATTTGGGTAACTCCATTTGGTTTGAACCAAAAGGTCTCTTGATGTGCCTTCTACCTAAGTTAATGATTCTAGGTGTATAGATATGTAGGGAGATTAATTGTTCAGAGTTTGGATGATCCAAATAGCTTGAGAGGTGTGATAAATTGGTTAGACGTGGCATCCTTTTATAGGGGGGGAGGGGCTCTTTTGGAAAAACTTAATGTGTTATTTTATAAAAAAATCATATTCGGTTTATAATGGCCCAAAAATGAATTATTAAAAGTATAAGGTATTTATAGGTGGGAAAAAACTCAACCAATAGATTTTTGATAGGTTTGGGTCACTATATTAACTTTATCTTTTTTATTTAACTCTTGGTTAAATAGTTTGACATTTACCATATCTCTTTGTATTTTAATATTATATAGTTAAGAAACATACTATATACTTCCAAGAGACCCCCAAGTGGTTCATTAATGATACACCTATAATTATATAAGACCTTTTTCCGAAACATAGATTTTTAGGAATATAATATCAATTAATAATATAATATTTGTTATAAAAACTCCTTTATGTTAATTTTGACAAAATTTAAAAATTGATTTTTCATAATATCTTATAAACATTATTAATTCGAACCAAATTCATTTAAGTAATACTTACATGTAATTTTAACCAATAAAATTTGTGTATGTCATCAAAACTTTCAAATTATATTTATTGTAACATTTATAATACCAATTATTTGATTCTTTCATTAATAAGGAAAATATTGCATCGTTATTGTGTCATTAATAAATTTAATTATTCAATGTCTAAAAATTAAAAATAAAATCCTGTTATGTAGGAAATATTTTTATATTTCTAATGATTATTTATAGTCGAAAATATAACAAATATAACCCTATGTAAAAATTGTTTTTCTAAAAGATATATTCGTATGACATTTTTGTATTTACTTTAACTTAATTAATAAAAAGTGTCATTATCACTTTCAAGTGGCTTCATGGGCTCCCAAAATAGACCCAAGATGCCCATGGACGGAAATGTATCCAAAAATAGGGTTAAAATACATTTTAGGGTAATTTAATATTATTATAATATTATTTCATTACCCTTATTTACCGGATTTACCCTTTAACCATGGTAAATAAAATATTTACCAAAGTAATTATTCAAAATGTCTGAAAATAAAAGTTCCATATTTACAAAATTTTAAACTCCTAATTATAAATATGGAATCCATATTTCTAAATTCAAAACAAATAAGTTTTAGAAGTTAAGATAAAATTAATTCCTGATGTCAAAATAAATTGCGTGTTTTTTATAAATAATAACTATCAAAAGATTTACACATTCTTATGTTCTGATTAAATGTGAAATTATGTACAATGAACGTCATTGGATTAAACGGTAAAAATATAATATATCTATACTTTAAAACCACTCAAATTCATAATTTATCACTATTAATTATTTTTATTATAAAAGTTGTTTTTAATTATAATTTAGTATTTTTCAGTATTCATCAAAAACTGAATGTTTTCATAAAAATACCAAAAATTCACCCTAAGATAATTTTGATATTCCAAATTAAAAAATGAATTCTATTTTACCAAATTCAATACATTGAAGTTTGAATTTATTAATTTAAAATTAATCCCCGTTATCAACACCAAAAGGCGTATTTTTAAGAAGCAATATCTATCAAAAGATTGACAATTGTTTATGTCAAATTTCAAAATGAAGTTATATTCAATGAGAATAATTTAATTAAATTGTAAAAATATAATCTATTTTTACTTCCAAACCAATAAAATTTATAATTTAATAATATAAATTATTTTGATTAAAATAGTTTTTTTCAGTTAAAATATAGTATTTTTCACTATTCACCCAAATATTAAAGTGATCAGAAAAGCACCATAAATTTATTGAAACAAAATTCTTATGTCCCGATTCTGAAGAAGAAGTTTATTTTTTCCAATATAATATATAAATGTTTCAAATATTGGATTTAAAAATTGTTCATCATTAAAAGGTGGTAAAAGTGCATTTTTTTAAATAAATATTTCTTGTATCTGGAAAAATGAATGTGTTCTTAAATTATGTATCAGAAACTCATAATATGGATTCTAAAATCATAACGATGACATATATTTCAATATTCAATTAATACTATTCATAACCCCTTTTGAACGGCAAGTTTGGTAAGTCGTGGTGCGCTTGAACTCGGTGTTGCGTGTATTTCAAGTTATTAAATTATTTTGAAGAAATAACATAATATGAAATATTTGGGTGTTACAATATTATATTGAAATCATTGTGTCTAATTTCAAACTACAAATCCATTTGATGGATTTTGGCATAACTCTTTTGCTGACTCCGGTTAGTTTTTATGAGTAATTCGATGGAATAAATCTTATTGGACTTCTATTTCACAAGACTAGTTCCAATTAACTTTCATTATCCAACATCAACCCAATATGTTAGAGTTATACATCACAAAAAAATAAAGTGTTTCACATGGATTCATTTGGATACTTGAGTGAAAGATACTTTTTTATAAGAAATAAACTAATGGGATATAAATATCCCATCCTCTAATTAATACCATTGATAAAGATGTTAGGTTGTCCTCAATCATTAGAATTGTTCATCCATATTGTCCATTAGTTTGGGGGTGATAGTTTATTCTGAAATAAAATTTGGTTATAAAATAAAATTGATTAATTTTACATTATTTAGATGAGAAACTATAATCATGAATAGATATGATCAAAATTGAAACCCAAAATATATTTACCGCATCCTTCACATATATATTATCATGTGGTTCAACTGATAAATCCTCACAAATATAAATGATGTTGGTTGTCTTACTGAGTCAATACACTATGACCAATATAATATTGTTTCCTTTGGATGTAATCAGGATACAATTGAAAATGTTTATAGTGATGTTATTTCATTTTTAAAATGTTGTGGGAAATTATTTCATCACCCCTTTTAGACTTCTATCGTTATGATTTATCTTGATGACACATTAGGAACCATGATATATACTCAAAAATATCTTTTATCTTGTCTTCCCGCTATATTTTTTCTCGATGGCCGAGATACAACATGATACTTACAAGTTAGATGAAGAATGTTTTATTATTCATATTATGTAGTATCTCATTAATTCTATCAACTCATGTATGCAGACAAATTATTGTACCATATAAGAGGATATCATCATCATAGATGAAAAACTGACATAGATTCCATAATTTTACTACTTTCATCTTGTTTTATTGCTCTAGGTAACACATTGGTGCCTCCTTATCTTCTCTTGGATAGATGGTTGACAATGGTATGATATATTCCCTGTCATTATGATTTCCATATCAAACCATTATATTTCCCTAAAGATAGGGTCTTCCTCAATACAAACCATAGATAAATTATTAGGATCATATATAATAATAGAATCAACTACCTTATTCACCTTTCCTCGATGGTAGTGAATAGAGAGAACATATTCTATGATCATCTCTAACCATTTTTCTGGTCTCATGTTGATCTAATTCAATGTGATTATATAGAGTATAATTTATTATCAGGATATATGTCACACTCCTCAGCATATCGACAGTGCTGCAAAATCATCAAGGTGAATATCAAAGTTGATAACAACAAATCAGGCATCAAGTATTTCTTCTCATATATCTTCATATCTCATGAGTCATATACCATTACATTATCATTTTTCATGACTATATAACCAACTGAATTCTTTAATTCATAGGGGAATATAAAAAAAATCCAAAATATAGTAGTGTCAATAATGGTTTAGTTATTTTCCATTTAATTATCTTCATAAATAATTTCTCACATTATTATTTCCATAACTACTTTATACCTATATATTTTAAATTTTTTACCATGAAAAAAAAATCATGTTATATTTCACACAAAACATTGGTATTAACCATTTAATAAAATAATAATTGGATATATATAACACTAGTGGTAATTTCCCATTCATCAATTAACATTAATTTTTTGGATCCAAATAATTTCCCTCACTTGTGATCATATTCCCAATGAAAGTTAAATCTCCATCCAAAAGTCTCACTTGCTAAACAAGGTGCACAATTTCTCATTCCATAAAACATCTAGTAAAATCCTTTGATGTTTTAATATTCATACTTACTCTTGGATTAGATGAGAATATCATTGATAAAATCATCCAAAAAAATTTCATGGTAGTCTCGAAACACTATATTCATAAAATCCAGGAATATTTTTGGTGAATTTTTATGTCTAAAGGGCATCACTAGGAACTAATAGTTCACATACAATGTACATAATGTATAGTTTTGAATATATTACTTCTTCACCATCAGTTGATGATATATAAAATGATGACTTAGTTTTGAGAAGTGATGATCGCTTCTTAGTTTATTGAACATCTCAACAATCCTCAGAAGATGATACATGTTCTTTTTGATAATATTATTTGGATCCTAGTAATGGACACACAACCGAATTGACCCAACTATTTTCATTACCAAGAGCTCCGGAACACCCCGATGTAATGCACAACATCATATTAATTCTTTCATCAATTACCCTTGAATTTTCATAATTTACTCCTCTTTTTATTTATGACACATCTTTTTAGGAAAATTTTAGATGGGTGTGGCTCTTCGTATAGTTTCTATTGAGATCTATACGTCTCGTTTCTTGTGTTGTCCTTCTATATCATTAGAAAAGACATAATTGTATTACCTAATAATTATAATTTTCAAATGTTTTACTATTTCTATCATAATAAAGATTTTGGTTAGGTTTTATTATTCATATGGTATCAACACCCACACAGTTGAGGGTTGTTTTTTAAGATTCATGATCTTCCTTGAATTTGTAGATGATTATAGGATCATTCTAAATATGAAAATATATTTCGTTTTATAACAGTTTATGTGTGATATATATACTGTTATCCAATAAATGACCATACTAGGGTTGAATTATAGCAAGGGATGTATTATGAGGATCATTTTTAGAATCTTCTCACATACTCCATCTAGAGAATATTCAAACACCTTGGATGCAATGATCTCGCCAAAAGGTATTTTTATGGACATCTTTACATCAAGGTATCAGGGCATCAATTCATTTTTATAGAAAACATGAATAATATATAAGAATGATTAGAAAATTAATAAAAAAACATTATATATTTTCAGTAACTATAAATATTTCTTGGTATGACTTTTTTTCTTTCTCTACTTCAGTGGTAGTGATGGAATATTCTCTTCCGTTCAAATTTCTCTTTGGGGGCTACTGACTCTAGTATCCCCAAAAACTCATGTTTTAGTGTACTATAATTCTTAGTTTTGTTCCCCCCTATTTTTGAACTATTGAACCCTAGGTGAGGCATAATAATGTGACCAAAAATCATCTATCATGTTTTTACCACCTTCAAGATGATTTTACAATGATGAGTTTGGTGGAATTTTCCCTGAAACTGAAATTATTTCATCATCCATTTGAGGTAATTCCAATTATGTTTTTTCCAAAAAAATTTAAATATGGTTAATTAGATCCTCTTTTGTAATTTTTTAATTGATCCACTATCAAAAAACACTATTATAATCTTAATATATCTATAAAAATGGGACCATAAATTGAAATCCATATTGACCACTAGGGAAAATCAACCAAATTATTCATAAATATTTATATCCTAGAAAACATTAGACATTTAAAGGTTTTGTTTTGATCCAATAATGAATCTATTTATTTTTATATTAATGTTGATAATAAAAACTCAGAATATAATAAAATACATGAGAATTATTTATAGTAATATATGTCATATTCACCTTCCATTTTCATCTACTCTATAAATTATTTCTTCATTATTTCCCAAATAGTTATAAGGAAATAATTATTAAAAAAATACTTTGATAAAGCACACCAACTCCAAATTTTTCTTTCTAATCCTTATACTTAGTGTTATTTACCAATTAACACCATTTTTCAGTATGTCTATAAATTCAATAGTCATGCAGGGTCACCTTCTTTTTGTCATAATATTGTAGTATAGAAAATGTATTGTCCAATGATTTTACAAATTATTTTGTGAATAGTGGACAAAAAGACCCACTAGAAATAACTTTTCATTTTCACATAAAGGTCTCAATGGATATATTACCCTTTTTAGGTGAATGTGAAGGTTCCATTGGGTTCAAGTTACTATTTATAGCCTGAGACAATATGGTATGAAATGCCATAATGTTTTAAACACTTCCTTGAATGGCATTGGGGATATCGTTTAGGCAATAATTTATTTTTCCACCATATAGGTTTTCGTCTTGGTTTCTCCCAGTCCCCACCATATTTTAAAATATAAATGGATTTAGAAGAAAATTTTCAACAATTCATGAATAAATAGGATATTGTGTTTCACAATTAACATTATTGACATATCTGATGGAATATATATGTTTTTTTAATTTTCTAAAACATAGATTACTGTTTATTATCATATACATAGTCTTATATTAATTGTTTTAAATAACATTCTCTTATCCTCCATCCTAAATTAAAAAAACCTTTTCTAATTTCAATTATAGAAACCTTAATTTTTCATTTAATACAATTAAATCAGTTTATATATACACAATATAATCGAATTATAGAACTAGGATTCAAGGGTTTAGACACTTTTGAAATGTAGGTTCACACATTACTTTTATATAATAAAAATTAAAATTCTTTTTAATCAAATCATTTTTCCTCATATTTCTTCTTTTGTCCATAGTAAATGTAATCACCTGTGGATATACATCAATGAAAGGGGTGAGAAAAAAATCCCTGTAATAGGATATGTATGGGACATGAATAAAAATAACATGGGTAAAATTACTCCCCATAATCATGTAATAATAATATTATCATCATAATAATCTTATTTTTATAAGATATATAAAGGAGTGTAATATAGAAATGCATAAAATTGGGACATCCAATCACAGTGGTCTAGTACCAAACATAGTTATAAACAAACAGAGCACCATGATCAGTCATAAAATTCACGGACAAACATTAAATAATTATTTTGATCAAATCTAGATTCATGTTTATTTATAATACACATTATCCCATAAAATACATCATATTACCTGTTGCAATGGTGGACTATATAATTCAAGGCACAACCATCACATAAAAAAATTATATTCATGCATTCTAGATAGAACATATATCAATCAAATCCATGAAGCAACAATTGTAATAGAATGGGTTTCATAAGGATTTCATTAATAAATATTTCATTAATGAACATGGTGTTCCAAAAAGGAAAAGAGAAACAACATTTTTATAAGAATCATTACTTTTAAATAAAGATGTAATCACTCCGGATGAGTAAAGATGTGTTTTGAAAAGAATATTTATATTATAAAATATTTTTAATTTTGATAAAAATATATTTCTAACATGTATATCACCCAAAAAGAAAAGGATATAACTATAAAATTAAAATTTTTTAATATTAAATGACTATCCACACTAAAAATTGAAATAAAGGAGGAATATTGAAAAGAAATGGAGTTGGTTTTGAGAGACCCATAAAAACATGTCAAAATTAATTCGAAAATTATACTTAATTTCCTTGATAATAAAATTATATTCATTTAATAAATTTTAAAAATCCACTTATATAGTTATTTGATTTGTTATAATTTTGATAAGTACATTAATGGCCATTTTGATTAGTTATATTGTTCAATTTCATCATGTTGGGATGGTTCATTTTCATGGAACCATGGTTGGTATCATATATCATTTATCCATTATAATTTTTTTATGATTATGTACGAATAAAGTAATGTAAAATGAGATTGTGACTTCCAAGAATGCGGTGAAACAACATATCACAAATGTTTTTCCATTTATAGTATATAAGCTGTATAGATGTAATTTTTTTATTGAAACCCCATTAAAAAAATTCAAAAATATATATGATACTAGATTTATTATGATTTTTTGTATAGGTGAGTAATGAGTTTATTAATATAATAAATGAAAATAAAAGAGAGTAATTGTGGATTTCAACTTGTGAATGTTGTGTCTTTGAGAACCTTCATACAAAACATGAGATTGGTATATTTTATGACCATAAGCTCTTGGAAATGGGGAAAGGGATTAGTATTTTAATTGTTTCTAATATCGATAAGATATAGGTATTAAACGTTGTGAGGATAAGAGCTGATGAGGGTGGTATTTATATTGGAGGATATGGGTGTTTTTTTTATTATTTTATTTATTTGTTTCTGATTTTGTCTTCGGACTATAAATAGTGATGATTCATGTGTCTAAATGTAGTAAAGGGTTCATGATAGTTATTACCATTGGTTTCATATATCTTTCATACACCATCTATTAATAAATAATTCAAGTAAATATCATATCTTGTAAATTATCCTATTTCCATTTTCACCAAAAATTATACTATTTTAGAAAAATCCGAAAATTACACCCTATGATTTTTTTAATGAGAAGATTTAGGAAATTAAATCCATTTTATGAAAATAATTTTTTAAATATAAATAATTTAATTTTTAAATAAAATATTCTTTTATTCAATAAATAATGATTCTAACATTATAATCAATTTTATGACCCCATAAAAATTAATTAAGGTCTCATAAATTTCTATTATAATTACAATAAAACATAATATTAAATTACATATAGATTCTATGTTAATAAAACCTCTATTAAATTATTATATTAATTATAAAATTAAAAAAATGAATTCTTTTTTACAAAAAATCACAACACATAATTGATCAATTAATGACATTTTTTTACTTGTTTTATGATATAAATATATCAAATTTTAATTTATACAATAAATATATATTATTTATAATTTCATCGGTATGGATACTATTCAGATTTTTGGAATTATATTCATATGGTCTAGGTTAATATTTAATTTATATTGGTTACTTAATTTATATAAATATAACATATTATATGCTTCTTTTATGAGAATAATATTTTTTATTGGATTCTTTATGTTATGTATGTGACTTATGACCTAATTAGAAGAATAATAATTCTAATGATCATTGTTTGGATTCATTACCTAACCAAATGAATTATCTACTTACTCCTTCTCAACCTATATTCATTTTTTTGGTAAAAACCCAATAATAGAAGGCATGTGGAGAAATCCAAAAGTAGTTACCCCAAGAAATGTTAACATTCTCCAATGAAAACATTTATGTTATTTCTTCCCTAACCCCTTAAATTATTTTTAAAAAATGATTATATAATTACAAATTATCATATATACACTAATATGTAATTATTAAAATTTAATGACTTATATCTATCTATTTTTTCATTAAATTGGTTTCAAAATCAGTATTAATGTGCGTGTGAGACTCTCAACTTGTGAAAAAATCTAATTTTTTTACATTATCATCCTTAATGTCTAGGTATGATAATAGATATAAAGTATTAATATTATATTTATAAAATAATTATATATATTTATTCAATATATAATATATATATATTTTCAATGCATTCAATAGGGGATACTATAACATCACTCGTGTGTAGTGCAGACTATCATCTTGCAAAGATATGTGATTAATTTTTCATTAACCCGTCACATAGATGTTTATAAGTGTATGGATATTGAACATATATCGTATACATGTCGTAATAAGGATATTAATAAATTATATTTAATTTTTCATATATAATATATCATTTTTTACATTTTCACTCACTGAAAAAGTGATAACGGTGTTCATGTATGTGTGAACTAAACCTATATATAGAGATGATACTCTCTTATCATAACCACACCACATTGTTGATATATTTAATAATATTTAATAAGATATAAATGATATTATGATCACTATATAAAGAGATAATATTACATACCACCTATCAATAATTATTGATGAGAAAGAGAAATAGTATTCATGTGTACCAATGAGGTAATGACTTGGATTTTTCCTGATTATTTTAGAAATTATTTGTGATAATTACAAGTCCATGCATTGAGACAACCTGTGATCCTGAGGACCTATGTTCCCTGAGAATATCATTGAATAATGATTATGTTTTAATTAAAAATGTTCAGGTGGAAAACATTGAACATTAATATCATTTGAACGGGTGCTCAAATCATAAATATGAGGGTACCATTATATTCAAAATAACAACATTACATTAGATAGGAAATAACCATGACCAGATTGGACCAAGAGTGAATTATTTTTTTGGAAGCAATCTCCATAAATATATTTAATAAATATATTTTCATTTGACACAGCATGAGATGTATTTAAATATGGACATGGTTTGGATTCTCGGGTTAATTACATAACACTAGAAATCGCCTAAGGTAAGGAGAAGTAGAAACCTATTAAGAACACCATTGGATTGGGAGATCAAGATTGGGACTTGGATTAGAGGAGCAGTGGATCAATGATCACCATAGATGCAACTTAACCCTTTGTCAAAAATCGAACCGAATATGGGTAGGGAATTTGTGTTCTGGATTACTATACCCTTTCTTGAATCTGTTGGTACTGAGAGTGCAGTAGAAGCCCCAAAAAGGGCGGTTTTAAAGAAAATCCTCTAAAGATCGACATAAACATGACAACATTGGTGAACTGAATCCCAATATTAGCTTAGGACTAAGCGTGAAAAATTTTAAGCACAAAATAAACCGTAAAAATACATGGCTTAGATCCGAAGCTGCGCATGACGTCTGCTCATTGTTGGCAATCTCACCTATAATAATGAAAATATGAATTAGTATATATCATCCACACACACATCAATGAATACATAGGAGTGTCATTCAACGTAATTTGGGTGCTAGAGCGTAATTTCGATGATGCCTTCGATGCTCTAATGACCACCGCATCATTTTGATAGTGATGCCTGGGAGATAGGTCGATCCTCGCTCATTGGATCTAGAGACTCTCACTCTAGATAATGGGATATAATATAGGATAGAGAAGATCCATGAATAGTTATTGGAAATCATTTCTCCTCTTATATTTATAGTGCATAATTAAAATACCTAGTTTATCCTTGCCAGCCCGAATACTTAACGCACAATCAATGAAATTTTATGACTAATAATCCGATTGATAATTATTATTATCTTTCACTTATAATATACTAAAATACATTACGCATTAATAATTGAGTCATTAACTCGACTTATGGATCCCATTTATATTAATTTAAACTTGAATAATTTAATATTAATCAATTAATATTTTTCTTGAATTTACATTAAAATTGTAATTATGTTTAATAAATAAATTCCATATTCATTATTCTAATCTCGGGTAATATGAATTTTATTATTGAATTTGTGATCATTTTTCCTTGGAAATCCCAAATACCATTGCTGGGGCCCACTACTTCCAAATCTCCAATTCAACTAAATATGGAAGATTCATGAATATGTTATTGTGTGTGACCCTATAAAACCTTATCTCTAAGGCAATGAATAGTATTCACAGACCAAGAGATGGATCTTGCAACCCTTCATGGAATCCGAAATAATAAGGATTGTCACAACAGTGGTAACCAACATACGAACTTTCACTTTGTAATATAATATATTTGTTTGTAATATCTCATAAAGCAAGACACAATCCCGTGTCATCGCCCTTTTATTGCTTTATTGTTTGTTGATTTAATTGGATGGATTAACCCTTGACTTCCATGGCCATGGTATTATAAAGGTACTTCCATCAATATCAACATGGTCTAAGATATATTACTTCCATAACCTGGATGCGACAAATCCTTTCTTGACCATTGACCAATGCCATGCCACCAATGATGCACCCAACATAAATTACCTTGTCACAACTTTATAACCATGGTTTTTGTCTTTCATCAAAGTATGCGATCAAATGACATACATTGATAATGATCTAAAGACTAGAGACCATTACACATGACCTTATATAGGAACATCCAATGACAATCAAAACAGTTGGTGTTTCTATTAGCGGTTCAGTCCTCATGATCTCACTACTAGAGATCACAAAATGTGAACATCATGAGAAGAAGTATCATTGCTTATGAGAAACAACACATGATAGTTAGAAATCTACTATGTCCAATTAGTAAGATGTATCTAGACCATAGAACATATATTAAGTTTAATTTCACAGTACATAGAGGATCTCATTATAGCATGGGATCTTCTATAACCTTTCAATACAACAATTAATCATTAGACATTATGATTTCAATAGTGGATGCATAAAAGTTTATACTATAATGGTAAGATAACATGATGTATATCTAATTGTATACACAATATGGTAATAATAAATGCTAAATATTTGGGTATAGGGAACCAACTATTTCCATATAATCTCATGATAAATGTGGACCAATTAACAAAGAGATAGGGCCGCAGATCAATCACGTATGCCAGATGTGTTTTACCTTGCTGAGTTTATTGGGGACTAATTAATTGAATCAATTGATTATGATTATCGGTTTATTCGAACTTGGATTTTTATCATGATCCTTCTAACGGAGCAGATTGAGGCCATAATGAAATATCGGTTGATGTTAGCTCCATGGGTTGCATTTTTTTCTTTTCTCCTCTATGTTATTCAAATTATTCATGGGATGATGAAAAATCGATCATTTCACAACTGTTCTGTAGTGAAATGATCTGAAATAAGAGATTAAGAGTCTTGAAAACCTAGCGGAGCTGAGACAACGATAGTGAGAAATGAGTCAAAATAGTGATGGATATATAGTCGCTCGAGAATCTTTTAGTGGAAGGGGTTGCAACATGGATTTGAGACTATGGGGATAAAGAATGAAAAATGGGGGTTTCAAGGGTTCAATAGGATTAAAAATATGACCATCAAAGAATTACTAGTGGCCCAAAAAATGGGAAACTAGTGCCCATATGTCGGAATGCATGAAAGAGGTGGTGCACACCTATGGCATGCGGTGGCGGCTGCAACAGCCACATTTATACGGATTGACATTTGGGAGAGGTCTCGGTGTGATGTTGTGGTGTGGGCAGCTAGAACCGCGGATCAAGGATGTGGATCATATGGAAACGATAGGGAAGTATCAACTACCATTTTCAGGTGGAGCATATCGGCCTAGTTGAGCAGGCGTGGTTAGAGCTGGCGGACCGGGCCGATAGAAGGGCAGGGCCTAGCTTGGGCGGGTCGGGGCCAGTCGACTAGGTTGACCAGGCTGGTTGGGTCGGTCAGGTCAGGTCTGGCCTGGAGGACACCAAGGTATTCTGGGCCGGGCAAAACTAGACATTTACCCCACTGACACCTTTTTCAATAAATTCACCATATCATCAAAAAGGAGTGTTTGATTGATGATCTGTCTATGGAGTTGGGATCCTTGCGATGAGACGGTCCTTTCATGACACTCTAAGTTAGTTTTTGTGGATGTTAGAAGGAGAACTAACTATTTGAGGAGTAGATCCTCCCTATACTAGCACACTTGAGATGGAATCATCATGTGTCATAATGGTGGGAATCCTCATGTTAAGGTCACAGGTTCATTTTATTTTGGTTTCTTCCAATGGGGGTGTTAATCTTCTAAAGGACTAGAGTGAAGGTTCCTGGAGTGGTTCATGATGGAAGAGTATGTACTCTCCTATGGGACTAGGGTGCAAGTCCTCATTATAGGAGGAAGTACTCCCCTATAGTTATATGTAATAATTAATCCATATCTAACTTATATAAAGTCAGTAATCCCCTAATGGTTAGGGTGTGGGTTCCTCTATTATAGTAGTTAGTACTACCCTTTTGGTCCATGGCATGGGTCCTCTGCACATTAATTGACAGAGTCAGTACTCCATTGTTATATCGGGGCACGAGTCCTCTAGTCACATAGTAGTACTCCCCTACCAGGTAGGGTGCATGTCAACAACATATGATGTCATACTCTCATATGGGATATGGGTGTGGGTCCTACATGATTATTACTCCCCTATAGGATCAGGGTGTGGGTCCTAACTTACGGAGGTTAACTCCCCTATCCCAAATAGTGATGGGGAGTGGGTCCTGCATCGGAGTTGAAGTTCCCATGGCTGACAGACACTTTTTCAAGGAGTGGCCCCACCCAATTGATGAGAATGATACTTATATAGGATTGAGTTATCCCGCGATGGAATGAAGTACTAACCCGTATTAATAAAAGAAAAATAGTTTTCACGAGTTGGTTTGAAGCATGGATCACTCATCTGTGTACAATGCTGAGGGTGGGCCTCTCAATGTGGGATTCCGTAGAATTTAATTGGGCACTAGAAATCAATGAATAAACCTCCAAGGTTTAGAATTTGATCTAGACCTTTTAGTATGTTCCTAATGGAGAACATTCTCTCAAACATACCATTAATAGTAGTATAATTATTCTTGAGGGAGTGTACCTCTCAGACGGGTTCCATATAGGATGGCTGAGCTCATGGAGTGTGTTATCTTAGTTGTATGTTTTACCTTTTATCCTACGATGGGAATCCAGTTTCTGACATGGATGATAGAACCTTAGGATTCATAGTGTCCGAGAATTGTATATCTGGATGTTCTTGGTATATCTATGTGAATATACCTGTATGGAGATAATTTTTCATTTCATTGTGGATTTTCCCTTCTGCATTACCTTTGTGATTTCGGGGTGACCTACTAAGTATTTTTTTAGTCACCCTAGCATGATCTATTCCCGTACATGTCTTGTCGTGTTAAAATGAGCTATTCTTTGATATGTTCAAGGGAAGTCCATGACCAGGTGTTGTTCTGTAAGATCAGACATACGAGACATACTCCTATGGCTTTAGTTATGTATCCCTAACCTACCCTTCAGGTAGGGTTTTTTTATGGATGATCTTCAGGGACATGGGGTTTTACATGTGTCCTATCTTTTTTTAGGTGGGCTTTTATTGCAGATCGGGTCACCATTTTTTCACTTTTACATTTTTTTCAATTTGGTTTTTTTAATACATTGTGTTTTGTATTCAAGGATTACTTAGTGTTTTACCATTCATATTTTCTATGTGTGCATATAGGTTCACAGTAAATTCCTCCCATGTCAGTGATATGCCTACATGGTGCTATTCACCATCCCCTAGCCTATTCAAGGTGGGATTGGGGAATTCACGGCTTGCACCCCTCTTTGGTGGGTTGTGATAGAGCGGTATCATAGCAGGACTTTGGTTCCACAATGGGACCGAGGGAATATGAGTTTAGTTTTGGTAAACAATGTAAACTATATAATGTTTTCCTCCCTAGCCCTAGAATCCAGTGCTAGTGCGATATCCATCATATATATACACCAGCCTTAAGACTTTGAACATGAAAATTCTGGTTGCAATGAAATGGATGGTACATGAATCATATGGGAATGGACTCTGTTTTCATGTCTTTCTTTGAGCCATCTCTCCAGATATGCTCTATTGAATGTGGTTCATCTTGATCTATTTCAGGATGCCTCCACAAATGGATCCATCCATGATTCCATTATGTGACCATAAGGATGGTTTTCCTATCAATTAGGTATAAGTATAGGGACCAATACCTGAGATATCACTATAGGTTGGTGCACTAGTGATTCCACCACCCTTTGACTAAAAGTTTCTACCAGCGCTACTGGTAGAGGATACATGTAGGCTCATTACATTGCTTAAATTCCAGAAGTAGGGACCTCCCAAGTTTTGTGGTGAGAAGTATCCTTAGGTATCTGAGGATTTGTTGGAGGTGGTTATGCAATTTTCCACCTAGTGGGGACACCTCATGATTGGATGAAGGACCAAGCTATGAGCCTACATTAGAGCTTAACAAGGAGGTGGTGGAGGTTGATGATCCACACGCCAAACAAGGAAACCCTTACTTAGTTATACTTTGAGCTCCCCTTCCGAGTGGAGTTCCATTCGGCAATGTTATGCTCTATGCGTCTACAAGAACTACTACCCCTAAAACATAGTAGTATAATGATATTAGACTACTCATTTTGATTCATAGTCCTTTATCAATACTCTATGGACATGGTGTGAGACCCATTCTTTAGGGCTTGGGCATTTAAGATGGGACTAACCCAGGAGATCTAGGAATCGATGATATCCCATAGCATTTCGACGCATGTTAGGGTTCTAGACCGTACCTTGGTGGTTTATAGTTTCTTAGCCGACAAATAGATGGATGTGACTTACAAAAGAGGTCACGCAAAATATTTTTTTGCATGATAAAGCATATTATAGGTGATAAGACTGTGACATAAGAGGCATAAAAATGACCAAAATCAAATGCGTTGGGTATTGGCACAATAGAATTGATAAGGAACCGATTATCCATAAGAGAGGCAGTGTTATACTTTCAAAATCAAGGTGTATCACTCTAGGGATTTTTCGACCCATTGTGCTGTTGATAGGGAGTTTGTATATGAACCAAATTTACATAGAATGAACTTGGAACATAGAGTTCTCAAGATGGTGGGAAAGGTAGTGGAGATGATAGAGTAGCAGGAGGCAGTAAAAGGTTTGTGGTGTCACCACCACCACACATGGGTGGTCCGTACCCATCTCAGGGAGCTGGAGGATGTGGGAAAGGATAGCTGAATGTGGTTATTGATTAGGAATCATTGGATACATGAGAGATCCAAGGTATTCCATGTGTATTTTCTGTTTTTCTACCATATTAATGGACATTGGTTGTAGTCATTTTCCTTTTACTGTGAGTTTTTTTTTGAGATATAGAGGTTCTGATTGAACCATGGACATGACCCTCACACTTAGAGACTCCTGTTGGTGGATTCTTGGTGATTACACACTAGATCAGATAGCGTGGCCCAACTGTTAGAGGTGAGAGTTGTGGTTGGGATCTCTTGGTCATAGCACTAAGGCCTTAGGATGTAATTCTTGGTGTTGGCATCTACCATTCATGCCAAGATTGACTGATATAGGGAAAAGGTACGGTGTGTCTGCATTGATGGAATGAGGTTCCCTTTGTCATCAAAAAGAAAAACAAGGTATCACAGTGTAGAATATAACATAGGACTTTTAGAGGAAGGGCTTTGTGAGACCTAGTGTTTAATTATGGTGGGAAAATACCTTTGACTTGCGTGATCTAGGTAGGGTTACATGAAGTTGTGTCGAAGTAGACCCTGAAAATTCTAGTGGGGGTTTTCACCTTAACATCGCTTTTCATTGAATCCCCAAGAGAGCCTGAGATATTCTTAGATTCATTCACCGGTGGCAGTGCTAGACCCCATGATGTTTCCATAGTATGGAATGGTTTCTTACCATACATACATAGCTGGGATGCCACTAGTGGGTGTGCAGTGTTTCTATTTAGGAATGATATTTGGACATTGGAGGTGTATAATGGGGGACTAATATGACCAAACATTCACTCTTGGGAACCCCCCATTTCATTCATAAATACCCTCACACGTTCAGCATCAGCCATGATCAAGAAATTCCGTGGGAGGATATTGTATAGTTCCTCAAGGGGTGGATGTGAAATATGGGGTTCCATCAGTGTTTGTCTTGGGTTACCATTTCTATATGCCTTTATTCCCCCTGAATACATAACGACAATAGTTCTTGGTTCCTTTCCACTTTTTGCAGTTGTGGAAACATGTGACATTTATCGCATGATGTTGGACCAGTAGTAGATTGATGTGAGTGTGGATGAAATTTTTTATTTCTATGAGGGCATAAATTTAACTCAAATAGAGACACATGGTGAGATCAATATCATGGGAGTCATGTAGGGAGCTTAGTTTTACCCCATTGAGTGTAGGATATTTCATTTAATGAACGAAAGTCCATAAGGTGGGGAGAATAAAATGGCCCAGTTTTTTATAAGATTTATTTTTAGAAATTATTTGTAAAAATTATTAGATCGGGTGCTGTGACAGCATATGATTCAAAGGAGCAATGTTTCCTAAATAAATTAGTGAATAAAGTTCATGTTTTTATTAAAAATTATCAGGCATATAACTTTGTACATTATTAAAATTCAAATTGGTGTCACGATCAAAATTCGGAGTGCATTGTTGCATTCAGCACATGGTTATTACCATATCTAGGGCCTAACCTCAACTAACACGGTCCGAGGATAAAAGAGAGTTTTGTTACATAGTAATCATCTAAATATTTTTATTTTACATATCATGAGAGTTATTTTAATATGACCTTTTTTGGATTCCATGGTTATTTCTATAACCTGATAAATCCTCTCATGTAAGGGGAATGATCCACCTCTAACGAACGGTAATGGATTTGTGGATCAATAATGGGAAATGGATTGGAAGAGTGGTGGATCGACAATAAAAAAATGAAACATTTCCCTTATTCAATGATCAAATTGAATCCTGGAAAAGAATTTTTGGTTTGGTTTCCCTTCCCGACTCTTCAATCTCACGATGAACATTGACCAATCAATAAATAGATTATCCCATGAATCAATTGCGCATGTGAGATGGGTTTTACCTTATTGGGTTTATTAGAAAATGATTAATTGAATCAATTGATTAGGATTATCAGTTATATGGTTCTTTTGTTGTTTTTCTATATCCTTATAATAAAATAGATCAATTACATAATGAAAAAATGGCTAGCCTTCGCTCCTTGAGTTACATTATTTTCTTTTCAACACCAATTTTTTCACATTATTCATGAGAAGATGATCAATTAATCATTGTGTAATCAATATTTTGCATAATGATCTAAAATCAAAGACCCATCCTCTTGACGATGTAATAGAGGTGTGTTAATGACTGGGATGAAAGGATCAAAATTGTGCATGAGATATCATCCCTCGAGCATCTTTTGGTGGAAGGGGTCACAATGTGAATTCGATCCAATGGGGATGAAGAATGTGGCACAAGGTTCACAAAAAAATTTCTGATTGAAAATTTGAGCATCGAAGAAGCCCCGGTGGCCCGCAGACGGTGCCACCGGCGTGACAGAAGCAACATGTAGAGAAGACTGCGTGCGGGAGGATGCCGCATGCGAGAGGTAGTGACCACCTATAGAAAGTTGTGGTAGTGCTTCCAGCTACGTTTATGCCACTATAAATTTCAGAAATGTCATGACATGGTGTAAGGGTGCGGTGGCTGTAACCGCGACTCAAGGCCGCATGGCATGTGGACAAGATAGGGACACATAATCCTTTATTTTCAAGAGGAGCGGACCGGCCGCTCGAGTGGGCTGGGATAGAGCAAATAGACTGGGATGGTAGAATGGGACAAGCCTAGCCAGGGTGGGCTAGTCCTGATATAATGGGTTGAACTACTGGGTCAGATTGGGAACAGTGGGTTCGGTTGGGCCCGGTGGTTCAGTTTGGGTCCGACGGTTCAGTTTGGTCTTGGTGGGTTGGGTCAGTCCTGAAAGGTCGGGTCGGGTCAGACCAAGAATACCCTAGGTAAGGGCCGGTCAGAATTTTCCAACCACGTCAGACTCGACCCAGACCTCACTAACCCCCTTATCACCAAAATTCCCATAACATTATAATGAAGCATCTGTTTGAAGAAACGTCTGCAGAGTTGGTACCCTTGAGATGAGACGGTCCTTTTGAGATACTCTAAATTAGTTTTTGTGGAAGATTAAATGTGACCTAATTGTTTGAGGAGTAGGTCCTCCCGATAATAGAATTCTTTAGTGGGAATCAGTGTGTTCCGTAAAGGTGGGACTCCGATCCTCTGGGGAGTGAGTTCATTTCTTTTGGGTAGCTTCCTCTGGGGGTGTAACCCCCATAAAGGACTGAGGTGTAGGTTCTTGGAGATGTTCATGAATGAAGATTAAGTACTTCCCTGTGGGACCAGGGTGTGGGTCCTCTATCATAGGATTTGGTACACCCCTATAGTACTCGATTGTGGGTCATCCATATCTAAATTGAGTTAGTACTCCCCTACTGGGTAGGGTCAGGGTCCCATATTATTAAATTTGGTACTCCCTTGTTTGTATAGGGTTCAGGTCCTCCATAAATGAACTAACAGAGTCGGTAATTTCTTATCAGACTCAGGTGTAGGTCCTCTAGTCATTGAGCAGTAATACCCTACTAGGTAAGGTGTGGGTTCTCAACATACGAATTCATAATACCCCATGGGATCAAGGTTTGTGTCCTTCATGAGTCATGCTCCACTTTTAAATCAGGGTGCAAGTCCTCACAATTAGATTTTGACTCCCCAGTCCCGAATAATGATAGGGAATGGGTCCTCTATTAGAGTTGGATCTCACTTGGCTGCTAGACACAATATCATGGATCGGGCTCATCCACTTGATGAGATCCATACCTCGATTAGAGAATGTGCTCCCTCAACAGACTGAGGTATATGTCACTCTTTATAAGAGAGATTGATATTTCAAAATATCATTATGATCAGGCCCCCCAAATCTATGTATAGTGGTGAGGGAGGGCCTCTCCACTTGGTTTTACTTGGTCTTTCATTGGGAGCAAGACAACAATGAATGAAACTATGGTGCTAAGAACATGTGCCGAAGATAGTAGGATGTTCCTGATGGGGCACGTTCTCTTGGAAGTACTGTTTGAATTGTAGTGTTGTTCCTGATAGTGTGTACCTCTTATATGGGTGACATATAGGATGGAAGATCTTGTGGAATGTGTTATCCTGGTTTTATGGGTTAATTTTCGAACATATGATGAGAATCCTATTGTTAGCTATGAGGATGGAAACCTATGATTCTTAGTTTCTAAGAAGTGTATATCTGGATATTTTTGTTGTATGTATGTGAATATACCTGTGTGGAGCTTATTGTGCATTTCCTTTTGTTTTTTCCCATGTCCTTTACATTTTTGGTTTCAGGGTGTCCTACTGAGTGTTGTTTTTCTCACACCTGCGTGGGATTTTCCTGCACGTGTCATGTATTATAAAAATTACATATTCTATGAAGGAGTTCGGAGAGGACCAGGACCAAGAGGTGCTCAGGGATATTAGAGGGACGATGCATAATCCTTCATCTTCAGTCAACTATCCTTATCCTACCCTTTAGGTAGGGTTTTAGGTGGATTATCTTTAGGGATTTGGGTTTTCACTTGTGTCATGTCTTTCATTTGGTGCGCTTGTATTCTACATAGGGTCACCTTTTATTACTATTTATTTCTATTTCACACTGTACATGTACTCCTTAGTGTTTTTAGGCATGATTTACTAAGTTTTTTGCCTTAAATATTTTGTGTGAGTGCATACAAGTACACAATAAATGCCTCCATGGTTCTTGATATTCCAACACATGGATAGTCACCAGCCCATAGCCTATTAAAGGTGGGTTTGGGGAATTCACGACATGGACACCTACGAGATTGGTAGTGAAATAATAACCAGAACATCCATGATCATAGAACACATAATTTATCCAAAAAAAATTAATGATCGGCATTGAAATTAAAATTTTGGTTTAACTATAATAATTATTTCATTATTTTTTGTATATTCAAATAATGACCTACATGACTTTGGTCAACTTACCAAAGTAATTTTTGACACATAATCTGAATAATATAAAAAACCTAATGTAAATGTAATTGATAAAGAAATTTTATATAAAATGGGAAAAGGTGGAATAAAAGTATAAAAAAACATTATTTCAATAAATTAAATAAATTACATATTTTTAATATTTGAGAAGCTAACAAAACATGTGAAAATTTTACTCAAAATATCCAACATTGTCTCAATTCCCTTTCATTGAAAATTACTTTGATGTTAATATCATTATTATTTTAAAAGGTTTATATGCATCCAATTCAATATATTATATAATGAATTTATATAATATCATGTTATTTACTGTTTTTAATGATAGTATTTTATTATTATTAGGAATCAAAATTTTCTATGGTGATATATGAATTTTCTATTAAAAATCCACCCGTTAATGTTATCCTTAAAATCTACATTTCAATGGTCCTTGATTCTAAACAGAATATATTAAAAATTGAATATATAAATAATTGATTTATATTATATATAATATTTATATATTATGTTAATTGAAAATATATTAAATGGTAATCATTTAACTAATTTTATATGGAATTTATAACAATAGAAGGAATGTTTTATTTCCAACATACAGAACACTAGTGACTTTTTCCACAATCATGACCATTATTTGATTTCTGGATTCCATTTTATTCTTTCATGTTTTCTTATATATGAATTCCATTTTTACTTTTTGAAAATTTTATATTGATAATAATTTTTCATAAGAATGTGACTTTTAATATTGAAAATGGGATTTTAAAAGAAAAAGGGTACACTGATATCCAAAATTTATTTTTATTTGAATTTAAAAGATTTATAGAAAAAATTTATTATATCTAAGTGAATGAATTATAATTTTTTATTCATTATATGTTATGTGATGATTATTGATGACAAATGGGTGTTCCCATATATCTCCAGATGATGCTATTCCATCTTATTCGATGGGTTTACCTAGATAGTGTTGCGTGATCCCATTATAGCCAATAGGATTGGTATGCATAGACATTTCTCCATTTCATTGGATATAATTAAATATCCAATAGAAAATAATGAATGATTTACTAAAAGTTTACTCATATGGATTTTACTAGGCTATATTAACTTTCAACATAGGTTTAAAATAAGTTATGAATGTCATCATCTACATTTCCAAAAATAGTTTTGTTGTTTGTAATGTTTTTATAAGGATTCCTTTGAGAAAAAATTATATGTTTTTTTTCATTTGAATTTTTTTTATTTCATATTCTGAAAGAACATTTACGATATAGGTAAATAATATATTAATTTATATTTTTTTACTAGAAAAATAGTTTTCTTTCATTTTATACCCCATAGCGAGATTTGTTTTCTTATCCCATGATTTTAAAATGTTTTCCTCATGATTCAATGATAGTAATTGAAAAGGGAGAGTATATGTTGAATTTCATGTATAATATTAATGAAAATAAACTATTTTTATTTGATATGTTTCATATGGTGGAAAAAGTAGATATTGATGAGAATTTTCTACTTGTTATAATATGGTTTTAATATGTGTGAGTTATGACCTAGTTTTATAATACTCTAAATACAAAAAGATCCACAATCGTATGATAATGAATTATTGACAGAAAATAAAATATTATGTATTGTATATGAATTTTTCCTTGATTAACCATAGTTTAAAACAATTGAAAGGGATATGGGTTTTATCAATTCATCTCCGCAATCTATATTCCAAAATATAATATTCAATGTTAATGATTTCATGTGGAAACTAATTTTTTTGGAATATATTATAGTTTCTTCTTAAAATGAATCTTCCCTAGTCACAAAATGTTTTGGTCCATCAAATTACATGTATAATGATAGTTAATATTGATGATATTACAAATGTAATGACACAAGGAGTTATTTCTACAGACTAGTGTACATTGAAAATTATAATTAACCTTGGAATCATTTAGAATTTTTTTCGACTAGGTGAAAGGGAACTAAGAAACATATATATTACCAAGTAGTGGATATAGAATAGAACATTTTTTTAATTGTGAATGAGTAAAAAATATTCAATAATTGAAACTAGAGTAATATATATCCTCTCACTAATGAAAAGATATAAACTATCATATAAAACCTAATATAGGAACTCCTATCAAATTTAGACGTGTATATCCCAATAAGTGTTGAATATTAACCACATAAAAAATATAAATTATGTAACATTATTATATTTTAAAACCAACTTTTCTATATCTTAGTGTTTATTAAGTAGATTTACAAGAAATAAAATCATGTTCACCATTAAATAGAAATATTTTCCCCTCATACTTACCATATTGTAAAATAATGATGCTATCACTGAGGAGTATGGAAAATTCCACATCGTCATTATTTATTATTTAGATATAGTACATTAACACTCTCTTAGAATATAAATACTAGTATGTGCAATTCTCACAAATTTTTTAAAATTATTGTGGATTTTTTAAATGTGAAATATACTTCTCATAAGATAGCCATAACATTCTGATCATTCAATCATGATTTATTTGAATCCAAAAATCTATTGGGATTTCCCCAATTCATTCATTCAAAATATAATTGAAACTCATTTTACTTTTTTTATCTTCATTTCATCATTTGAAGTCATCAATGCAAAGATTGGGAAATCCAGAGGAAAAGTTTTCCTTAAATACATGAGAATTTTATGTGTCCACAGTTTCTGACGGCAATAGATTCCAAGGATCGGTGTGCCCAGAATCAATTTTTGAAGATTTTTTCGGGTATGTTCAGTGAACGAATGTATGGAATTTTATATCTTTTGAACCGATGCTCGGAATTGAAATACGAGGGCATCAATGAACTCGTAGTGCCGGTAATCTCATAAGGATACCTTTAACGTAGTTTCGTTTTATCAGGAGTGGAAGATAATTTTTGGGGGATTTCAAAATTTAATAATAAATATGTGTAGCATAATTTTTTTAAATGTGTGGTGGTTAATTTAACCAAAGGGAAGTTGGAGGTGGGACCACCCCCCACATAACCTCCCATTGGAGGATATTATGTGGTGGGTTCCACATGAGCACCTAACCCCTCAACTCCCCTTGAACCCCTTTAACTCCCCTTGAATTTATTAAAGCAACCTCTCATAATTTATTTTGGGTGAACTCTCCACCTTCCTCCTCTCATTAAGTGTGCCACCATCTAATTAATGAATTCAACTAGTTCAATTTAATTAAGTCTAGATTTTGAATTTTGAAAAAGCTTGTAAACAATAAAATAATAGGAGAGCCTATTATTTTAGTTTGGGTGTGGAACATTGAGAGGAATTGTTTTGATCTCTTGGAGAAATAATATTCTCTCGACGAAGAAAACCGTTCTTGAATGAAGAACGCTCCACGTTTCGAAGAACGTAAAGAAAAAACTTCTACCTTCTTCAACTGGAGGAAGGAAGGGAAGCACCACCGCCAACGAAGTACATCGATGGTGTCAACTCGACTCGACTACACCGGGCTCTACTCTTTCTGACGTAGACAGAACGTCATCCGTCATATGAGACGTCTGTTTTCCGCGACTCGTCAACGATCAATGACAATTGAGGTAGGGATTTTAATTTTAGTTTGAATTCCTTTTTTTATGTTCTAATTTTCCCCAGGATAAAAACAACAACTGCGGATCGACCCCCGAACATGTCGATATGCAGAATGGATGTTGATTTCGGAATGGGTTAGAGATTAATTTGGGGTTTTTTATGGTTCTATTATATGTTGGATTACTGTTTGAGCCTCTAATGTGGAGGGCACGAGCAAACGAACTAGTCTGAACGCTCCTCCAATTAGTTCTTGGTGCGCGGTTTGATGGGCGATAGGTGAACGAAATGAAAACCCTGATTTGAGGTCATCTCAGTGAATAACATGGCCCGAGGAGGCCGTAGGCGTAGATGAGAGGAAAAAAGGACCACTGGAATGACTCCAGTGGCTCATGGAGGAGCGCGGCGGCGCCCCTCAAGTGCCACCGGTGGAAGGTCGTTGTGGCACCGGCCGCAGCGGTAGAGCGAAACCTGCATCTGCGGTTTCTGGTAAGGGTGGGCGGTGCCAGCTGGCACCACCATTACAGGACCCCCCCCCCCCCACACTCCGCGCGCCTGGCACGTAATGCGCTCGGCTGGCCTTGTGGGCCAGCGTCCTGCCGCGTGGGCCAGGCAGTCTGCCACACGGGCCGGGCCGCCCTCTCGTGGGTCGGGCCGCAACAGTCGGGCTGGGCCGCCCTCACGCGGGCTGGGCTCCGGAAAATGGGCCGGGCCACACCTACCGGGCTGGGCCGTTCCCTACCGGGCTGGTCCTGGATCTGGGTCGGGTCGACCCGGTTCGGGCTGACCCAGGGCGGGTTGGGCGAGGTCGGACCGGACCCAGACCCCCTTCTTCGGGCCGCTTTGGGTTTTTTCACCCATAACATGAGCTACGTACCTCTAATCGACGCATAGTCAGTTTCTTAGGATACCTCGGATTTAAACGGTCCTTTCGGTATATCACACTAACGGTTTTGGCAAAGTTTGGGTACGACCGGGTTGGTTCGAACCCCAAACCAACCGGGCCCTCGGTGCCGAAACACTTTTAACTTAAGGACCAGACATCTGATTGTTGTGCCATCAACTACGTTAGATATCATTTGATGATACGGTCCTTTTGGCATACTCCACACCAGATTCCAATGAGTTTAGACTATGTCCGGGTTGGATTGTACTCGAAATCCAACAGGCCCCTTGGAACGGAAATGCCAATAACTCTCAGACTGGGCGTCCGATTGATGCATCATCTGTCGTGTTGGGTTCCTTATGATGGGACAGAACTACAAGATACATCAACTCAGGACTTAGTGATAATTGATTTATCGACACTTGGATTAAGGAACAGACCCTCCAGGAATCGCGCGTGCTGTGTGCGATAACCCTAGGGCTGGCTGCGACTGAGATGATGAAATCCTCCGTGGGTTCAATAGAGAAGACTTCTCTACTAGGATCCTCCATGTGTTCGACAGCAGTGACTCCTGTACCAAGAAAATATGTTGTTTTGATAGTGATGTCTACTGTATCAGAATCCTATGTGGGTTCGATAGTGACAAATTCTGTACCGAGATCCTCTCTGGGTTCGACAGAAGTGACTTCGGTACCAGGATCCTACATGGGTTCGACATCGATGACTACTCTACCGGAATCCTATGTGGTTTCGATAGTGATGAATTCTATTCCAGGATACTACGTGGGTTCGACAACACTGATATTTTCCTTTCCTTGTACTTTACTGTTGGTCTTGTATTTCTAGCCCTTGTACTTTCAAGAACTTCTTCTGTATTCAGTTGATACGTAGAGTTTTCTTCTGCTTGTTCTCTAATTGTGATTGTTTGTAGTTATAAAGGAAATGTCTTCCCAGTTTAGGGATTTACACCTTTGGTGCCAGTCGCCATCCCCTGTACTATGGAAGGTTGGGTTGGGGTAGTTACGACACGGGCCCCGGGGGGAGGTCGTGACAAATTAGTATCAAAGGAGTCGGTTCTACCTCAGAACATAGGAATATGATATTTCTTTTATGTTAAGAAATAGTGTTAAGAGTATTGAGTGTGGTTTTCAGTCCAGGGAGTCCAGTGTTGGGGGGTGACCGACGTATCCATACACCAGGAACCTAACTTCTGATTTCTAACTCAGTGCACAAAAACACTAATTTTGAGACTGTTTTCAAGAGTCTTCTTTGTGAAATATTTGAGTCAGCTCACGAGGTATTACTTATTGTCTATGGTGCACCTATTCTTTATTAGGATGGTGCTATATAGATGGCCAGATAGGGTTTCAGAGAGAGTACACGACGAATACCATCAAGTGACAAGGCTCCAGTTTAGGGCCCTCTTTCTATGTTGGCACTATCGGGTGGTGTACCTGTAGCACCACCACCAATTGGGTAGAAGATACCCCCAGCCGCACTGGTGGATGGTGCACGCTGACTGAGCGTGTTACACGAGTTTTAGCTGCAGAGGCCTCCGAGGTTTCGAGGTGAGACAGATTCCCCGATAGTAGAAAACTGGACGGAAGCGATTACTGGATTTTTCTGCCTATTTGAGAAACTAGTAGAGCAGATGTTGATCTTAGATACGAATATTTTTCAGTGAGAGACCATAAGGATGGTCCGCATAATGATGATGTTTCGGTACTTGGACCACTTTTCGAGATGGTACCTTCGAGCAGTGTGCCAACTATATCACTCCTCGTTGGTCATCAGACACTACCGGTGGTACCGGTAGAGGAAACTTGTAGGATTAGTTCCGTACATGTGTTTCAACACTAGATATCCATCAATTTCTGAGGTGATACTGACCCACAGGCGGCTGAGGACTGGATTGTGGAGGTGGCTGAGAGTTTTCTAGAGCTTATACAGCTTCGGCAGGACGACGTGTCGGTAACTTAGTATTCATCAAGGCATACTGATCTTTCCTGGTTCTCGATGAATATTATTCGATCAGTGATTTAGATCTTAGACTATTGAGTGAGGTGTTTTTAAGGATATTCGAGCCAGAACTATTTCTTCTATGCATTCCTACATATGTTAGGATGCTAGATAAAACCTTTGTGGTTGAATGTTCATTAGCTGAGTAGATACAGCCAATGAATGTTAGCATTTGGAGAGCATGAATCTATCATCATTTTCATAGACTTGGGCATGTGAGATGATTCAAAAAGAGGAGGTGTTAAGTATAGATGAATCTATAGGGTAGCAGACGTGGAAGTGGAGCTAGGAGTGCATCATGAGGTGGTGAACATTTCAACATGTTACAACCACCCGCCATTGTAGTCCACTCTAGGCTTATGGAGCTGGAGGGCAGGGGAAGAGAGTAGCTGCATGCGGTCAAAGAGTGTGACCCAAGGGCTCTATGAATTATTTGAGGTATGGCCTATGTCTACTATTAGTTTCCGTATCAATAGACATAGGTACCAATCATTCCTTCCTTCCACGAATCTTGTCCCAGACCTAGACTTTACAGTTAATCCATGACTTGACCCTCACGTCTGGAGATACCTTTGGGAGGGGACTTGATAATCACACATACACCGACAATGTTATTTTACCCTTGAGGCGAGTGTTTCGATTGGAACCTCTTGGTGGCAGTGTTGAGGCCATACAACATTAGTTTGGGTATGGATTGTGTAACCATAGTTCATACACAGATTGACTGTATTAGGAAGTAATGTTGTGGTTTATCTACAATGTTAGGATGGGGTTTTCCTTGGTCAGAAAAAAGGAAAACCCAGGTTTCACATGATGGAATCATGCATAAGAGGGTGCATCTGATCACTCAGGAGTTAGCCATACTTTATCATTGTTTCAGACTTCTCCAGAGTTGCAACACCACTATCATATTTGATGAAGAATGGGAAACCCTTCATATGGTCAAAGAGATGCCAGCAGAGTTTTTAGGAGCTGAGGCAGAGGTTGAATAGTGTGCTCATCATGAGGCTACCTGAGAAGAGCGTTGGGTACATAGTTTTCTGCGACACATCAGGGACCGGACTCGGGTGTGTCCTCATGCGAGAGAGAGCAGTGATCACATACGTTTCTCGGTAGTTGAGACTGCACAAGTAGAACTATTCTAACCATGACGTGGGGTTAGTAGCAGTGGTTGTAACCTTGAAGATGTGGCAACATTATCTTATGGGAGAATGTTTTACCATATACTCATATCACAAGAGTCTCGGGTATATATTCTCTCATTAGGACCTGAACCTGAGACAGCGACAACGACTCGAGTTCCTCCAGGACTATGACTTCGAGATAGTCTATACTCTGGGGAAGGGGAACGTTGTAGCATATGATCTCTGAATAAGATCAGGAATTCAGCTGTTATGAGAGGCGACAGAGCAGCTGTCCACGTTGCAGATATCCTTTGTGGATAGAGATGGAGCATCCTTTCTTCAGTCTCTTACAGTCACTCCCCCACATCTTCAGCAAGTCAGGGAGGCGCATCGTGGGAACGCTGACTATGAGACACGACGTGCTCAGATATCCATAGGATAAGCACCTGATAGAGTTTCTGAAGGTGGGGTGCACGTCATCCTCTTCAGAAAACGTACTATGATACCGGTGTCACTTGAGGAGGAATTTTTCAGAGAGTTCCACACATCTCCTTTAGCGGTACATCCAGGATACGGAGACTTCTGGAGTTCTATGATGGCGACCACATTTTTCTACGGGTCTCACCTTGACGAGGTCTACAGAGATTTCGCTGAGGCAGAAAGCTATCTCTGTGTTTCATTGGACCTTTTCAGGTCCTCGGCAGGATAGGTGAGGTGGCTTACCACTTGTCTCTTCCACCTCAGTTAAACCAGGTGCACGAATTCCTCCACGTATCTCAGATGAAAAGATACGTGCACGATCCATCCCATATCATCGACCACATGGAGCTAGATATCGATGATGGGGTGAATTTCATAGTGGTTACAGTGGATATTGAGCATCGATAGGAGCATGTCCTATTTGGATGGTTGATTCCTCTGATGTGTGCTCGCTGGCAACACAGGAACCTCCAGGAGAGCACATGGGAGCGGGAGGATTAGATGCTTTCTTAGTACCCCCATTTGTTCCCTTAGTGTGTGTTATAGCTTACGGGGATGTAAATCCCTGAGGTTGGAATAATTTAATGACCCGGAATCCTGTGTAATTTTTTTTCTTAAATACATGGTAATTTTATGAGTCCATAGTTTTTTGACGGCACCTGATTCTGAGGCCCGGTGTGCCTAGAATCAATTTCTGATGTTTTGTTCTAGTACATTCAGTGAACGTATGTGTGGAATTTGATATCTTTTAAACCGATGCTTGGAATTGAAATCTGAGGGGACCGATGAATTCACAGCGCCGATAATCGCTTAAGGAGACCTTCACCGTAGTTGCGTTTTATCAGGAATAGAAGATAATTTTTGGGGGATTTCTAAATTTAATAAAAAATATGTGTAGCATATTTTTTTTAAATGTGCAGTGGTTAATTTCTCCAAATGGAAGTTGGAGGTGGGGACCACCCTCAGATAACCTCCCATGGGAGGATAGTACGTGGCGGGGCCCACACAAGCTCCTAAACCCTCAACTCCCATTGAACCTCTTTAACTCCCCTTGAATTTATTAAAGCCACCTCTCTTAATTTATTTTGGGTGAAATCTCCACCTTCCTCCTCTCATTAAGTGTTCCAACCATCTAATTAACAAATTGAACATATTCAATTTAAGTAAGTATAGCTTTTGAATTTTGAAATACCTTGTAAACATAAAAATAATAGGAGAGCCGATTATTTAAGTTTGGGTGTGGAACTTTGAGAGGAATTCAGAGGAACTCTTGGAGAAATAATATTCTCTCGACGAAGAAAAACATTCTTCAATGAAGAAAGCACCACATTTTGATGAACGTGAAACAATACCTTATACCTTCTTCAACTGAAGCAAGGAAGGGAAGCACCGCTGCCCACGAAGTACACCGACGATGTCGACTCAACTCGATGACACTGGGCTCTACTCCTTCCTACGCAGACAGAACGACGTCCATCTTCTACGACATCCATTTTTCGTGACTTTTCAAAGGTCAACCAAAATTGAGGTAGGGTTTTCAATTCGAGTTTGAATTCTGTATTTTATGTTCTTCTTTTCCCTTGGATAAAAACAATAACCATAGATCGACCCTCGAACATGTCGATCTGTATAATGAATGTTGATTGGAGAATGGGTTAGAGATTATCACGGGGTTTGTTTATGGTTCTATTATATGCTAGATTAGTGTTTTAGCATCTAACGTGGAGGACACAGGCTAACAAACATGTTCGGACCCTCCGCCAGTTCATTCTTGATGGGCAGTTTGATGGGCAATGGGTGAACGGAATGGAAACCCTGATTTGAGGTCGTGGCAGTGAAGAACAGGACCCGAGGAGGCTGTATGGGCAGACGAGAGTCAAAACAGACCACTAGAAATACTCTGTTGGCCCATGGAGGGCCAGGGTGGCAGGCACTGGTCGGCCACCTGGTGGCGGCGGCGCCCCTCGCTGGCCGCCGGTGGAAGGCCGCCGTGGCCCTGGCCACGACGGTGGAGCTGATCCCGCATCTGCGGGTTCCTGGAAGGGCGGGTGGCGCCATCTGGCACCGCCGTTATGGGACACCAGTCCCCCCCCTCTCCGTGCGCCTGGCTAGTAAAAAGCTTGACCATCTGGCCGAGCCATGGCCGACCGTGAGGGCCGGGCTGCCAGCTGCGCAGGTCGGGCCGCCTACTGCATGGGTCGGGCCGCCCTCACGTGGGCCTGGCCACAGCCTTCGGTCCAGGCCGCGCCCACTAGGCTGGGCCGTTCCATACCGGTCCAGACTTCGATCCGAGCCGAGTCGACCCGGTTCGGGCCGACCCAGGGCGGGTTGGGCAGGGTCGGACCGGACCTAGACACCCCTCTTCGGGCAGCTTTTGGTTTTTCGCCCATAAAATGAGCTACAGACCTCTGATCGACACACAGTCAGTTGCGTAGTATTCCGTGGATCGAGACGGTCATTTTGGTATATCATGATCAAGGTTTTGGTGAAGTTTGGGTATGGCCGGGATGGTTTGAACCCGAAACCAACCAGGCCCTTGGAGCCAAAATGATTATAACTGAAGGACCAGACATCTGATTGATGTGCCGTCAACTAATTTGGATTAATTTTTATGAGATAGTCCTTTTGGAATACTCCACACACTATTCAGAAGAGGTCGGAGTATGTCCTGGTTGGATTGTACCAAAAATCCAACTGGCCCCTTGGAATGAAAATGTCAATAACTCTCAGACCAGGCGTCCGATTGAATCACCATCTATCACGTTGGGTTCCTTATGATGATCCAGAACTACGGGATAAATCAACTCAAGACTTAGTGATAGTTTATGTATAGACACTTGGCTCGAGGAGCGAACCATCCCGAAATTGAGCGTGCTGGGTATAGGAACCCTAGGGCTGGCTGCGACTGAGATGACGATATCCTTTATGGGTTCGACAATGATGACTTCTATACCGAGATCCTCTGTGGGTTCGCTATCAGTGACTTCTGTACCAGGATCCTATGTGGGTTCGACAACAATGACTGATGTACCAGAATATTATGTGGGTTTTAAGGTGACAACTTCTGTACTGGGATCCTCTGTGGGTTCGACATCAGTGACTTCTGTACCAGGATCCTATGTGGGTTCGACATCGATGAATATTGTGCCAGAATCCTACGTGGGTTCAACAGTGATGACTTCTGTGATAGGATCCTACCTGGGTTCAATAGCACTGATATTGTTCCAGGATACTTCGTGGGTTTGACTGAGGAGAAGATTCAGATGCTACATCTAATCATCTCTACCCCTCTTCATGAGTTGTATACTTGTGTGACCTGAGTCATGTATTTTAACCATTATCAACGTGGTGATTGACTTTACTTCCTTTGTAGAATGTCTTGTGCTTGGGATAGAGAGTTGGAGTCGAACTGTGATTGATAACTTAGGTATATGTATGGGCATATACAAAATTAGGGATGGTTGATACTTCGTGATTGTATCTTTCTACTGTGGTTTATTCTTTGTGTATTTTGTGAGACCTTGAGAGTCTCGGGGTTCCTACTGAGTATTTTTATACTCACCCTTGCACGGGCTATGCCCGCACCTCGTTGTGTTCGATGCAGATGGAAGATAGTGCTGAACGAGGTGGAGTGTACGAGGAATGGATGGTACTTGAAGGTGGACCTCATGATGAGTTGGTACCGGAGGAGACGGACAGACGTGGAGCACTGAGGAGGCTATCTGTACCTACCCTTCAGGTTGGATCTGTGGTAGATGATCCCAGAGCTTCTAGGCACCTTCCAGCTTTTTGTCTTTTTAGTTTTACCTATTTGTCCTTTCCTTTTACTTTATGATTGGGATTGAATTTTTGGCCCTTGTACTTTCTATCACTTCTTCTATATTCAGTTATTAGTTAGATTTTTCTTCCTCTTGTCCTCTGGTTGTGTTTGTTTTCAGTTTTAAAGGCAATTCCTTCCTAGTTTAGAGATTTACGCCTTTGTTGCTAGTCTCCAATCCCTAGCCCATGGAAGGCGGTCTTGGGGTAGTTACAACATGGGCCTCGGGGGATGGGTCGTGACAATAAACCAGTCATAAACATAATGTATGAGGGATATAGAGTAATAATCATTATATATAGGCTTGTAAACTAAAAAATCTAGTTATTTCTTCTTGTTTCAATAACAGAATATGAATGATTTTAAATTCCTTTACCATTGTCAAGGATTATTTATCAATCCACACAAGATCTTAATAAATTTTCACATGATATTTTCTTTCTTAAAAACATCAATTCATTTAGGATTCTTCATTTAGATCTCTCTATTGTTTTTATCATAATGAAAATATATCTTCACATATATCTCCTCAAGTACAAATTCAAAACTACAAACTAATCTAAAAATGACATAGATTTATTTCATATTAACCACGATTGAATTGATATCAATAATTTAATCCCCTTTAATTTGTTGGAATTATTTGAGTACTAACTAATCATTATGAATAAAGACCTTTATTCTATATTCCACATTATCTTGATCATATATTTTTATTTTAGTGACTTATAACATTTGGGTAATTCAACCAAATAATACAATTAGTAATTTATTAATTGAACCATATAGTCCTCAATTTTAAGAATCCACTAGTGATTCTATACATGATATATTGCTATAGGATATCATCATGGATCACCTAGTCTAATTAGAGATAGATAATTTTACTCTAAATATTTTTTTAATGGAATCCTTCATCATGTAGAAATTTAAATAATTAAAATATATTGTAAAGGAGGAACACTATTAATAAGATATTGTGATTATAATAAAACATTTAATGATGAGTATTTTTTATAATAATTATCAATATCCTCCTCTAATTCCCATGGTCTTCCATTAATAGGTCTTTGTACACCATCTCCTCTAAAGTGGTAGGTTGTGATGGTATATGTGTTTGGTCCAGAAATCATTCTTTAGAAATTTCTAGGAGTTTACATATACAATTTTAAATGTTGATATCCATTTGGTTTTCATAGAACATTTAATATATGATTCTTATCACCATAATATACATTAGGTCCCAAATATTATATCTAGTGTCCTCAAATTCATATATGATGTTGATATATTGAGATGATCTACATTAATGTTATTTCATGATCTCATTAGATAAATTCGGAAATATTAAATATCTTTATTCACATAAAAGGGGATGAGATGGATAAATTAATGAATCTATCTATTATGTAATCTTGAAAAAACACCTGACTAATTTTTATCCACTGATGAGGTATCATGAAACTTTAACCCATTCTCCTTCGAAGATATTTTGAAGTGTTGTATAAAATATAATGCCTATATCCTTATCTATAATGATTCAATTAATCCATTCCAAAAATTAGTTGTGTTATAGAGTTCATGGGTCTATCCTTTTAGGTTTGGGGCCGCAACCCTTATAATTGGAAAAAATCATCCTCTATGTGTTATTTCAACATATTTTAAATTAATACACTCTAGCATCATTTAGTTATCATAGCCCACTATGGTGTAACGACCCAATAAATTATTAATGAAAATTCCTCTTGATTTGATTAAACGTATTATTATTAATAATTGATATATAACATATTCACCTTTTTGGTTTTAGGATTTTGAATTTCAATATACTCTTAAGAATTGTTATTATTTTTAATATAGTCTTTGAATAGTGATCACATTATTAATATAAATATAGGGCATACACAAATCCAATATACTCAGCCAATGAAGAAATGGCCCCATACAGTTGAGTTTCCCCATATGAAGACCATTTGACAGAGCTCAAAAAGGAGGTGGCATCACTGGGATTCTCTCTTAACCAAGCCCAAGCCAAGCTTCAACATGTTAAGCTCAAATGGAACCGCCTATGGGAAATGTAGAATATTATAAAGATTACCACCTCAGCAATGTTATCTGATCCACCCAAGAGTTTGTCACCATCAGACACTATACCCTTTGGTATTTTTTGGGTGTTATAAAGATTTATGTAACAATACCCTAACACTATGATTATTCACATTATTTTTTTATAAACAATATAAATTCATTTTTTTCATTGACAGTATGTAAATAATTTTTGAAGCACAAACATTATTTTTCATTAAAATTCAATTAAAAAATCTATTTGGATGAATTAATTTATTTTAAAATTAAATAATATTTTAATAAAATATTAATACTAAATTAATGTTTGTAAAACATAAATGATCGAAAAAAATTTATGAATACAAATGTAATTTTCATTGTGGGTTGAAAGTTATTTTGTCAATACCCATGAATTTTTTATAAATGTTGGTTTTTATTTTAAATATAGAAATAAATATATTTAGAAAATTATTTAGATAAAACTGCTATTTTTTCGGAATCAGGGTATCGAAATTATCAACTGGTGAATTTTTCATACCTTTCTGAGACAGTCAAATTTTTGGGAAAAAGGAAGTACATTTTTAATATATAATGTGTTTTATGACATCATAATGACCAAATAGTGATGTAATAAAATATTATAAATGTTTTGTTCATCTAATATATGTTTTACTTTTAGAATAATGTGACATTATATTTTTTTTTAATTTTATGGTGCCTTAGTGGACCCTCCAAGTCTTATAATGCTTTTTAAATTTTAAAATTGATTTCTTTGAGAGTATGAATCACCTCCCCATAAGAAAGAATAAAATATTAATAAATTATTCCATTTTCCTTATAAATTATTTATTTTCACTCCCCTTGGGAAAAAACATTGGGCAAAAACCATGGGATGGTTTTTGGTTTTTATTAGTTTAACACGTGATACTGAAAACCTAAATAATTATGAATTCCATATCTTTTCCAATATAATCCCACCCATTCTCCCACATTATCTTCATTAAATTCCTTTTGATCTCAAAAAACCTATTCCCTCCTCCCTCTATACTCATTTAAAGGCACCCCAAGCTCCCAAGAAGCCTCTATCATGCCTCTCCCAATCCTTTGTGATCACACTTCTAAGTAAGGGATTTATTCCTTTCTATTTTTTGTCCAAATTTCATTGTGTTGAAAATAACATTATTTTTCAATTAAAAATGTTGTGGTATGTTTTAGAACCTCCCCCATAATTCCCTCATTATGTTTGAATGATGATAGACCACATTTTCTCTCATTAATGCTTCCCATGTACACCGGTTACCATACCAAAATTCAGTAAGGAATTTCTCTCTTCTCATTTACATTGTAGAAATTATTTTGTATTATGAATCTAAAATCAATTACATATGTTGTTAAATGTACATATATGATACCTTAATTTAATTTTCATGTAAATATGATTATAAAATCATTTATCTCACATTTACAATTTTTATATATTCTTATGTCATGTCGTTATGCGGATGAAATTGTACCGCGATTTTCCAAGCTAAAGTTATTATGTAGTGAATACCATGCCTATTTCTCTGTCAAGGGAAATCAACTTTATGAACGTTTAATTATTTATTATTTATTTTCATTTATTTATTCTATATTAGTTTATGATCTAATAAATGATTATTTTTAATAAATCTATGTTATATGATACATGTGGC
Organism: Viscum album; assembly: GCA_963277665.1. Taxonomy (NCBI): domain Eukaryota; kingdom Viridiplantae; phylum Streptophyta; class Magnoliopsida; order Santalales; family Viscaceae; genus Viscum; species Viscum album. Next base: position 1,444,174,144 of record OY728165.1, on the reverse strand, counting down.
ACACTTATACAGAAATTAAATGATTAAGAAGAGTGCACCCTGATAGCTCTCCAATGAATTGGGTACATATTAGTATCATAATACGTCAAGTGAAATGAGGGTTTACTCATGATAATTAAAGTAAAATGTGGGATTACTCATGCTCCATGTGCAATTATCCTTGTCTCATTAAAATATCATGATAAATGTTGTTTCCACATTTCCTTGTTATGATAATAATGATATATCATGCCTTTCATTTTTCTCTTATGCTCCATTGAAATTCTTATTTCCTAACATGTATTGTATTTTTCATGTTATTCCTTGTTTACTCCCTTACTAGGATTTATATATCACAATTTTTTATTGCATTTCCTCATGTGAATCAAATGCATATTTTATGTAATAAATTATGTTTATGTAGAAATAAAGATAAGGGTTGTTATAGTTGGTATCAGAGGATAGTTTTAGTAATTTTTGGGATTAAGACTGGAAAACTGTAGTAAAATCCATAGGGATAAGACTAAGAATAATAACAATATCCGTAAATTTTGGTGAGTATTGAGTATGTTTTTTATAAATAAAATACATTCTTTTCTGGATACATGCAGGTAGAGGTGGCTCTGGCCCAAATGTATCTAGGGGTAAAAACCGAAAATGCCACTTTGATCTATAATCTAAGGTGAACGGGTGCAATAAAATGGGCCTTACTGCACTCTTGGTTATGACACTCCTAGGGGATATTCTTTGGTAAATTTATATCCTTTGTATCAACCGTTATTAAGGGAATTAAAAAGAAGAACGTAAGGATATATGATGGGATGTAGATCTTGGATTACATAAATCGATGCCTATAAATTCATATGTTATGGAAATAAATGTAATTTATAAATCATCCATTTTTATCTTTCAATTAGCCTATATTTGTTAAACATATTATTTCTTTTATTCCATCCAATGGATGGTAATATGAGGTCTTAGACTAACAACTGATGTAGAGATCAATGTGACGACTATTCAAATGAGATTCCCAATCCGAAGAGAGTGAGAATCGTGAACATTGTCAAAATACTCTCTCAGTTAACTCATGTTTTCAATAGAAACATGAGTTAAGTGGAACATTAAACCCCCCCCCCCACCCCCAAGAAAGAACAAGTCTCCATCGAGATCTTCATGATACAAATGCATCCAGCATTTAATGGATCATCATATCCCCAAACTCTGAACAATGGATCAACTCCATTGATAATATATTATCCATCATTTGTTGTTCTAAACAATATATGGTACATCTGTCTACATATCGTATAGAGGGTGAATTAGATCAATGGTGGAAATTGATCAAAAATAAAAAACTTGATGAAGAGATCGACGTGTTGGAATGTAAGGATTTTCCAGAAAATGTTTTTTAACAAATATTTTCCCTGCACACTCCGACTTACAATAGAAAGGGACTTCCATCCTCTCAAGGAAAAAGGGTATGAATACATTAGAGTGTATGATGAAAACTTCATAAGGCATGCATGATATTCCTTTGGATTTTTCATTTACCCTGAATGCACAGTTGACCACTTCTTTAATGGGATAAAACTTAGGCTACATTAATCCCTAGCAATATATGACATCGAGAGCTATGAAGAAATTTTCTGATGTGACCTCAAAGTTAACATAGAGATCATAGAATCTCATGGTACCATGGGGATAAGAACCATAATGTAGACTTTAATCTTAGTGGTTTGATGCATAAATCCAATAGTGCTATGAAAATAGAGCACCCTACATGCTAATGGTGCAGAAAGAAGCACCCAAAAATTGTGGATGGGGATGAGGAAATTATTTTGGTGTGGAAGATAAGGGCACCTATACATTAACTACAAACAATAGAAACTCACGGTTGTGACCATGGAAGGGAACTATCCATTCGTTCCTCAAATAATTGTTTATGGAATCAACTGTAATGAACCAATGCAATTTTCAAACCATTACCCTAATCTAAGGGTTTTCAGAGGCAACCAACACCCTCAAAGGAAGTAGGTGTGATCTTTTTCCACCACTACAACTAAAGTGAACCCCAAAAATGAAGTGGGGAAATGTACATTAATTATTAATTCAAGAATAGAAAATGTAATTTTTGATTCTTATTCTACGAATTCTTTTTTATCCTGAATGTTTAGTTGAACTATCCCAACACCCCCACAAATCAATGATGTATTGATGTCAGTGAGAACATAAAATGGATAAATCATTGCATCTAATGAATATAACTCCTCCCATGTAATTATTTGAAGATTGAATTTCCCATAAAATATCTTCATACTCCATTTAGTGGAATTTTATTCAATTACATGCATGGATTGACTTTCCTCAAATAGAGACAACCTGAATTTACGATAAATGGAAATCACTCTTCATATTTAGAATTGAACCCATATTTTTTTCAAGTTTAAGGATGGGGATGACATTTTTTTATCACTATTATCTTAAGAATGTATATTAATTCCCTATGAGTATGCATATCTAGCTTTGATAATTTATTATGAGGAATCAACCATCCATGAAGACATTCCTATTGATAGGGAATTCGCAGAAGCGTTTCCTGAGGAATTGCCTAATTTGATTCCTAGAAAAGATGTTGAATTATCAATTGATCTTATACCCGAGGCATTTAAAATATCCAATACTCTTTGTAGAATGGTTTTTGTGGTGATTGAAGAGCTTATGGAATAACTACATGAGAATCTTTATAATGGGTTTATATGCCCAAGTGCTTCACCATGGGGTGCACCAGTATTATTTATCAAGAAGAAGAATGGGTCTATAATCCTTTGCATCAATTATTGTGAGATTAAAAAAATCACATTAAAAAAAACCTCTTCCATGAATTGATGAATTGTTTGGTCAATAATTTGGAGTAGAATACTTTTCTATGGTGTATTTTCAGTCAGGATATTACATAGTAACGGTGAATAAAGAATATATATCTTTAAGACTTCTTCTCGAACAAGATATGGGAACTATGATTTCATAGTAATGCCTTTGGGCCTCACTAATTCTCTAGAAATCATCATGGAAATGATTAATAGAGTCCCTAGACATTAACTCAAAAAAATTATGGTAGAATTTATAGATTATATTCTAATATACTCCAAATACATTGTAGAACATGAGGAGAATATATGCACCATACTAGAGACATTGAAAAAGATTAAGCTCTATGAAAAGTACAACATGTGTGAGTTCTGTTTGAAGGAGGTATCATTCATGGGAAATATCATCCCAATAAATGGGATATCTATGGATCCATCAAAGAAATAATCTATTTAGGGATGGACGAGGCCAACACTGGTAACTGAAATACATAGCATCTGGGGGTAGCTGGATATTATCGCCTATTTGTGAGAAATATATCATGATCTTCCAACCCTCACACCAAGATTACTCATAGTGGAGAAAAGTTTCCTTGGATTGATTAATGTGATGAGAGGATTAGGGAGTTGAAAAGTAGGCTTATCACTACGCATGTGCACACACTACCCATAAGTGGAGATCTTTTTGTGATATTTAGTGATTCTTTAAAGAAGGTCCTTTGTTGTGTGTTGATGAAAAATAAAAAATTCATTGTCTATGATTTAAGGAAATTGAATTTTCATGTTAAAAACTATCCAACACATGATCTGGAGTTGGCTACACTAATCTTCACCTTAAAAAATTGGCGATAATAACTTTTTGAGGAGAAGTGTAAAATATATTCGGATCAAAAAAGCCTCAAGTATGTATTCACAGAGGAAGAGTTCAACATGCATCAATGGATATGGTAAGATCTGATCAATGACTATAGCTTCTCAATCCATTACGACCCTGGGAAAGAAAAAAAGGTGGATGATGCTCTATGTAGAAATTACCCAATGATTATATCATTTATGAGAATTGAAAAGGATCCAATATTTTTAGATTTGATGAAGATGAACATGGAAATCACAAAGAAAGGAACATCATCAATAATTTCACAAATGATTGATCAAATGTATCTTTTGGAAAGGTTACTATATTCTCAAAAGGATGATGTGGGAATTTAGAAAAAAGTGGAAAATATCAAAAAAGGGAAATCTACAGAGTTTAATGTTAATAAACAAAGAATTGTGAGATTTGTGAAAAAACAATGTGTTCCACCAAGTGCAGAGTTAATGAAAGATCTTTTGAAGGATGAACATAGTTCTAAATTTCTCCATTCACCCAGAATAAAAAATGATGTGTCGAGATCTCTGAGAATATTATTGGTGGCATAATATGTAGAAGGATATTTTTGAGTATATATCAAAGTGCCTAGCATGTCATCAAGTGAAGGAAAATAGGCTTCAGTCTAACGGAATGATGCAAACATTAACCATACCTTTATGGAAATGCGAGAACAGCACCATGGAATTTTTTACTGGGCATCCAAATAAATCCAAAGAAAACAATGCAATCGGGGTTATTATGGGTCATATTAAAAAGACTACACACATCATTGCAATTTGAGAGGATTTATTATTAGATAGACTGGCCCAAATATATATCAGAGAAGAGGTAAGGTAGCATGGAGTACCACTATCTATAGTATCAAATCAATATCCAAGATTCACCCATATGTTTTGAAACAGTCTTCCACATGCTCTGAATACTGAGCAGAACATCAGTATGGTTTATTATCCTCAAAATGATGGCCAATCTGAGCAGAGTATCCAATAACTCGAGGAAATGTTGAGATCATTCTCAATGGACTTCAATGGAGGATGGGATCAACATCTATATGTATAACATCTATATTTTGGGATTAAATAGGTTAACACAAGTTACTAAGACATAAAATGGTTGAATCAATTATAAAAATGGTCAAGATCATTAAGTGTCATATAAAGACTCCTTGATGTCCACAGAATAATGGTCCTATCAACAATCAATGAGATGTAGAGTTAAATGTTTTAGATAAACCATTAATCAATATATCATTATGAATGATATTAATTATAACTTGGATGAAGGGAATTCCATATCTAAGGTACATCACCCCCTTTTGTACTCTTGATATCATTCAAGATATTTCCTCTAGAATATCAACACCACTAACCATATCATGATTAATTTTTTCCCACATTCTATTTTTAGGATTTCTATACTAGATCACTCAAATTTAATTAATTAATAGGTAGTACCAATAGAAAATGATCTTTGTTATAAAGATCATATGTTGAAAATCATGGCCTATATAGATAATGTTTAAAACAACCAGAAACCTCACCTAGATAATGTAATATTGAGGCACCATATTTGTTAAGAGGCATCATGGATACATATAATGATTAGAAGCTGATGTAACCTCCCAAATTCACACCTTATTACAAAAAATTAATATTCATAAAAGAAATTTCTTATGGTGGAATGGATATGACGACCCATTATTTTTTCAATTGAATTTTCTATTCAAATTGTAAAAATCATTAATATTTACTAATGTTAAATTATATATATCTCATGAAATGCATAATTAAAACATGAAATGATTTATTATTTGGACTTTATTTTTTTATAAATCTTTAATATTTACTATTGTCCCAGTGTCCATACAATAGTAAAAAAGCTACAGATGTTGCTGTAGAGTAGTTTTTCAAGGATTTCACATGGTTTCCCTAACCATTTTGACTAACCAAGAAAAGATGTAATTTATGTAGAAAAGGGATCATGGTTGTTATACGGTTTGTCCAACCATGAGGCAACACCTTGGAACCCTTGTATTTAGATGAAATACTGAATTTCCCATAATGAATGTTTATTCTATTC